>ML677340.1:12474979-12598305 GCA_007922305.1 Dermatemys mawii
TCAGCAGCGGATTGCGGAGGTAAAGCTGCTTTTCTATGGGGAAGGCTTGCAGCTTGGGGTGGAAAGGGATGCTTGCATGCTTGCCTACATGTGGAATACAGCATTGATGTAGTCTATCACCTCGCGGTAGTCATCATCAGTAATCTCTTCAACGGTCTCAATAAGAGCGCTTGCAATGCGCCTGCGCAGGTTTCCCAGGAGAGCCAGTGTGGTCCCCGTCCCGGTCATGGTCACTAGTCCCCGCCACTGTGCTACAATGGGTGGGGGGAGCATTGCTGCACATAGGCAAGCTGCATATGGCCCTGGGCGGAAGCCGCATCTCATTAAAATCCCTTCCCTTTGTTCCTCAGTGACTCGAAGCAACGAGATATCTTCCAGGACAAACACCTACGGAGAATGTTGGAACAGTGTTCAGAGTAGGGCTCCTGCCACTTCCCGGCACTCCACCGCCCTCCCCCACCACCCGCCACAGCTTTTCAGGGCAGGGACAAAATCCTTCCCCCTGCCTGCTGCTCAGAGTGGGGCTCCTGCAACTTACCAGCACTCCACGCCCCCCCGCCACAGCTTTTCAGGGCAAGGAAGAAATCCTTCCCCCTGCCTGCTGCCCAGACTGGGGCTCCTGCAACTTACCGGCACTCCCCACCCCCACCCCCGGCACAGCTTTTCTGGGGCAGGGAAAAAATCATTTCCCTTGCCTCTGGAGTGCACTCACCATGGCAGGGGCTCCATTGCTGTATCTGTGCTCTCTGCGGGACAGGCAAACGGGGAATGCGGGGGAATCATAGGCATGTCTGCTCCTTACAAGGGAACCACTGTTAAATGTATCTTTTTATTTTAGAAGGGTCGTCCTTGAGCCCTGCGCCATTGCTCTTATCAACAGCTGAGAGGCTGAGGAGACTGAGGAAGCGGCCACGAAGGAGCAAAGAGGATCTTGTACAGCAAGTAATGCAACAGGCTGTAACGGAGAATCAAGTTGCACAGAGGTGGAAGGAGAATGAGAGCAAGTTGAGGGAGAAGGCGCGGAAGGAGAATGCGATTCACCGCCGGAAAAGCACCGATAAGCTGCTCTCATTACTGCAGCTTCAATTCCAGACTATGCAGCAGATTGTCACCCTTCAGGAGGAGAAGCACCGCACCCACCACAATTATCATTTGCCCCAAATCCCTTCCCCTTCTGTGCCTCAGTACCCTCCAGGCCAGTATCATCAGCTATATGGTTATCACCATCCACAGCTGCCTCCAACCCCTCTGTCTTTACCGAACAACCACCAAACCCCGGACCATTATCCACTGCAGTCAACCCCTAATAACATGCCTTACTGCCCTCCGCAAATGGGGTTCGGGGGACATGGCCACTGTGAGGGCACTGGAGACTCAGAGACCTGGACATATTCCGATCTCTGACTGACCCCATGCCACCCCCATTGCACCTCCCCTGCCTTCCCCCTCACATGCATCACAATATTTTCTTTCAGCAACCGAAGTACCTGTTCAATAAATGAATGGTCTTCTTAATAAATGGGTTTCTTTATTAAGTGTACATACGTTATTACAGGCTACAGAAAAGCAAATGCCTGTTCCTATTAAAAGAATGCTCCCTCCCTCCCTCCATCTGCACCTCACTTTAGAACTGGCTTTCAGCCTCAAAATGCTCCCTCAAGGCTTCCCTGATCCTAACAGCCTCGCGCTGGTCCTCTCCAAGAACCCTGCTCTCTGGCTGGGGGTATGTGGCCTCCAGGCATTGAACCTCCGAGGACCATGCCTGAGTGAAGCCTTCGCCCTTCCGCTCACAAAGATTATGTAGGGCACAGCATGCGGAAATAACCGCGGCGATACTACCCTCGGCCAAGTCTAGCCTCCCATAAAGACAGCGCCAGTACGCCTTGAGACGCCCAAAAGCACACTCCACAGTCAGTCATTCAACACCAGCTAAGCCTGTAGTTGAACCTTTCCTGACTGCTGTCCAGGCTCCCTGTGTAGGGTTTCATGAGCCAGGGCATTAAAGGGTAAGCAGGGTCACCAAGAATCACAATGGGCATTTCCACTTCCCCCACGGGGATCCTCTGGTCTTGGAAAAAAGTCCCGGCTTGCAGCTTCATGAACAGGCCGGTGTTGCGGAAGATGCGTGCGTCATGCACCTTTCCAGACCAGCCAGCGTTAATGTCAGTAAAATGCCCACGGTGATCCACAAGCGCCTGGAGAACCATGGAGAAGTACCCCTTCCGGTTAACGTACTCGTCTGCTAGGTGGGCGGGCGCCAGAATAGGTATATGGGTCCCATCTATCACCCCTCCACAGTTAGGGAAACCCATTTCTTCAAAGCCAGCCACGATGTCATGCACGTTACCCAGAGTCACGATTTTTCGTAGCAGGATGCGATTAATGGCCCTGTACACTTGCATCAGCACAACTCCAACGGTCGACTTTCCAACCCCAAACTTGTTGGCCACCGATCGGTAGCTGTCTGGTGTAGCCAGCTTCCAGATCGCAATAGCCACCCGCTTCTCCACCGGGAGGGCAGCTCTCAGTCTGGTGTCCTTGTGCCGCGGGGCGGGGACGAGTTCAGCACACAGTCCCATGAAAGTGGCTTTTCTCATTCGAAAGTTTTGCAGCCACTGCTCGTCGTCCCAGACTTGCATGACGATGCGATCCCACCACTCAGTGCTCATTTCCCGTGCCCAGAAGCGGCGTTCAACGGCCGTGAGCATGTCCATTAATGAGACAAGAAGCTTCGTGTCAAACACATTCACTGCTTTGATCTCGTCTTCAGACTCATCACTGTCATCCTGCATGTCAAGGATTAACTCCACTGCACACAGAGATGTGCTGGCGACAGTCGTCAGCATGTTCCTCAGCAGTTCTGGATTCATTGCTGCACACAACAATGGAAGACGGAGCGCGCCTTGCTGAAACCGTTGAAAGATGGCGCCGGAGGTGGAAGGAAACACAGGGATTGCTGGGATATGCCAAAAAGCATCATGGGTAGTTGAAACAGGATACAGAATGCCCCCGCAAGTGACGCCCCCCCTACCACAAGGCATTGCGCCAGATCGGGAAGAGGTGTACTGTGGGATACATGGCTTAATGTGCTGCTCTTAATGCCGCATTAAGTGCCGCAAATGTGGCCAAGCTATAACGCTGGAGCATCTCAGTGTGGACATACAATAGCGCTATTCATATTTCTGTATAAGGGGACCGCTATAACCAATAGCGCTATAATCTTGTAAGTGTAACCATGCCCTAAGCCTGAAGTAATTCACTTACTTCAGTGTAATAATAGTGGTGTAAAAAGAGAGTGAAAGGCAAATCAGATTGTATTTTCTAGTTAAACATAGAACATGCCACCTCCATCTGAGTTGAAAAGAGTTGAACTACTCAGCTCTCTCCTGGCTGGGACAGTTTTTAAACAGACCATATCAGTTTTATGATGACCCAGTCTCAGTTAGATAGGGCAAAGATAGAGTAGATTACAAAAAAATTTAAAGTAAAGCATAAGCTTCTGGTGAGCATGCTGTAGAAATCCTGTCTCACACCTTATTGGAAAGATGTCACATTAGCTGTGGTTTCAACACCCTCAGAATCACATAGTAAAGAGAGGGACTAATGTATTTAAAAATCTATTCATGTTAGAGCAGGGGTTCTCAAACGGAGGGTCGGGACCCCTCAGGGGGTCACAAAGTTCTTACATATGGGGGGGGGGCGTGAGCTGTCAACCTCCACTCCAAACCCCACATTGCCTCCAGCATTTATAATGACATTACAAATACTTTAAAGCATTTTTAATTGATGTGGGGGTCGCCCCCAGAGGCTTGCTATGTGAAAGGGAGCACCAGTAAAAAAGTTTGAGAATCACTGTATTAGAATACCTTTCATCTCCTACATTCAGGGCCGGATTAACTCTCCTGTGGACCTGGGGCAATTAGATTTTTTGGGGGCCCTATCTACAAGTCTTCTTCCTGGGATGGAGTTTGGTGCAGGAGGGGGCAGGGGAGTGGGTTGTAGGAGGGAGTGCAGGGTCTGAGGGGGAGTTTAGGTGCATGAGGGGGATTCTAATCTGGAGCAGGGGATTGAGGTAGAGAAGGGGATGTGAGGTGCAAGCTCAGACCACAGGGTGCTTACCACAGGCAGCTCCCAGCCAATGGGGCACGTCCCCTCAGCTCCCAGCCAGTGGCCATGTCTCTGTGGCCCCTGGGGGGCAGAGGGACAGTGTGTCTCCATGCGTTGCCCGTACCCACAAGTGTCAACCCTGTAACTCCCATTAGCTGAGAGCTGTGGGGACAGTACTGGAGACAGGGGCAGTGCATGGAGCCACCTCCCACTCCTTCCCCCTCCCCCTGCAGGGGCTGCAGAAATGTCCTAGGAGCCAGCTGTTTCCAGGAGCAGCGTGGGGCCAGACCATGCAGGGGAGCCTGCTTAAGTACCTCAGCGCACCATAAGATTTTTAGCGGCCCGAAGTAGGAGATCGCTGCCTGTGATTTATTTTTGTGGGCTCCCTTTGAACTGGGGCCCTGGGCTGTAACCCCTAAAGCCCCTGCCTTAATCCAGCTCTGCCTACACTACCCTTCAAACAATACACTTTTTATGTTGAATGTTATAAGCTCTCTGAGAGGTTATTATGACGTCCTTCTATTTGCCTTGTGTATAGATGGACTCTAGGTTAAAAAATATAATGAGAACCAGTCTTTCAAATGTAGAAGTATGCAAATGCTAGAGCACTCATCACTTCCAGCTAGCCTGCAGATATTAGTATACAAAATCTCTTAATTCTTCCAGTATCAGTCTGACAGGTTCAGAATTTTATTCTCCCTTCTATTGTTTGCAGATTTTCAGTACATTTGGTTCCTGAAATCTACTTTGCCCCTAGGTTCATGTCTGTAAAAGCACTAAGGGTTATTATTAGAGTCAATCAACAGTATTTCAATTAAACTTCTTTCCAGCGAAAAACACCTTTTTGTTAAAACTTAAGTGTTTCCTGGAACACTCCAACCTGGAAATTGACAAGAAAGCCGGGCAGCTAGAGCTCAGATTCCTCCCACTCGCACTCCCAGGCAGACTGCTGCCAGGAGGATCCCTGCTCCCAGAAGCCCAGGTGGCTGCCACTGGGCTCCTGGCACGGAGCTACATGGAGCTGAAAGCCCTGGCTCTCAGCCACCCACACGGCTCCTCTTCAGTCAGTATTCCTCGCAAGGATGCACACCCCCAACAGAAGTAGGGTAATGTGGACATAAATTAGCACCATGGCTGTAATTACTACAGTGGCTATAAGTCAACCAGAAGAACTCCACATGGACTCCTCCTGAGGGTCGAAATGACAGTCTGGACCTATACATAGAATGCTTCTGCCGATGTGCACAGGCAGAAATTGTGGAAAAACAACATCGCCTGCCTCACAACCTAAGTCGAGCAGAACGCAATGCTATCCAAGCCTCAGAAACAACCCTGACATCATAATCAAAGAGGCTGATAAAGGAGGTGCTGTTGTCGTCATGGACAGGTCTGACTACCAAAAGGAGGCTACCAGACAACTCTCCAACACCAATTTCTACAGGGCACTTCCCTCAGATCCCACTGAAGAATATACTAAGAAACTGCACCGTCTACTCAGGACACTCCCTACACTAACACAGGAACAAATTAACATACCCTTAGAAACCCGACCGGGGTTATTCTATCTTTTACCCAAGATCCACAAACCTGGAAATCCTGGACACCCCATCATCTCGGGCATTGGCACTCTCACTGAAGAACTGTCTGGATATGTGGACACTCTACTCAGACCCTACGCCACCAGCACTCCCAGCTATCTCCGTGACACCACCGACTTCCTGAGAAAACTACAATGCATTGGTGACCTTCCAGAAAACACCATCCTAGCCACCAGGGATGTAGAGGCTCTCTACACAAACATCCCACACAAAGATGGAATACGAGCTGTCAGGAATAGTATCCCTGATGATGCCACAGCACAAGTGGTTGCTGAGCTCTGTGACTTTATCCTCACACACAATTATTTCAAATTTGGTGACAATATATACCTCCAGACCAGTGGCACCGCTATGGGCACCCGCATGGCCCCACAGTATGCCAACATCTTTATGGCTGATCTGGAACAACGCTTCCTCAAATCTCGTTCACTCACGCCCCTCCTCTATCTATGCTACATTGATGACATCTTCATCATCTGGACCCATGGGAAAGAAACTCTAGAAAAACGCCACCATGATTTCAACAGCTTCCACCCCACCATCCACTTCAGCCTGGACCAGTCTACACGGGAGGTCCACTTCCTGGACACCACGGTGCAAATTAATGACGGCCACATCAACACCACCCTATACTGAAAACCTACCTACAGCTATGCCTACCTTCATGCCACCAGCTTCCATCCCGGGCACACCACACGATCCATTGTCTACAGCCAAGCACTGAGGTACAATCGTATTTGCTCCAACCCCTCAGACAGAGACCAACACCTACAAAATCTCCACCAAGCTTTCTCAAAACTACAATACCTGCACAAGGAAATAAGGACACAGATCAACAGAGCCAGATGTGTACCCAGAAGCCTGCTGCTGCAAGACAAGCCCAAGAAAGAAAACAACAGAACACCACTGGCCATCACCTACAGTTCTCAGTTAAAGCCTCTCCAATGCATCATCAGGGATCTACAACCCATCCTGGACAACAATCCCTCACTTTCACAGGCCTTGGGAGGCAGACCAGTCCCGGCCTACAGACAACCTGCCAACCTCAAGCATATTCTCACCAGCAACAGCACACTGCGCCATAACAACTCTAACTCAGGAACCAATCCATGCAACAAACCTCGATGCCAACTCTGCCCACACATCTACGCCAGCAACACCATCACAGGACCAAACCAGATCAGCCACACCATTACTGGTTCATTCACCTGCACATCTACCAATGTAATATACGCCATTATGTGCCAGCAATGTCCCTCTGCTATGTACATCGGTCAAACTGGACAGTCCCTACGAAAAAGAATAAATGGACACAAATCAGATATCAGGAATGGCAATATACAAAAACCTGTAGGAGAGCACTTCAACCTCGCTGGACACACCATAGAAGATTTAAAGGTCAGCATTTTGCAGCAAAATACTTCAAGTCCAGACTGCAAAGAGAGACTGCAGAGCTGCAATTCATTTGCAAATGTGATACTATCAGTCAAGGACTGAACAAAGATTACGAGTGGCTAGCTAACTACAAAAGCAGCTTCTCTTCTCTCGCTATTCACACCTCCAATTCAGCTGCTAGAGGAACATCTCACCCTCCCTGATTAGAGATAACAAGCTGGTTCTGCCTCATTGGACTAACCCTGTTATCTCCCACCTGGTTCTTGCCTACCTATTTATACCTGCCCCTGGATACTTCCACTGCATGCATCCGACGAAGTGGGTACTAGCCCACGAAAGCTTATGCTCTAAAACTTTAGTTAGTCTTTAAGGTGCCACAGGACCCTTTGTCACTTCTGCAAAAGATTGAGTTAGGGCTGTCGTCTACACATGCCCTTAGAGTTAAAAGCAGACTGCGGGTATGTCCTCACATATCCACATTGGCAGGTAGTGATCGATCTATTGGCGATCGATTTATCATGTCTCATCAAGATGCGATAAATTGATCTCCAAAGGCACTCCCGTCGACTCCAGAACTCCACCTCACCAAAAGGCGCAAGCTGGAGTCGACGGGAGAGCCCCCTGCCGACTGCTGCCACCGTGAGGACAGCAGGTAAGTCGGCCTAAGATGCGCTGACTTCAGATAACATTATTCATATAGCTGAAGTTGCATATCTTAGGTCAACCCCCTTCCCCTAGTGTAGACCAAGCCTTGTCTACTCTAACAACATATAGCTCTTAGAGCCTAAGCACCTTATACTGTTGGTTTGATCGGGGTGAGTACATGGATGAGAGTCCTGCATGGAGCGCATAGATTACTTGAACTTCAGGAAGAGGAGCTGGTGATCCAGAAAGCAGCGAATTTACCGCTAAGTCGGTGCTAAGCAGCAATGCTGCTGGGAATGCCCTTTTTTTGATGAAAATTGAATTAAAGGCTCTGCCCACTTGCACTCATTAAGGATCTCATGGTGTTTTCTGAGTGTCCTGGCCAAATTCCAACTCTGGTGTTTACATTCTGCCCAATTAAACCGCTACTGAGTGACACCACAGAGGTATGCACATTTCATGAGTGAATGACATTACCTCCACATAGTGTTTGCATATCAGTTTCTTTAAGCTGTTTAAGCACTAGGGAATCCTTTTAAAAACCACAAAAATATGATGGAACAATTCAGCCTTGTCATAAACTCCTCCCTTTGAATTCACAGATTCAAAAATACAAACAGACTGCTTCTCTGAAGGGATTAGCACCAAATCTACTCTTGGTGTAATTTAGCATCTCTGCATTGACCTGGCACAGCTTCTTTAGAGGGGAATCAATTTACACCATCAAAGAATAAACCCATGTGCACTAGAGAAATCTCTAAAAGGGAGTCTCTTGGGAGGTAGGGAAGAACAAAATTCATGACTGGTGAAGTTTTCTTAATCCAAGTACAGCATCATAATTTCTTTTATAAATACTATGAAATAATTGTCTCCCGTGGCTCTCCAAGTCACATCCTTATGGCAAAAAGCTGGTTAAGAAATTCATAAAATCCTCAGATAAGTCTTATGAAATTTGAGAGTTGCAGATTGCAGAATTCATCAGTAAGTGACCTTGGATAATTAGAAGAGCAGGCCTTGAAATGTGGTCTCATGGGCTCCCAATCCCAGCTTTGATCCTGGGTCACTGGAGTCAATGGGAACATTGCTTTCTATATGCAAGATTTAAAGCCTATTGGGTGGAAACTACTTGGAGAATATTGTACATATAGGAGGGGAAGGGAGGAATGAGATTGGGATGGAGGATGGGGGGAGGTTTTAATGCTACGAGTCACCTGCAGCATATGTTTTAAGTAGTTTTGTTTCTACTGTGTATTTCTTGTGCTTTGTTCTCACCTTCTGTTTTCGTTTTGATTGCCAAGACTCTGCTCTTGCAACCCAAGCAAACTATTGGAGATAAACACCAAGCACATTTGGATCTCACTGCTTCTTCTTCTAGCCTTAGTCCCATCTACCTGGGACCAGCTCTACTAGTCCTCCATTCCAGTCTGTCTTGAAGACGTTCCTTTGACACTCCACAGCTAAGCAAGTCCTTTTGCATGCATCCATCTCTCTAGTTTGGGTCTTCCAATCCTTCTCTTAGTCCTCCACTTCAAATCAACACCCCATTTCCTATATAGTCTTCCAGTCTTCTTTTCACATGCCCAACCATTTAAGCCTGGCTTCTCTTGCCTTTTCTGTCATTGGTACCAACTCCACGTTTCCTCTGATTCCTCCATTCTGAGCCTGTTCCATCCTTCTAACATTTTAATTTCTACTTTATTCAATAACTGCTCCTGTCTCTTCCTTAGCACCCAGCATTCAGAACCATATAACAGTACAGGCCTATTCACTGTCCTATAGATCTTAATTTTCAATTTGATAGGCATTTTCCTAGAGCAGATCATTCTGCCATTTCTCTCCATTTAGTCCATACCTTTCCTGTTTTGCTTATAAGTTTTTGTCATTAATCATTAGCCTGTATTATCAAACATATATACTTGAACCAGACTTAATGTCTCACCATCTTCCTGCAAACTGCCATGGATCCTACAGACTATATAATCTGTTTTCTATCTGCTTATTTTCACGCCAATTCTTTCAAATATACACCTACAGCTCTCAAAATTTTCTTCCACTTCCTCTTTGCTCTCCCTCACCAGTACTACTACATCATTGGCAAAAAGCATGCACCCCAGTGCCACTCTCTGGATGTTTTCTGTAACTGCATATGTTCATGTTGGTGCCCAAATAGATTTTTATGTACCGTGACTCTTAATGAAAATTGTTAAGTTTCTCCACATAGCCTTCTATTTGTGGTGACAGCCACTTTGTACCAGTCTGGTACATTCTTTGGGTATTTCTTTCATTCTCATATACCATGAGATGACTTCTCTCTGAACATGGTCATAAGCTTTCTCAAGCTAGATGAATCAGATGTATAGGGTTCCCCTTTTCTCTATTTTTTTCCACAAGTAATTTTAATGCAAAGATTGTGTCAATTGTTGACTTGCCTGACACAAATCAAAACTGACATTTGTCTTTGTAGTCTCATCAATAACTTTCTCCCAGATTTTCCTTGCATTGTTTCCACAGCGCTGGTCTGCACTAGAAAATTAGGTTGGTTTAACTATATCAGTCAGAGGTGTGAAAAATATACAGTCTTGAGCAGCCAACCTAAGCCCTTTGGTGGACAGTACTAGGTGGATGGAAGAATTTCCCCATTAACCTGACTACCGCCTCTCTGGGACATGGATTACCTACGCCATTGGTAGGGTAGGGTAGGGTCTACACTGAAGCACTGCAGTGGTGCAGTTGTAGCATTCTAAGTGTAGGCAAGCCCATACTCTTAAATGTTGGTACTCATGTGCTTTTCCTCAGGCATCAGGCATCTTCTTAGTCCTCATGATGCAGTATGTTCAAAACTACTGGCCCCAGGCAATTCCATACTTCTGCTTGTATGCTGAGAGCTTTTATTTTTCATGCCACTCAGTGCTTCTGCAACTTCTTCTAGACTGGTGCCACCAGACCTTGGCTTGGATCTTTCTGTTAAGAATCTGTTGCTTATGGAAAACGATATATTGTCTGCACTGAAGATTAAAGTCCTCTGTTTATCCACAGAACAGGTACACCATGAGCAGCAGCACAGACTTCCCTGTGCTATCCCATCAATGTGCCTCAATCAGGTTAATGAGGGACCACTTGTGGGGTTTAAGAATAGTTCAGACTACACACCCACTTGATGACTGGCCTCTTTATTAGAAGGAGTACTGGTGGTTAGCACCTTTACCTAGGATGTAGGAGACCAAAGTTCAAGTCCTGCTCTGCCAGAGTCAAATGCACTAACAAGGATGGCAGTTAGTAGTAATTGTAGTAGTAGTTTTTGTTACACAGATGTCTATTTAAGGTCCTTTTAGGGTGCTGGTCACCACAGAATCTAGATGCCAGTTTTGTTCTATAGAAAGTAAGTGGAGACTGTCATCTCATAGCCACTAACAATGTTCAGCCTCCACTACATTGAAACCTCTGTGAGAAAAAGCTTTCCATTACCAATTCTCATAGATTAGTATTTCTGCATTGTTCCTTTGTCACTTTCTCTCCATTTATAAATATGAATCAGCACTAAATCATTTTATCTACTCTTCGACATGGCTTAATTTATTGCCATTCAGACCCCCCATCCCATCCTAAAGCAAGTTAGCATAGTTTAAAGATATCACAAATCCAAGTTTATTTTTTATTCTGTCAACTGAAATACCACAATAACTGTTTCCACATCCTGCATTAAATAAAAAGTTTTAAATAATCTCTAAGAGAGGTCTCAGATATACCAACAGGAAATTGGAAATTATGTGCATTGGGAAGCAAGAAAAAGGTCACAAAACAGACTCAAAGGTTTTGAAGCAAAATGATAGGCCCTTGTCCATAGGCATACAAAAACCAGAGGTTAATTCTTGCTCACTGCATATCCCAGTCTCTTGAAAATGCCAAGTATATCCTAAAGAATATTTCTTATGGGGAATCCATGGATGCATTGAATGTTATTTATTCTATTTCTTTAAGAAATGCTTGTCATTGTAAAAGTGGCTAGAAACATAATATCTAGATTTTGAGTCCTGCTCTGGACTGTTTGGGAGAGGCAGGGCTAAGTTGGCTGTGTGCCTGTTTTGTGGCTTCAAAATTATAGGGCTTACCAGGATCTGGAGCTGATCTCATCATAAATTAGAGCAGTCCAAAGACGCTGTGCTGGGAGCTGGAAATAGCCAGAATGCAGAGATGCTCCAGCCATGCCGTTTCCCCCAGCCACATACACTATGCCAAGACACGGTGATCAGAGAGCAAATGTGAAAAATCAGGACATGGTGGGGCGAGGGGGTAATAGGAGCCTACCTAAGAAAAAGACCCAAAAATTGGGACTGTCCCTGTAAAATCCAGACATCTGGTCACCCTATGCCAAGAGCTGGACAAGAGATCACGTAGACAGAGCATTAGCCAGCTCTAGATCACCTTTCAGCAGGGAAATTCCCAGGTAACAGGATAAGCTGGCTCCCAGAGCAGCGAAAAGCAGCTGGAGTGAGGGGCCAGAATCTGATCCATAATGTATAATCTCCTAAATATTAATATATAGTTGGATATGTAAACAAACATGCCCTATTGATCACAATCATTCTTGGAAAGCAATGTTATAAAGCAATGAATCAGGATAAGAAATTCCCAAATTCCTTGTACATAAAGGACATGAAAGTTAAGCATGAGCTTAAGTGTTGTCCTGAACTGGTGCCTTAGAGTTTATAGTTCCACAAGCCAGACCAGTCGTATAGAAACAACTATAAACATAGCTGTTGCGGATACTGTAATTACAATGCTGTGGAGAACTGCGGCCCTCCCTTATGAATTTATTGTTACACCCAACAAATGTTAGACATTAACATTCCTCTGACAGTATTAGGCCAACTGGAAGTATACTAATTAATATACTAAGAAATATAACTCAGCCAGCCTTACTGAAAAGGGAGAAGAGGAATGGCTGAATCAAATACTTTATACAACAGAAACAGAACTACCGTGAATTATAATATCATTATAGTTAATTATAAATATCTGTCTGTATAATGAAGAATCATATTAGCCCAGTTTGAAGCCTGACCAAAGAGAGTTATTGATTGCCTTATTTAGAATTAAAATGTTTCCCTTTTATAGAGATGCGCTTTCAAAGCGTTACTGAATTTAGCCTCACATTAACCCTTCATGTAATATTCCTGTTTTATAGATGGGAAATTGGGGCAATAACCGTTAAGTGATGTGTCCAAAATAACATAGTGAGGCTTTGGTGTAGCTGAAAATAGAACTTAAGGGTCCTTACTTCCAATCCCACGTAGAAGAGCAAGTTTACTCTATTTTCCAGCATTTGTACAGGAAATTCTGCACGCTCATGAAATGTTGCAAGCAAACAGATTCTAAATTAGAAGGGCTGAGTGTGTACCCGAGGATCATGGGAAAACAGCATTAATTTTTAAAAAAACATTATGTAGAAAAAGTCTTCAGGAAATCTTGATTCAAGATTAAACACCAGCATTTAAGTGAGAAGAATCTCTAGTTTTTTCTTCATGGAGAATTTGTAAGGTGTTCACATCTGGGCTGCATCTGCACACAGCTGTGTAATTCTCCAACAACCTGATGGTGGTCCAGCCGCTGAGTCGTGGAAAGGGAGCAGGGGGCTCATGTTAATACAAGTCTTCATCTTATGCTCACCTGTAGAGCATTAAGCCTTATTCAGATCAGAAGTAGCAAAACAGTGGTTTTGTGCAGCCAAAACCTGGGAATTTTCTTAAAGAGTTTTGTACTATATAAGCTAATTCAGCACTGAACTAGGATTATCTGCCTCCTCCAATAGGGGATTTTAGAGAGGGTTTGTGTTCCCACCTGTCAAAACACTGCAAAGTTTCCATTTTGCAAAAATGTCTGCCTTTTTGGCCAAAAAGGGTCTGTCTGAGAGCAGCAATGTGTCTTTAATTAACCTGTTATTTTTCTCCTCTGCTGGTGTTCAAGGCCTGGATAAGGTAGCCTGGGCATCTAGGCCCAGAGAGACAGAAAGAAAAAAAATCACTTATGGGGAAAGTCATCCCTGCAGTGATGTTAAGGGTGGTACAGGAACTGAGGAGGCATCTTTCTTGTCCTCTATTCAGGGGCTGCCAGAAGCTTAACTTTTGTACATTCTTCCCCCAGTCAAACCCCATATGGGACCAGTGGTAGCAAGGAATCACCAGGTGTAGGGATGCCTAACCACACTCTCCATCACCACACTTATCTGGTGCTATGGAATGCCCCAGACATACACCCAGCACTTAGACTTCTTTGAAGCTGTAGTTGAAAATGCCCCATGTGGCAGTGCTATTCTTGGTGTGGATCCTTATGCTGCCATAAACAGACCACAGAACAGTTAACCCCTTAGATCTTCCAAACAAGGCCTATTGAAACTATTTCAGAACCACAATGGGGGATAAAGGTGCTTTTCCACATACAGACAGAAAAAAGAGGGAGAGTTAATATCTTATTGGACCAACTGCTATTTGTGAGAGAGATAAGCTTTCAAGCTACATAGAGCTCTTCTTCAGATCTGGAAAAGATACTGAGTGTCACAGCTAAATACAAGGTAGAACAGTTTGTTTAGCATAAATAGTTAACACATATTGTAAGAGAATACTCAAGGTGTAGCGGCCCATTAAAGCCTCTGCAGGGATAGGACAAAAAAAAAAAAGGGAGGTTTAGTGGGTTACAGAGTGTTGGACAAAGTGTTTGTTGTTGAAAATAAAATTTCTATGGGGTGATGATGAAATGGATGAGTTTGGTGACGTGTTTGGGGGTATATATCTGAGTATTGTTCATTGTCTTGTAGATATTTGAGGGAGGCAGCAATTCCATCACTGTGAGGGATGTAGGTATAGAAGGAAGTGACATCCATGATAGCAAGGATGGTGTTTTGTGGGAGGTTGTTAATGTTGCAGAGTTTCTGAAGGAAACAGGTTGTGTCTGGGAGGCATCTGGCCTTTTGTGTGGTTTCAGGATGGTTTTCGAGTCCTGATATTCCTCAGTCAGAGTGCCATGGCCAAATATAATGGGTCTGCCTGGGTTCGTTTGTGTATCTTAGGAAGCATATAGAGGGTCATAGAAGGAGTTTGTGGAGGATAAGAATATAGAGTTTCTCGTGGAATATTTTGGGAAAGGATTTGAGGATATCCTTAAATTCCTGGGTGAATTATGATGTGGGGTCTTCTTTGAGTTCTTTATAATAGGTGGTTGTCAGTTGGCCTTATTGACATAATTATCTGGGTTGAGAGTTATGACAGCTCCCACTTTATCTGCTGGTTTGGCCATTAGGGATTGTATAAGCTATCCTCTCAACGGTGGAGAAATTTTGGAGAAAGTTGCTTTTGTTAATAACTACACAGTCATTTTTTTTACCTGAAGTAATCAATGTAATGATCAAGTATTTGGTTTTCCCACAGTGGGTGTCCAGTCAGATGATTCACATCCTCACTGACAGTTATTAGACAAAAGAGTTGTGAATGGTGCCATCATAGTCGTGAAGGAATTCCTCTGGTTCTCCACCTGTTAGTATGGTATTGGATTCTGTGGTAGGGCAACAGTTCGGTCCCATAGAGAGATACCGATTATCAAGACTACCCCCTACCTGAGCTGAATTAATTGGTGATGTTGTGGTGTCATGTAGTAGGTCCTGATGGCACCAAGAGGTGGTGTTCTGGGGGTTGTGGAGTTGTAGTTGGCTCCACTTCCTGGATTTGCGTTGGATACTTGCCATCAGGCTTTTTTGATAGCGGTTTGGGGTTTCTTGCATGATCTCGAGGTAGGTTTTCCTGATTTTTTTTCTTTCCAGTGTGTAGGAGTGTGTGTTGATTTCTTGTCTGAGGTGGGCCCTTTTGGAACGTGTTTTGGAACTTCATGTTGTGGAGTTTTCATTTCAGATAGCAAAATTCAATCTCCTCCATTGTTTGCAGCGTTGTTGCAGCTGAGTTGCTCTCAGGATATTAAAGAAACAATGTGGATGAGGTAATATCTTTTATTGAACCAAATTCTGCTGGACAAGGAAACAAGCTTTTCTTTCTTTTTGTCTTATACATTGAGCTCCACAGTGTCTTTCATGTGGAAGTCCGTTTGGTAAGGCCTTAAAAAAAAAAAGTAGGACCAGATCACATCTCTAGCATCTGTGTAGGGGCCAGAAAGCTCTATTAGGCTTCACTTGTGCGGTTTCCTGTGAGTTCTGTCTTCTCTCCCTGCAGGCTGCCAGCCATCTTTCAATAAGGGTTTTGTTTGTTTTTTAAACAGCTGCCCCTCCCACAATGCATTGATGACCTGTTTTTAAAATGCATCCTGGAAGGCTGATTGCTCACCTGTTGTATATTAATTTGATTATTGTCTAAGTGCTCTTCACAAGCATGTGGGATGTTGTACAGTTTCCGAAAAATGAGAAACCTGGATTCTTCAGAGGATTGGGTATTATAACACATAGCACTGCATAAACAAAAATGGTGAGTCAAGAAACTAGAAATCCCTAAACAGATTTTCACCTATGTCTTTTATGAAACTTCATAGAACTCTGACTTTCTACTAACAAACTGTCTATGAGTCTTTCCAAGATGGAAGTATCAAACTAGAGTAGTGAATTCACTCAGTATTAGAAAAATAACCCCCCAAACAAGTTATGCAAATATTTTGAATTAGCCTCCCCACACTTCCACAAAGTGGCACATTTTGCAAGAGATTTAATCATATAGTAGGATAAGTTTTGTCAGAGGCAACACATGTAATTCCAAACTCCATAATTACTCTCTCTCTCTCTCTCTCTGGAAGGACTATGTAGGTGATGCTATGGGATGGAAGAGGGGCCAATTTCTCTACTAAAACAAAACTAATCTTTCCTTCCATCTAAAAGGAAAACTCTTTGGAGACATACTTGGATATGATACCCTTGACTAAATCTTGAAGGGCATAACTTAGGTGGGGAGAAGCACCTTTTCTCATGATTCAAAGTTCACATCAGGTCAGTTGTCTAGATTATGCGGTAGTGGGGGAAATCCACAGTTCATATCATGAGATGTAGTTGTGGAAAATGAAAATAAGAAAAAGGACAAAGCAAACATTGCAAAGCAGTCTGTTGCTCTGGACTAAAAACAGCAAGACAAACAATACGTCCTTTGTAAAATATTTGCATTGCAAACTCTCTGCATACAGTAATGTACAGCCTGAAAAAGTTTTTCAGATAGGTAGTCTATTCTTTTTCTGCAGTTTTTAAACACAAAAACATTGCCTTGTCTTGTATCTGCTTTGCATATAATAATGCGAGGCAATAATGATAGACCTGCACCTACAAATGTTTCTAGTTATAATCAGAGGGTGTTGTTGGGCAACATTCTGTTTATTAATAAAGTTAAAGGCAGCCTTGCTGTGTGCATCATGTTTAACTTCTATTCAAAGAAGCATGGGAGATCACCGTCTTCACCAGTTCGATGTGTTTCCCTGAATATTATGAGTACACCCCTAACCAGAAAGAGAACAGTGGTTAGCAGCAGTTTTGTGAAGCTGCCTGTATTTCAGTTAGTCTTTCAGATCTAGTCCTATCCAAGTCCTTCTAGGCTTAGATAGAATGAACGAATTGAGTGGCTGCAGGAATGCACACAATGAATTCTCCAAGACTAATATTTTAAAAGACTGGTTAAACAGAGGACTTCCATTTTTAAAACCACTATTATGGAGCCTCCATCAATTACTATGGTGATGACAATGTATTAGAAATACAAGTCAGATAAGACAGGCTTCTAGCAGGAAATTGTTTGGGTGCAGAATGTGAGACAAAAGGCAGCCTGTGCCATGTTTCATATGGCCAACTCGTGCCCTCACCTCCAGCTGTTTCACTAAAGCAGGAGACATGGACATCCCTGAGGGACTGTTTGCACATACATAGCTGTTTGTAAGATCAAGCTTTAAGTGTAATTCAACTTGTTTACAGGAAAAAAAATGATATTATTAAATTCTGCAACCAGCAGTTTGAAGCTTTTAAAAACTAATGCAAAACCAAAACAGTCATTCCTATTTGCTAGTATGACAGAGCGCATTTGATACTGTACCTTCTGGGTTATCACTAGAGTTGCCAACTTTCTAATACGTAGGTATTGTGATCCATAGCTCATTCAAGTCAATGGAAATATTCCCAGTTGCTTGAATTAGGCCCAAAATGCATTCACAGAGAAGTCAGGATGCCACAAGCAGGTACATTAATTTTATCATCAGCTTGGTGACCATAACAGGTATAGTGTTGACCGCCAAGATATTGGACTCCTCTCTATAGGCAAAACTAGTGATTCAAAGCACGACAACATGATAGGCTACATGAATATCCTAGACTGGGTGGGGAGAAGAATGAATGGCTTAAGTCCAGAAATTGTCTGTGCCTATGTGTAAAACTATGTTAGCAGGAAACTTGCTGGATAAAGATAGCCTGTAAAATAAGTTCATTTACATGTGTGGGTTAAGCAACAGATAAATTTTTCCACTGAAAAACTCCAGCTGTCTCACACTGAGAAGAAGAGCGATTGGTCATTGTCAAAAATCCTGTACCTCTGAGAAGACAGTGTGCAGTTCAGAGCTGTTTAAAATTCTCTATTTTCTGTTCTTTTTTTAAAAAAAGTATTTAGCCTGAAAAATTAAAGGAATTAATGAAGTGGCCTATGATAAGAAAAGGTTACGTTTTCTATCTGCATCACAACAACCCTCTTCAACGGCTTTGGCTACGTGAGAGAACCTTATTACAATATTTCCACCACTGCTGCTGCTTGGACAGCTGCACATATATTACCTCCACTGTGAGCCTGAGTGTGGACAAGACAGAGCTGGCACAATGGTGAAACACCAGAAGATGCCAGAACCTTACCTAACCTAAGTGCAGCTAACTCTGGTGTAAATTTGTCTGCTAATTTTAACACAATTTTTTTTATTTTGAAAAGCCACCACACCAAAATACCAAATAGGGTTCAATAATGAACTGTTGCCATGTTTGTCTTATAGAGGAGAGGGAGAGGGGGAGGGGGAGGGGGAGGCGTTCTTCTCAGAACAGAGGCAAGACATCAATCACTGTTATACTACAATTGTTAACTTCCTGACAGCCTAGTCCCAGTCAGAGACACGAGCTACTGACCAAGGTCTGGCTGAAAAAACAACAACATGTTTTTAAGGATATTGGTGATATTGAACAACCTTGACTTATTTGAACAACCAGAGTGAGATTTGGGTAATTACCCTGCTTCTAGGTTTATCGATTTGGATTTGATGGTGGTGATTTCAAACAAAAAGGCAAAACCAAAAACACACACACCACACCACACGAAAAGCCTGTGGTTTTTATTTGCTAAGTGCTGGTCAGGCGGGGAGGAAGGGGTGTCAGCCTGAGCCTGGGGCCTTGAGTCCAGACAGCACAGGGTTAGGGCTCTGCTGCCATTTTGCTCGACTACATTTATAAGCAGGGAAATGGGGCCGTCACTATAAACACAAAGCTTACTGGGAATTAGACTAGTTTAAGGAAGATTGACAGGAAAGCCAAGAGACAACTTCGACCATATAGAAGACTATTGTTACTGTTGGTTTAGTTTTGTAAATAAATTTTAAAAAGCCAAGAGCTGAATCTTTGTAGCAAGAAAGATTGATTTGCTAGTACTGACTGCAGCTTTGGTTATTTTGTGTCTGTGTTAAGGGAACACTGTCGGATTAAAAAGCGTATATTTAAAGAGTCAGAATGAGTTTCCTTGTCTGTTTTAATATAACCCAGGAACCTATCCTTGCAATAAAGCCCGATGCCAACTCTGTCCACATATATATTCAAGTGACACCATCATAGGACCTAATCACATCAGCTATGCCATCAGGGGCTCGCTCACCTGCACATTTACCAATGTGATATATGCCATCATGATCCCCTCTGCCATGTAAATTGGCCAAACTAGACAGTCTCTACTCAAAAGAATAAATGGACACAAATCTGACATCTGGAATCATAACATTCAAAAACCAGTAGGAGAACACTTCAACCTCTCTAGTCACTCAGTAACAGACTTAAAGGTGGCAATTCCGCAACAGAAAAGCTTCAGAAACAGACTCCTGAGAAACTGCTGAACTGGACTTAATTTGCAAACTGGATACCATTAACTTGGGCTTGAATAGAAACTGGGAGTGGCTGGGTCATTACACAAATTGAATCTATTTCCCCATGTTAAGTATCCTCACATCTTCTTGTCAACTGTCTGAAATGGACCATCTTGATTATCACTATAAAAGTTTTTTATTCCTCCTGCTGACAATAGCTCATCTTAATTAATTAGCCTCTTAGAGTTGGTATTGCAACTTCCACCTTTTCATGTTCTCTGAGTGTATGTATATATCTTCCTACTGTATGTTGCATTCTATGCATCTAACCAAGTGGGCTTTAGCCCACAAACACTTATGCTCAAATAAATGTTAGTTTCCAAGGTGCCACAAGTATTCCTCATTCTTTTTTAGCTGATACAGACTAACACGGCGGCTACTCTGAAACCTGTTTTAATATGAACACTTCTGAGCTGAAAAAACCTTCTTTTCCTGTATCTCTTTTATAGACAGGGGCCATCCCAGAGCCATAGGTGCTAGAACTTGTGGTAACAACAACACAGATACATGGTTTCCGCCTTCAGCATCCCCATTATAAAAATTGTTCCAACACCACTGCCTAGAGTGCTCCCTCATGGCTTGCAACAGCCCTGCAGGCACCCTGCCCTCCATTCCCTCTCACGTTCTTTGCAATAATTGATTTTAAGACCAGAATCCTTACAGTAAGATTCCCTTTTTGGGGGATCTCATTTCTTCAGTGTTTTACCAACTACAGATCCTTTGCCCCCTATTAGGTCTTTGGCTCATTGGCTAAGGAGTCCCACAACCCTCCTTCCTAGAGCCCAGTAGCTTTCAGCTCAGTGCCTCCTGGGTTCCTTTGAGTTGCCCCCTAGTGAAGAGCAGCTTCCAGGGCTCGCTTCCTTCTCTCTCCAGCCAGTCAGGACTCTCCATTATTTGCCCCAGAGGCCTGATTGTACCATGTGATCCATTTCCCTCTCCACCCCAAACTAGCTGAAGAGGGAGGCAAGTTAACTATGACATAGATAGGAGCTGAAACCCACTCCCCCTCCTTAAAGGGCCAGCCACCCTGTAACACCATTTATGAGGTGTACTTTCTATACTTCAATCAACTTGGACAATTAAAATTAATTTCACTTGTTGATCCTCATCCATTAGTACAAAGCTGCAATGTTTGCTTTCAAAGACAAGGGAATGTAAACAGTCAAACAAAAAAACCTGTTCATTCTAATAACAAAAAAAAAGTTTCTATTAGTATTCAGTTTTATACAAGCTTTCTTGGGAAGAGGGACTTATACGTAACCTAAAAGTTTGGCCTAAACAACCGGACGATATCCTTTTAATAAACTGCATTTGATACCCCATATTCCTGACTTCTGAGATTTAGGGTTATCCAATTATGCAGTTCAGCTTCAACCCCACACAGAATGCAAAGTACTTCTCTTTAGAATATTCAATAAGAGTGAACCATGTACTTCTAGGGGAATCTTGTCATGTCTTAGATCAGGCCTGCACAACATGCGGCCCGCATGGGCTCACTGTGTGGCCCGTGGGGGTGAGTAGGGGAGGGGCAAGCCAAATGTGGGGGGTTGGGGAAAGCAGATGGGGGCAGGGTGAGGGCGGGGCTTTTCGGCCTGCAGCTGGTTTTTTTGTAGTAATGTGGCCCTCGCTGCTTTCCGAGTTGTGCAGGCCTGTCTTAGATGTATTAACGTGTGAAACATGAGCTAGTCCTGACTATACAGAGACATTCCAGGATGTACGATATTAAAATAGCCCTGTGTAATTAAGAACAGAATAAAATAGGATTCTGAAACTGCATTTTCATTGATCTAAGCAAGGTAGTGCTACACAAATAGAATTAATTCCTCATTGTTAATTGCAGATATCCACATTGTATTTAATTATATTACCCCACAAATAGCTTAAAATGCATCATTAAGGCATTTATCACAGGACAAGCTTATGTGGCCACCCCACTTCATGCTGTGTATCTGCAGCTTTTAATAATTCTGCAGCTGTACATTTTTTAGCTTTGTTTTTCCTCAGAAAAGCTACATCAAAAAGCAATGTATCTGTGGTGTATGGAATACTCACGCATGGGTTAAACCCACTCACAGCAATGGTGTCTGGAGGTCAGAGTCAACTAAACTGGAGGGGGATTTCCACCAGGGTGCTGTAGGAGCACTGCCAGCTGAGGCTATGGAAAGGATGCATTGAATCAGCGCCATCCTGGCCCGTGCAACCCACTTAACTTCCTGTGCCCTCCCTGAACCCAGCAGGAAGAAGTTTGTGGCTACCTCCTATTGTTGTAGCTTCCTGTGCTTGTTCACTTTCTACCACCAGGGACAAACTCCATGACCCCGAGGGGAATTTAGCCCAGTCAGCGTTCAACAAATGAGTGTTTTGGTTAGATCATGCTCCTCTTGTGTTTGGGGACCCAGTATACCCTTAGGGTTGGAGCTTTTCTTAGAGATTTCTCAGTTCTGCACAGATGCATATCCTCTGCAAATCTCAGGCAAGGCAGGATTAGCACCTCATAGTTTGATCCTGCAGCTGAATTAATTTTCCTTACTTGAAAAAAAAGTAGTTAGTTTTATTCTAATGCCCCTCAGAGCTCTTATTAGCCATCTCTCCAAACACTATTGTGCCATCTATTTTTAAATTAAGTGTTGGGATCATATAGTTGTCAACATGGCCATCCTTCAGGCATTGTTTCACCTTGTTGGCTCCAACATGGCTGTTCCTACCAACCGTTTCCGTGGCTAGTGGGAGGCTGAAGGTACCATATTGCTCACAATCTAGATAATAAAATAAGAAGCAGCTATAGAAACTCTGTACATGTAACATAAACTGACCAAAAAAATGGTATTGTTAGGAAGAATGTTGTATGTGTAGAATCAGAGAGGTAGCCATGTTAGTCTGGATTTGTCGCTGCTGTATGTGTAAGTCCCTTTAAGACAAAGCATGCTCTTTGGTTAAAATTCATACACCATGCGTTCTACTTACTGAGAGACCTATGTGGGTTCAGACCATGCCGCATACAGGTGGACATTCACCCCTGTACTGATGGCCACCAGCACAAGGTCAATATATCTCTCTGTTCCCTCTTGCACTCTGAATTTCACCCTTGCAAGACCCATCTCTTGGCAGACTCCACTAAAAGGAGGCTTTGACAAAGCTGGTGACATTTGCCTTCCTCAAATTATCTTCCCCCAAAAAAGTGCCAATAAAGATATAGCCTAAAAAGTGGAAGAGAGGGGAAGTAATGAGGACTACTGATCATTTATAATCATGGCATCTAGCTACTATGGCAATAGATGTAGATCTGCTGAATCTAGAGCTAGCCCTTTGAGCATGTGCGCCTCTTTTTTAATATTTGAATGATTTTAATTGGTTAGCAAGTGTTTATCTAGTCATCTCATTCGCCTTTCCAAATTAAAATAATCATAATAATACATTAAACTCAACCCCATCATCTCCCAAATCGCACTCCAAAAAAATTAAAATAAGAAGGATTTTAAAAAGAGGGAGATTCTGCTATCCTGTTTGTCATTCCACTCGTACTAGGGGTTCTTCAACTGAACAATACACTGATGGTACTGCAAAACAGTTCACAATATCCCATTTTAAACATAGCTGTTGTCTATGGTAACTTATTTTATGCTCACAAGGGATATGTGAGGTGCCCCACTTCACACACACAGCTAGAATATGTAATGTTCTCTTTCTGTAACAGAGGAGAACGTTATGTATTCCAGCTCCACAGGAGGGGGACAGCTTATGCCTCTCCTGTGCACATAAAATAAATCACCCTGTATAACTCGTACATAAATGAAGAAAATATTACATTAAAAAAATCTACTACAAAGCTGGAAATTGTAACTGAAAAGTTTAATAGACACTAAAGTGGCACTTTTGCACTGGGTAGATCTAGACATGTTCTGTTGTCATTATTAAAAAAGGCAGATTTCTTTTGGGGGAAATTTTGTATTCAAAATCTCTCTCTCCTCCCCACATTCCATGCTTTGATGGCTGGAGATGAGAGCCAGCAATCACTCAGCATTAACAATGTATCATGTGTCTCTTGATTGAATGTCTGACATCCAACAAAATCAGAAGCTAACAGTCTGAGAGACTCACTTTGGCAGGACCTAGAATCACAAAGAGCGACCAAACACACTACTGCTGGCATCCATGCATGGAAATTTGAAGCCAGCTAAATCATAATTATGCTGAAGCAAACTAAGGCAGACATTCAAAGGAGGCATTGCCAGGCTAATTTAAGAAATTATAAGAAACATGTTTTAGCAATCAAAAACGTCTTCAAAGACAAAGGAAAAGGGGGAAATGGCATTTTCTATATTTTGAAATTAAATAAGGAAAATTAAAAAGAGTTATGCATATATTGCTGTGATTAAACATTGGCTCTTTGTTGAGGCAGTTGTTTCAAACTGAAGTGTTTGGTGGTAAAACTTTCATTCCTACAGCCCTGAGTCTTTGGAAGCCATGTGTCAGCTATGCAGTTGTCAGCAAGAGGGGTTGGCTGCTGCTCCACAGTGACTTTATTCATCGCATTTTGCTGCTCTGGACCCAACCCCAAGAAGATGACAATGTACATTTGGCACAATCAAAGATGGCTGCAGATGGTTTCATTTCCTATTTACCTTGAGCCTCATTTTCACAGTTCTGAGTATTTACAAACCTGAGAAAAGCCAGTGAGAGCTGCAATCCCCCCCCCCCCCCGCCCCAAGTATCTGGATAAAAAAAAAAATAAGGCTTCTTGTGAATCTCAGCTTCTTGCTAAGTATCCAAACTTCTGCTTGCTGCTCTAGACTCAGGATAGGGTCACTGATATGAGGAAAGGCAGTTGCTTTTTCTCAAAAGTTTGAGGGGTTTTAAATGAAATTCAGCAGTAAAAATTAAGAAAGTGTGTCTCACAGGTCCCCTTCCCCAATCCTCCTCAGGATTCCTTGCCTCTTTGCCTTGCTCTGTGAACAAGTGCCTATGCACAAGGTCCACTTCTGTCTGATCAGTCAACCACAGGGGGAGGTGGGGTGCGGCATGGATCAGCATTCACATCCCACTCAGTCAGTACCTGGGCTGGGAAAGCTAAAGATCCAACCAGCAGACCAAACTCTGCAATGAATCTTGATCATGTGCCATCAGAGGCATGTTGCACATATACTAAGAAGTCAACCAGGGACAGTGGTGTGAAGCAATACTTTGCACTGCCTTCTGTGTAGGGGATATATTGCTGGTTAGGATAAACAAGTCCCCTGTGCTCTTCTATCATTTAGGGATTTACAGAAAATCTTTGTAAAACTTATGGCACTTTACAGAATTGGAAACTATGGTCCTGACCCTGTACACACTTGAGCACATACATAACTATATGTAACCCTTCTGCCCATCAGAGTTGGCAGCAACAAGGGCCGGGTTCAGTATCCAGGGGTTCCATTCCAATAGCACAATACAAAAACCAGCTCGAGCCCCCACCCAGTGACCTGGGACAACCATATACCACCCCTCTGGGCGTCTGTAAGAGACAATACTTCCCCTCTCGCAAGCACAGAGTCTGAGTGTACCAAAGCCTTTTAATAACAGGGAGAAACAATGTGGCATTATATTGGGGAAACACCACAAACAAGGTTAGTAAACCAAACCATGAACCAGAAGCCCCCCTCCCATCAAATAGGCCATGGCCTTCCCTTTGGCTCTTGAGTTCCACAACCCCAAAAAGTCACTCAATAGTCCCAAAAGTCCAGCAGCCCAAGAGTCTCTGTTCTTGGTCAGTGCAGAGTCTTACCTCCCAGCCTGGGTGGAAATGGAGGGTAGGGCACGGGGCACCATACGTGGTCCGAGGCCGACTGCACCGCCTCTCTGTGGGGTTCCGCTGCAGCCCTCACCGCAATCCGCTCTGCTCTGCTCGCCGACACTCAAACTGCTCTGCAACGCCAGTCACTCCGCTAGCCATTCTGCTAGCCGACACACGGACAGCTCTGCGGTGCCAGTCACTCCATCAGCAGCACAAACGGCTCTGCTAGTCGACACACGGACTGCTCTGCTGTGCCAGCCACACGAACTGCACTCAGGAACCGCTCGGCGGAGTCCGCTGCCAGTCGCACAAACTGCACCCAGGAACCGCTCGGCTGAGTCCGCTGCTTTGCTCTGCTAGCTGCACAAGTTGCTCGGTGCCACCAATGTGCCTTTAGGCCCGTCCCCACTTAACACAGTGCTCAGTGGTTTCAGCTTTTAAGTGATTTCAGCTCTTAGTGGAGGGGGGGTCAACACCTTAGCACAGGTACACCAGCAGACTCAAAGTGAATTCACCTTAGCAGGCTGAACCAAGACTCCTAACGGAATCAAAATTAGCTCTAACATTCCACGGTGGAGAGAAGCAGGGTGCAATAGGCCTAGGGGGCCCCTTAGACAAGTCCCTCACCAAAACATATAAAGACCTGCTCAAAGCCTCTCTCAATCTCAGAGCATTCTGAAGCGCGTGGCCCTTGACCAGTGAGTGCTACTTAGATGATGGCGAGTCCCTCCATCATAACAAGGGCCAAGTATATGTCCATAGTCCTTCATTCACACGATCAGGATAACATCACTTTATCATTCCTGCCCCAGTAACATAGAAACTGGGGCTCCCACATCAGCCGAAGTGGCCATGTGGGCTGCTGTGAGCTCAGGCTAGGCACAGTGGGTGTGTCTATGCAAATTGATCAGCCCCAAAGTTATTTTCCAAAACTCACTGCAATTCCCATAGTTCGTCACCAGATGTCAGAATATATCTCATTCCTGACACTGCTTACATATACAAAAAGAACAAAAAAAAAATCTCAATAGCATAGGTCCATTACCAGACAGAAATGGTGGAATTATCAATAATGCAGAAAAGGCAAAGTGTTTATAAGTATTTCTGTTCTGCATGTGGCAGGGGAACAGAAACAGATATCGTGGGATCATATGTTAACACTATTCTGCTAGTATCTCAGAAGGACATTAAACAGCAGCTACTGAAGTTAAATGTTTTAAAAATCAGATGCAAGTTATCCAAATTTGCTAAGTGTTTGAAAGGGGCTGGCTGAAGAGCTCACTGAACTGGGAAAAAGCTGACGCTATGCCAATATATAAAAAGGATAAACAGAATGACCTGGGAAATTATAGACCTGTCATTCTGACATCTGGGCAAAATAATGGAGAGGTTGATGTGGGACTGGATTAATAGAAAAATTAAAACAGGGTATTATAATTAATGCCAATCAACATAGGTTTATGGAAACTAGATCTTAGCAAACTTGTAATCCCATCAAAAAGAGAGCAAGTTTGATGAACAGATAAAGTGCTAAACTGCTTTACTGAAAAACTTCCAAAGTTCTGCCTGCACGCTGAATTTACCATCCTGCTGTTATAACATTGCTATAAGCTGGGTGGAACTTTGTGATGGGTTGAGTTAAAATTTATTTGAGGTTGATGGGTGTAAACTTGTCCTACAGTTGACATAGGGAGAAGCCCCTTCTTGAAACAAAAGGAGTATGTGAAACCCCAACCCCCAGGAGCTTTGCAAAATACTGTTTTAGATGTGGGGAAGGGGAAGAGGCAGAAAATACACTAGCCAGGAAAGAGACAAACAGCTTGAAGGAGCAGCAGAAAGCATGCTGTCTGACCCCTGGAAAAACCTAGTGAGAGGCTTTTGGGTCAGGGGTGCAAGTCGAAAAAGAGTATGCTTGATGCAGTTAGCAAAAGAAGCTGTTTGCTATTTGATTCCTTCTGTGCTCAGAGACACAGACCATCAGTGGCTATTAGTGAAAATAGTCAGGGACACAACCCCATGTTCCAATGCCTCTAAACCTCCAATTGCCAGAAGCTGGACTGGTGGACAGGAGATCGATCACTCAAAATTGCCCTTTTCTGTTCATTCCCTCTGAAGTACCTAGCATTGGCCGCTGTCTGAAGAAAGGCTACTGGGCTAGATGGACCACTGGTCTAACCCAGTATGTCTGTTCATATGTTCTTACAACTTCGTAAATAAACAAAACTGCATAAAAAAAATACATACCACCATTTTCTTGTCCTAATTTGAACATCCTACTAGACTCAACATTTTTGGTTAGCCACTTGAGTCAAAAAGGGTAAAAATATTCATATAGCTTAGAGTTGGAAAAAACCTGCAAAGTCATCCGGTCCAGCTCCCTGCCAGTGAGGAGAGTCCCTTATTGTACATTTACTAGTATTTTTTCCAATAGAGTTTTAAATTTGCTGTGATGGAGCTTCCAATACTTCCCTTGGAAGATTATTCCTTAAACTAATATGCTTAGGTCATGGAAGAAAATCTATCTACATTGTCTTCCTAAATCCTGAATTTTGAATATTCCTGAAATTGTTTTATTGTAATAATTTATTTCTTCTTATAATTGAATGTATTTGCAAATATCCTTTACTTTCTTTTTTTGTTAAATAATGATGACAAATGAACCTGAATAAGATTTGTATGACTGCTATATCTGATGTAAAATGAATCTCTGCAACAGAAACCAATTTTTCAGAGACAGAAGGAATACTTGGTCTTTCGACCCAAATTAAAGCTTTGGCATAGGAGGGATTCTGTGTATGTCAGATGGATTCTGAAGACTGTAATCAGTCTTCTGTAATTTTCTGTGACATAAAATATGGCGGTGAAAGAGACTAACCCTTTATTTGCAATTGTACATTTCCTTTTTCACTGACCATTGATCAAATGTAATTTTTCCATGTGTAAAAATAAAAAGAAACAATAGGTAGTATACACTCTCACTAGCAACTCAACACCCTGGCAGTTAATAAGGATCTCTAGTGATTCATGATTCAACTATGATTCATAAACACAGAAAATCAATCAAATCGCTCTCATTAATCTTGTTGTTTTTATTGGATACAAAATACATTCAGCTTAAATGCTGAATTATAGGATAAGCTTTCCAGCTTCTGCCATGACTCCCTCTTGAGTCTCATTGGCTTAAGGAAGAAAGCAGAGGATATGGTTGAACTATGTCAGTAGAAGATTGAGAAACTAGTTTGGGCAAGACGTTTTGTAAGACATTACCTCGAAGTCTGAATCAACAAAAAGCACATTGAAGGGCTCAGGTAACTTCCTCCTTCTGTGAATGATGAACCATATCTCTTTAGCTTATAAAAACCATGTTGTGCAACTTGTCTATTGACCAGCATCCCCACTGGTTAACACAGGTAATTCTACGAAACAGTAAAATAATAAGAGAAAATAGGGAAATCACACAATTTCATGTGTCAAAAACCAAAGGATATGTTCAAAGACTGGAACGTTCTCTTGTCATTCACAGATATTCAGCTATAATTTATACAAGTATTATCTTTAGTGCTTTATTGAAAGCACAATATTTATTAGTTTAAAACCAATTTTTTGTGGAACCAAGTAAGAGCTAGTTGAATAGTAAAAATAGATACAATTCACAGAGCTGGCTTTAGGTACTGCAGACAGGAGCTATTCCCAGACTCGATTGGGCATGCTCTTGAAATGCTCATGGCTCTCCCTAATTAATGGTGATCAGTTCAACAGTATTTGTACCTATTCAAGGCAGGGGCTCTGTCTCTGTATGCGTTTGGTACAGGGGCTCTAGCTGCTATAGTAATGTAACAATAATCAGCGCCTTTTGTGACCATCTGTGCAGTGCTGGAGAGAGCTGAAAAACAAGGAGTTACAAGATTCAAGGAAGGGCCAGACCAAGAAGTGGGACAGTTTGGCACTTGGAGCAGGTTGGTCAATTATGGATGGGGATGATGCAGGGAGCTTGCAGCAGTGAGAGGGGAGTCAGAGCCGCTTTCCAGCAGGGTGGGAGCAGGGCAGCCTTAGTGAAAAAGGTGCCCTGGGAGAACTTGAATTTTGGCACCCTTTAAGTCCAGATACATGGGGAGAAAGGGTGGACGGGAGGGCAGTTAACCAAATAGTGACCTCTTCTCCCCCCATGGCTGAGGAGCAATGGGAGTAAGAAGCTTCCTGCAGCCAGGGAAGGTTCTGGTAGGTGGGTCTCGCCCAGTCCCAGGAATGGCCTGTGCAGGGGAAGAGGAAGTCCCATTCTTTCCCAGTCCAGGACTAGCAGTTGGAGTCCCCAGCCATGCCCCTCCCTGGCTCTGTGTCCAGGGTATAAAAGGGTCCTTGAACTGGCTGTGAGGGGTTGACAACAGTGCCCCCCCGCACCAACACATCACCCACACGTAAGGCCGGCCCTGGGTAGGAGGATCCAGGAGTGTTTAACAGCTGGCAGTGGGCTGGAGCAGGCTGCTTGTCACTGTCGTGGGGAGTGCTGGCAGGTTTGGAAAAGGGCCACACAAACCTTAAGACCATCTCTCATTTTTGGTGTTTGCCACGTACTTTTCCCACTTTGAGAATCATTTAAGAAATGTTAAAATGTATAAATTGGCCACTTGAGAGATTTAGGGAGAGAGAGAGAGAGAGAGAGAGAGAGAGACTGACTATCTATAAAAAAAGAGAAGAGCAAAGCAAAGAGAGCAGTACATTAAAGCAAAAAGCTGAGAAATCACCCTCTGGAATAAATCTAATTAAGTGACTAAAACAATGGTCTGGCTTTATCCACAGACTGCTACAGTACATTCTCACACTATGACAGAGTGAATTCTCCCCACCCCTGACGCCCCACAGCATCGTGTTTTCTGAGGGTTGGCTAGGAACCAGGAACGAACATTGGTATGTTGAACTAATACAGGTTATAGCAAAGACACATTTCTTGAGAAGTCAAACCCTTCCTATAGCAGGCGTATTTCCTAAAGTTTACCACCACAGCTAACACTAGTTAAGGTCCACTGACACAAGCAATGTTGCCAGTCAGTTCAGGTGGTTTGCCAGCTCTGGCCCATTAGTACCTTATTGAGTAGCCATATTCCGAGCAATTACAGGGTAGTTTTTAAACACACTGGATGTTGAAACAAACACTGAAATAGTTTCTTCAAAATGTTCAGTGGTCACTAGAGTCAAGCAACTGTTAACAGAAAGACAAAATGTTAATCTTCCCTGTTGTATTCAATAGGAGTTTTGCCACTGACTTCAACAGGGCCAGGATTTTATCCAAAGAATTTTGAACAGTCTGACTGAAAGTCTCTTCCCATCTCAGGCTGTGTCATCTCTGCCAAAAAGAGGGGTTTCTACAGCAAGATATAACCCAAGTTAGCCATCCTGCTGTAAGAATCCTAATGGACTAGAGACAAGGCGTAGGTCCTTTTTACCTGAATGTAGCTAGTTGAGATCAAAGACTATATATCCCCTCACTGGAGGTTACCTCCACTAGTAACACTGAGGTAAAAACTAACTAGGCCTTGTCTCCACTTGAGTTAGCTATGGCTTGCTGCAAAAATATCCCATTTTTGGAAGCAAACACATTCAGCTGCTCAACTTTCACTCAACTCTTGCTATATCATTGTTACCAGTATCCAAAATCAGGTCACCTTCTTATACTAAAATTTGACTACAGCAACTTTTAATGGATTGGACCATCACCAAGGACATCCTCCTCCCTCCCTCCCCCCCCCCCGAAAAAAAGTGTAACAGAACAAACAAGTTTGCAAATGTAAAGGTTACTTGTTTGTAAAGTGCCTTGAGCCTCATTTCAATCTCCAACCAACTTTAATTCTGGTTAAGAGAGAGCACTTTTCAAACCTGCCAGCCACACAAAATAATCCAGACTTTAAAGGTACAATAAACACACAGTTACAACAGTTTCTGCAGCTCTATATACCACAGTAATCTTAGTAGTGTCCAGTGACAGTCTTTTAGGGTAGATAAGACATTAATTCGTCATTTAAAAAATGAAGCATGCAAAGTAACTTCGTGTCCACTTTCTGCAGTATAAAAGAAAAAAAAAATGTCCACACACCCTATCTTCAAATTAACCAGCATTGGAATATTCATCCTTCTTCCCAAAACTCTATTATTATTAAAACATAATAATATTCTCAGACTTTAGTCGTCCATTAAGCACCACTGTTGATTTTTAAAATACAAAAGTTTCTGCCATCTGACTGTCTATACATTTGCATTCTAGATTAAAAGTGCTGATATTTACAGGCTGAATTTACAGTTCATCCCAGTGCTCTAGATCATGGGCTGGCAGGTCAGTATAGGCGGGGACATGTTAAAAAGTGCATCTTTGGAATGCTATTTATAATATCAGTTCCAACTAGAAGTTGACACACTAAATTCCACACTCTTATGACTGACTCCTGCATCGAAAATATTATTAGTAACAAATAAAATGACTTTATAGGATTGATATCTAATGACAGAGATGAAGAAGACCTTACGTACGGAGGCAATCTCAAAAGAGAAGAGAAGCTAAGGCTCTCAAGTTAGGGATGTGAAGAGTTGGTATAATACTTTAAAGACAAATACTCAGACCTTTTGTGTGTTTAAAACACTTTTTAATTTAAGTTCAAAGAGTATCCTGTCAGTGCTATGAGATGACTTAACTGGACCTGTTTTTAAGTGGTACAGGCACAGATGGTGCAAAGAATTTATTTTCAGCAGGCCAAGTACTTTTCTTATTCTGAGGGTAAATTTTGCATGGTATAACAGGGGGCAGAATGTGGCCCAGAGAGTTCAGCCTGGACACACAGGACCAACTAATTGAAATGATCTGATGATTTATCAGTGTTGAGAGAGGTGGTATGAAAGAACCAGTTAAGCCTATGAAGTCAGCATAGTCAGAATTGTATTTGGGGAAATATCAAATGTACTTAACAGGGGTGGGGGAATAGGTTAGGGTTTGAGACACAAATAGTAGGCACACTATTCTTCACAATGTCGTCAGCTTCTGCTTTTATTAAAATATTTTTACAGGATATCCCAGTCAAGCTAGACAGCTTGTTTACAATGGGGGCCTTGTCCAAGGGCAGCTCAAAGCTATTATACAGTACATACAGCATGACAATACAGTTACAGTATAAGCTACCAGCATGCAGTAAGTCATGTCAAAGCTTCATGTTACACCTGATTAATCAGCTGGGGCCAATACTACAAAATGATCCAAGACTGTTGGCTTTAAACTAGGTAAGTATGGTTGGACAATTAATGTCACCTGAAAGCGTTATATAAGATAGTGTGTCTGTGTATCAGTAGAGGAGCATTACTGAGGCTGCGTTTGAAGAAGATGCAGATCATACCCCCAGTATTCTCTGGTGCGTGTTCCTCTGAAGTAGATTCCTTTTAGGTGCTTCATTTACTGGAGCAAATTCACATAATCTGTGTCCCTACTACATCACTTCAACTTGTATTACAACTACTGCTGAGTTCTACTTCAAACACTTGCAAAATTTTATCATAGGATCAAATCAGACCTGAAAATGGTTTGTGCCAGTTGAACTCAATTTGCTTAGCTGGTATTTGTGCTTCTACTTAATTCCTTAATCAAACATATCCTCTTTAAATCAAGATAGAGCATATACCTCCTGTCAAATATAAGGGCCTACAGGTTGGCCAAGTACCAAAATTTGTACATGGACAAACTGCAAACAATGGGAGCTTTGTCTGTGTAATGTGCTCATTACCAATAGTATATATACTATATTATTATGGCTATAGCATATAAATCCATCTATAAAACAGGCAAATTCCAAAAACATCCTAGGCTTTCATACAATGCAGCAAAGAAAATGTGTCTAAAATTTGATATACAATTTAATCAACCAGCCAAACTGGAGACTAAGTTACATTACAGCCTCAGAAAATAATGTGACAGCAGAAGGGCTGGTCACATTAGCAATAATTTAATGTAGGAATGCTTATATAATTTTTATCCATCTAGTTGTCAGTTCAAAAGCCTCATGCCTACTGAACTGATTGGTACATGTCACATCCTAATCAAAAGCTTAGGTGTTGTAGATCAAATTCTTTTAGTCCATCAAACCAATCAATTGGTGGTAACAGAGCATATGGGCACTATTTCTTTAAATCCACAGCAAGTAGCAGCTTTGGAAAGTTTTAGCAGCAGCTTTATGGTGGAGAAGACAGGGGCAGGCTCAGCTTTATGGATAGTAGTGGTTTTATGCTAATAAAGTTCCTTTTGTAAAATCCCAACTGCTAGACAGACAATCTCATGCGTATTCTTCCTTATGAATACTGAAGTCACATACATTCCTCCACACTCTATGGGTTTCTGCATCCTTTGCAAACAGCACACCTGTTTACATATTACATTCCAATTTGTTATGAAATGCTCACCATATATATGTGCAATGTCTCAATTATCAAGCTCTGTACTCAGTAGACGCAAGTGATTTGTAAATAGTTCAGCTTGACTCCTTGCATACATTAAAATGAGCCAACATGCACTTCATCACTCTGTGTGTTAAGTTAAATGTAGCTTGATTTGGTGAAGTGCTACTCCTACTCAACCCATTCATTGGCTTTATCAAATTCAGAGCCTTACAGAGAGCTGAACATTAGCATGTTTTCCCTTGTTTATTCAGAATGAGTCAACTTTTGACATGTCACGTACAGTAACTATGGTGAAGAAACATTTTATTCTAACACCAAAGAAGGAACTTTATTAGAATAAGGAGAACAGGATTATTTCTAAAGCTATTGGCAAAATGGCCAGGCCACATGGATTTTCTTATGTGGAAAGCTATTTGTTTAATTCTTCACTTTCCTGCATGTGTTTCTCCACAGCAAAGCTACAAATGGCATAGCAACCGTTATTAGCAACTGGAGTTCCCTTTATTCAGTCTCCTTATTTTGGTAGAAGCATGCAATAAGAATGGCAACTGTAAAAAATAAGTGCTGAGGAAATGGGATATGACATGACAACAAGAACATGCACACTCTGTAACAATCTAGACACTGATACCTTGGTCATCTGTAAGCCAGCAACCTGCAAAGATGAGGTGGGGAGAGGGGAAGACAGCATCTGTGGGAGACAGTGCATTGATGATCATGGACAAGAGATCATTATAACAGACCACCAATGAATGCAAAAAGTCCTGTAGCTAGACAGTTCAATAGTGTTCACAGGTAAACCATCAAAACGGGTCCAGAACCTTCAGGAGATCAAGAATAGACTCTGAGCTCAGCCTGAAAGCACTGATGATTTGACCATGATAATGATGTCCTCACCATGATATCAATCTTGCATGGTTTCAGAGGATTGTGAGGTGGGTGTCATGATAAGAAACCAGAGTGTTTTCTGGAATAGCGGAAGGCTACTGGGCTTATTGCTGGGAAGCAAACTCACTGAGCATCAGAGTTGGGATAGGTGGAGATACTGGCTGCCACGTGAGGGGTTGGTACTGGGTGAGCACCGGAGATGCTGGAAGTGCTGTTTGTGCATAGAATAGCTGATGCTTTCTGAGGAAGATACTTCTCTCCTTGGTCCCCAAACTGCATAGTGCTCAGCTCTGGAGATCGCACTACTTTGCTTCAAGACTTGGTGAATCTGTTTCCCCAGCCTCTAATAGTGCCAGCTTTCCTGTCCCCGAGCAAAGCACTGAACAGGTGAGGGAAAGAGGGAGAGGTCCACCCTAATGGCATTTAGCAATCTGAGTGATGAGAGTGTCAGCAGGGGATTTTGCTGATTTTTCTCTGAGCCAGTGGTTGGGTATGACCCAGCAGCTGTGCCCTTGTAACATGCTCAAGGATTCACCCTGCCAGTTAAGAAATACTGCACAGAAATGCAGAAGTTGCTTCCTCTTGTGCTATTGAGCCAATCCTTGTGGCCAGAGGATATACTGGCAGCTCAGAAAACGAGCTGTCTCAGCTACTGACAGACAACTAGACCTGACTGCGAGACTGCTGGTCGTCACAGCCCTACTGCCATTAGTAGCAGCTTGAGCAGCATTAACCCCTACAGATGTGATCTGGTGTCTGTCTAAGTAAAGGGATCTGCAGCTATGGTTTTTCCATCCCTGGCTATGAGGAAACTGTGAATAAATGCCTTGACATCTTTTGGGGATGGGAATGGGAAAAGAAAAAAAAATCACTGACAACGTTTCAGTCTGAATCTTTCAAGACCATCTTTGAGAGGAAAAGGACTAGGAATGTGGGAGACTTTGTTTTTAAAACAGATTCTGCTTTAATTTCCTTATTCTCCTTTGGGATGTGTTGGTGCTGTAATCATGAGTGTTGCAGGATCTCACAGACTGGCTTTTAACGGCACCATTCAAATTCAGCCAGCGCTGGGATGGAACAGAGCAGATGCTTAACAGTGCACAAATGAGTCCGAGGGTTGGGCACAGTGAAGGAGCATGTCGCTTCAAATGATGCTGCAGGCAGAATTCACACAAGAACAAGAACTGGTCAAGTAAATCCGAGTATCCTTTCTAGCTGGGCTCCCATTTAACTAGGAGCCCAGCTACAAGGCCCAGGCCTGTGACATACCTTTTCCTTTCATCTAGCACCAAAATGCCGTATTCTGCTAACTGAAGCGTTCAGTCCTGCTGACAGTGGATGGAGCAAGGGAGGGGCGGGGCGGGAAACGGACCCAAGAGTATGTCTGCATGAGTTCATCACAAGGTTCTTTACTCACTCCTGGTGCACCTCCTTGTAGCTACAGCTGAGGATTACCTTCACCCAGTCCAATATACCCACTTTCTGTCTCTTGTTCACGTGGAGACTTTCTTATACACCAGGAGTTACAGTGCTCCCTCTTCATGGTTTAGCTTTCTGGCCAAGACACTTCAGTTTTCCCCTTCCAGGGTATCAAAGTCTCACTGGACTGGTTGAAGCAATATTGTTCCTGGCAGCCCTTCAATCCAAGGATAAGCCACTTCCCAGGTGGCTGGTAGGGGAACCCCTCCTTGTTCCAACTTAAGAACCCTTGAATCAGCAACAAGGTCTGCAATATCCCAAACTTCCTATCATTTCCCTGAGCCTTTCTTCTTCCACCCCTCTTAGGCTTCTGGTCCAGCACCCTTCTGGGTAAATCCTTCCTCCAGGGCCAGGATCCCAGAACTTCTGCTTTCCCCCTGGCTCTCCACCTCCGCCCCACCAAGAGAGCAACTGTAGGCTTCCACACTATGGCTCCTTCTATCCTCACTTGGCCTTAAACGAGCCCCATCTGCTCAGCTGGGCTCCATCAGATATTGCCTATCAAGCCAAACTCTTCCTCAGGTGTGGCCTATGAGGTTACTTAGCCCCTTCTGAGTCACATTAACCCTTTCTGGGCTACTGTGGGGTGAACACCCCACCATATGAATTTAGGGCAAAGGCTTCCTGTGAAAGAGAGAGAAAAAGGAACCTTGTGACCTACTCCAGACAAGGGAGAAATTATGATACCTCAGTGTGTTTAAGTGTGTTCAGCAGAGTTCTCATTTAGCATCCAACATCATCTTTTGTTGCACACTACCTGGCTCTCTAGAGTATGTGCTATAAACATCTTGCTGCTGGTGGGGTGGGCCCCTTGACCTGGGGCTGCCTGCAGCTGGAGGTTTGGCAGCCTGCCTGAACTAACATGAGGTAGGAAGAATGTAATCACCTGTTTTGAAATCTTACCAGGCCATGAAGACTAACACAAAGTACCACAAGTGGTCACAGCCTTAGATACCAAGTATCAGTGCTTAGGAACAAGGTGACAGTCACATTATAAACATCACAGATGAGATTAGAGCTATCTAGGTTAAACAGAACCGCAGTTTTAAATCATAGTCAAAAATAAAATAGTGCCTCAAGCATCCCAGTCCACCTCCACAGCATGCTGGAGATTTGTTTAGTACAGATTCATGGAGGACACTCACTTATGGGAGCACTAATCTGTAAAATTTATCAGTATCATTCAACAGGGTGAGACCTATTAATCTTTCTTAGGAGTTCATCATTTATTTATTTATTAAATTACTATAGCACCTTACGGCCCCATCACACTATTATTTTTCCATCTGGGTGGAATATATTAACTTTCATACAGAAAAATAAAAAAATAAGGGCAAAACAGGAACAGAGTGGGGGCAGGAAAGACATTGCTGAATCTGCTGTTCCTGAATTCTGCAAAGACATTTCAATCTGCTCAGCTCTGAAAAATCTGTAAATCTCCTCCACAGTGCAGCATCATTCTTCAGCAGCCAGTCTTGATGAGCCTCTGACTTTCATTATCATCCAAAATCAACTTTAAGGTGTTTGTCTCTTTGAAATTTCAGCTCTCTCTCAAATATTTTTGACCCAAACAAGCTTTACTCTTTGCCCTGACCAGGTATTTGTAAAAAATCCATAAATGGAAGCAGAAGCATGTGCCTATCCTGATGTTGTCAGACTCAGTGACTAAGCAGAAATATTACTTCCAGGTGATTTTTTCTGGTTGCTGTGGCCTTTGCCCAGAGCATAAAATACCAAGCTGATTATGCATTAACACCACCTTTTCCTGTCGAGATGTGCTGTACCATTCCACAGCATGTTTCCAAGAATTTCACATAATACTTGTTTGTAGTGATTCACTCTGCATAGGAATTCAGAAGATAAAATTGAACAGAAACTGTTGTAGTTCTTTCAAATCTCTCTCTACACTTTTTACATTGACTTGCAAAATTATTAGCATAGACAAAACTAAAAAAAAGTGACAAGGATTTTTGCCTGAGTAGTTGTATACATAGTATAGTATGTTAGTACTATACCATTAGTTGGGTTTTTTAGAGCCATTTCAAAATGAAGCAGCAGGCTTTCCATAAAACCCAGGGGTTTAGCAGGTTTGATACTCACCTTCAGCCATATATACTTCTGGATGAAAAATTTGTGAATGTAAAAGTGATCCTCATGCTTGAGCTTCCCTGTTTCTAAAATGTCTCCATTTATAAGCTCAAAAGTGTATATGAGACATGCCCATTTTACTGCAGTAAAGAGGTAAATACTTTCTCCTTCAGAGGTCCATTCCTATTGTTAGACCCCAGACTGTATGCATTGCTGTTCAAAGCTGTGGTCCTAATTTTCAAAGTCCTAGCTACATCAGCAGCCACATCTCAATCTATAACCCAGCCAGACAGCAGCACTCATCTTGGACAAGATATTTTAAAGTTCCCAGGACAAAGCTTGGGAGACTGGCGATAGACTAAAACAAATAGTAATGAGTGAGAAACTCCTCCCCCAGCCTTCTCTCCTTAACCTCCAATATTGGCTCCTACACCTGCAGCAGAGATATGAAGTGAGATAGGGGTTGTTGTGTTGGCTCTCACTCCCAGCTGATCTCCATATATTAGGATGATCATCCCTTGCTCAGGGCCACTTCATACAGGTAATGCTGTGAAAAGGAGCCATAGCATAGGGCCTAAATGTATAATTTTAAAATGTTTTGTTGTTTCTTGTTGCTGTTATTCAGCTCCCATTAGAGTCACCACAGTAAAATTAACACACTTGATTGGATTTTGAGAAACAAGAGGAGTAGTCTCCTTTTTCAAAACTATACAGCTGATGAGGGTTTGTTGTTGTTGCTGTTGCAAAATTATCTTCCTATAAGAAGCTCTGTGCCCATTCCTGTGCCATATAAAAGAGTACAGGGATTATATTTTCCTTTTTTAAAAAAAATCATCATATTGGACAGGAGCACTTTGTGCTGACAAAGAAGATAAAATGGAAGTGATAGAATTCAGCAGGTTTTGAAGTAACAAGTTTAAGCATTTGGGCTTACCCCGATTATACAGCTTCCTGTCAAAACAGCCCAATAGAGGCACACAGACAAGAAAGTTTGATACCAATTGTGGGAACTTAGGGACTTCTTATGATGAAGGAGAGGAAGCCTAGTCTTCTCCAGTTCACCTAAAAATCAGCATTGATTTCTTTCACGTTATCTTTTAATTCATCATAAATTTGGCAGTAATTATAATCAAGTGATACTATGGCAAGTTTAAACAGGTGTTTGTGAATGAAATGTTACTATTTCTGTATAAACAACAGGATGATGTTGCAGTCATTATTTCTGACTATATTACTCTGCCACTAAAGCCCCACCTGCAATATTTTCAGCATTACAACAGTTTTTTTAAAGAAAAGGGTTTTGCAATTTCAAAAATCCCACAGCACTCCCAATCACATAAAGCAAAGAATTCTTCTAGAAGAGACTCTTGTTCAATGCAAACTAATAGATTTACACCACACCCTTTTTGTCATAAAAATGTTTGGTGCCGAATCACACGCAAATCTGACATCTATGTATAACACCACAAATTACTAAACTGAAAGCAAATATGTTTCAACATTAAATTTACAGGTCATGGAGGTTGGTTGACAAAGTGAAATAATTTAATTATACAATTCTACATCACATGTCATCACTACCTGATATGTGAAATGTATCTAATTAAGCAATAAGAGACAGTGATTCCTACTTATTAAAGCACTTAGGGTGTGTTGAGAACAATAAGTGAAGACTTAATTCTTCCAGAGCACCCGTCACATATACAAATTAGTATTGTAAAATATTGTGAAGTATCCTCTTGCCATTACGATGGCCCCAATTCAGCAACGTGTATAAACATGTGCCTAACTTGAAGCACCTAGTCATCCCATTGACTTTAACTGGGCTACTCCCATCCTTAAAACTAAGCATGTGCCTAGGAACCTGGATGAACTGTGGGCAGTATGGCATTCTGAAAACAGATGTGGCCTAAAATTATAGAGATTAATTTATGAGATTAAAATAGATATTGGAAAAGTCATTATCTCATCTTCTGCATATCCCTGCCAGGGCAATCTTGTTCCCTACAGAGCACCACTTCACAATGAGAAATTACTATTATCATACACTGTGTGCAGGTCAAAGGAAGAGGACAAAGTAGGAAAAAGAAAAAATAAGGAACAGCAGATGAAGCAAATTATGGAGAAGAGAAGAGTCTATTTTGATGCAACTCAGTTTTGCCTCTGGTGCTTAGAAAATGAAAGGCACATCAGGAATACTTACGGTAGATATAATCAGAGTGGTTTGTAATACATAAAGATGGGCCCAAACTATAAAACTGGGATTTGGATTTTGAGAGTACTTGAGTTTTAAGATTTGATGTCTTGGAAGCCACCAGAAGCAGAAGGAGATGCTAGGTACTACAGCGATTGGCCCCTTGTGACTATGAAAATAAAGTGGGAAACTCTCCTTTTCTATGGTAAAATAGAGCTACCTAAAAAATTAATAGTATTTCTGGTATTAATGTGCCTAGATCTGTACACATTATTCAACAGGTGTGATCTGATCACTGGCTCCCTAATCTGTAATATGATGCCTCTTCACAAAAGCTCCAGAAGAAACATAGGTTGGTTTTCAGAGCGAGGTAGCACTGGAAACTCATGTAATTTGCTGTCCGCTGTGACCACTAGGGAGATGTCATCTATCATAAATATAAAGTAGCCTAGAATTACTGTTTACCTGTAAGGAGTTAAGCTAAAGGTAACCTGAGAGGTGGACAATTGACCAATGAGAAATTCCTCAGGAGACAAAGGATTTTGAATTTCAGTTTCTCTCTGAGACTCTCTCTGTTCAGCTCCGCTATGGGATGAATCACAGCTACTTCTTCCACTATAACTATAAAGCTTTCTATCAAAGAAGGTAAACTTACTGACTACCTTACTTTTATCACTTGGAGGGTTCTCAGTGGTGAGTGTTGGCTGGGCGTGTCTTGATATTGTAAGATTCAGCAGAGATATCAACAGTGGGAGAAAGCTGCCTCGGGGGAGAGGTTTGATTTCTTAATTCTTTTGTTAATTATGGTAGATGCTGTTCTATTGACGGTTATAAGGGATTTATTCCTCTCTTTTTTCTTTTATTAAAATCTTTCCTTTAAGAATCTGTCTGCTTGTTTTCCATGGTGTAAGATCCTGGTTTTGGATCAGGCACGTCTCGCAGGATCAGGCGAGGCTTTTCTCTCAAGCTTCCCAGGGAGGGAATAAGTTTGGGGGTTTTGTGGAAAGAGAAAGAGGGGCTTCAAGTGGCCTATGTCCAATAGTTTTTTGAGACATTCTCACTTGATGGTGGCAGCATATCAGTTCCAAACACAGAAGAAGTTCTGTTCTGGGGAAAAACATTTTAACCCAAGTTGGTAAAATAAGTTTGGGGGGTTATTTCCTTTTTTCATGCGGGTCCCCACCTCTTTACCCTAGAGTTCAGAGTGGGGAGGCAATCCTGACATGGTTGGCAGTGGTGGGATGAAATTTTGTGAATCTAAAAAACAGAATTTTGCAGAAAGCAGTTTAAATTTCCACAGTTAGTGAGAACAAGCAGTTTTTCTCTAAAGTGAGAATGCTAATGACCTCTCAGCAAGGAACAAAGCAGGCAATTGTGCTGAGGTAAAAACCACAGGGGGTCACTCCGGTGAAACTTGTTTTCAGGTATCAGAGCTGTAGATAGCTCCACGCTTTGTCTTTTTTCAGCTGCCTGAGAGCAGAGAGCTGAAGTTTTTTTATTTTTTTGGAGAGCATTTTCTCCTGCTGGATAGCAGAGATTAGCCCAGGTTTGCAGTTAAGAGTTAAATAGGCTCGTTAAGTGCTAGGTAACCACCCCAGGGGTTCCCTGTGGAGGGGGAGAAACTGACCAGTCCAGTTTTTCTGAGAATCAGAGTAGTGGGGTATTTCTCCCTCTGCTGGTAGGCAAAGAATTAACACCCTGCTGAAAGAATTTCCAAGTGATATAGGAAATTTGTTTAATTTTCAGTTAGTAAGTTAAACACAGAAAGATTAAAATGACAGGCGGTAAGGGCCAAAAGGATTTAGAATTAGCCAAATTCCAAGCTGAGGAGAGACAAAGGGAACATATCCGAGAGATGGAGAGAATGAGGGAAAAACACTTGGAGCAAGAATTAGAGGAAAAGCGCGCAGATGCTGCACACCACAGGAGTATGGAGATGAAGGAAAAAGAGAGACAGCATGAACTGGAGTTAGAAAAGGCAAAGGCTGCGCAAAATATACCGGCCCCGCCTAACAACCCTTCTCCAGGTACCGCTTTCCATCACAGGAAATTCCCCACCTACAAGGCAGGCGATTATACAGAGGCCTTCTTAGCCAATTTCAGGAGGACCTGTTTTGGGTACAGCCTCCCTGAAGACCAGTATATGGTGGAGCTGAGGCCACAGTTCAGTGGACCCTTAGCAGAGGTGGCAGCAGAAATGCCTCAGGCAAACATGAACAGTTATGAACTTTTTTAAAAACAGGCCCGAATCTGAATGGGGATAATGCCCAAGCATGCCCGTCGGTGGTTCAGAGCTCTAAAGTGGAACCCGGACATGGCTTTTTCCCAACACGCCTACCACATTGTAGAGAATTGGGATGCCTGGATATCAGGAGCAAAGGCTAACTCTCATAAAGAGCTGTCTTTCCTAATGCAAATGGAGCAGTTCTTAGAAGGTGTTCCTGAGGAAACAGAAAGGTACATTCGAGTTGGGAAACCCAAAACTGTAATCAAGGCGGGGGAGATTGGGACCAGATGGGTGGAGGTGGCAGAGAAAAAAACCGCCTAGCAGTGGGAGTGAATTCTGGAAGGGACAACCCGGGACCACATCCTATCAGAGGGGGCAGCCCCAAACTCCATCTACATCCCAAGGAAAACCCCAAACACCTCATCGTTCCACCCCACCAGTCTCCAGCAACCAACCTCGGCCCAGTGACCAGTCAGCTGGGCGATGTTTTAAATGTAATGAGCTGGGGCATATTAAGATCAACTGCCCCAAGAACACCAACCGAACGCTGTACATTACCCTGAAGTCATACCCAAGGTGCTCAGGCCCAGATACCTCCCAGATACCCTCAGAGCGAAGGGAAACTGTGAGAGTGGGCAGAAAGAAGATTACAGCGTGGAAGGACACTGGAGCTCAGATGTCATTTATCCACCAATCCTTAGTGGACCCCAAGTTAATCAACCCAGAGGTTAAAGTGACTATTCAACCCTTCAAGTCAAACTCTTTCAACTTATCTACAGCCAATTTACCTGTCCAGTACAAGGGCTGGTCAGGAACGTGGACTTTTGCAGTCTATGATGATTATCTCATTCCCATGCTGCTGGGGGATGATCTAGCCAATCATGTGAAGCTAGCCAAGAGGGTGGGAATGGTCACCCGCAGCCAGGCTAAGCAAGCTTGCACACCTATCCCTGTTCATGAGCCTTCCACTAGGGGCCCAGCTGGGTTACCAGAGACCCTGACGACGATGGTGGAGCCGGATTCCCTACCAACGACTGAAACAGCCATGGAGGATCCAGTCCCAGAGACCCAGCCAAAGCCAGTCCCCGAGACCCAACCAAAGCCAGTCCCCAGACCGGAACTGGCAAAGCAACCAACACCCGAACCATCGCCAGCACTGAGCCCAGCGCTTGCAACCCCATCTACCACTCCAACACCAGAGGGCAACTTCGAGCCGGCACTGACAGCAGCAGCTACATTAACCCAAGAGGCTCAGCCAGAGCCTGAAATACAACCAGGTGCACCAGCGGAGAGCGGTCCACCACCAATGGAAACAATCCCATCACCTCCATCACTTCCCGAGTAACCCAACTCAAGTCCACAACCCAGTGAGGAACTGATGTCTCCGGCAACAAGAGAACAGTTCCAGGCTGAACAGGAAGCAGACGAAAGCCTCCAGGAAGCTTGGACAGTGGCACGGAGCAACCCAGCACCTCTCAGCTCTACCAATCGATCCTGGTTTGTGGTCGAAAATGGACTTTTATACAAGGAAACTCTTTCTAGGGGACACCAGGAAGACTGGCAGCCTCAGAGACAGTTGGCAGTTCCAGCTAAGTACTGGGTGAAGCTCCTGAGCTTAGCCCATGATCACCCTAGTAGTCATGCCGAGGTAAACAGAACCAAGGACCGTGTGGGGAAGTCATTCCATTGGGAGGGAATGGGCAAGGACATTGTTCATTTTGTCTGGTCTTGTGAGGTGTGCCAAAAAGTGGGAAAACCCCAAGACCAGGTAAAGGCCCCTCTCCAGCCACTCCCCATAATTGAGGTTCCATTTCAGCGAGTAGCTGTGAGTATTCTGGGTCCTTTCCCAAAAAAGACACACAGAGGAAAGCAGTACATACTGACTTTCATGGATTTCACTACCTGATGGCCAGAAGCAGTAGCTCTAAGCAACACCAGGGCTAAAACTGTGTGCCAGGCATTAACAGACATTTTTGCCAGGGTGGGTTGGCCCTCTGACATCCTTACAGATTTGGAAACCAATTTCCTGGCAGGGACCATAAAAAGCCTGTGGGAAGCTCATGGGGTGAACCACTTGGTTGCCACCCCTTACCACCATCAAACAAATGGCCTGGTGGAAAAGTTTAATGGATCTTTGGGGGACATAATACGGAAATTCATAAATGAACACTCCAATAATTGGGACCTAGTGTTACAGCAGTTGCTCTTTGCCTACAGGGCTGTACCACATCCCAGTTTAGGGTTCTCACCCTTTGAACTTGTGTATGGCCGTGAGGTTAAAGGGCCACTACAGTTAGTAAAACAGCAATGGGAGGGGTTTATACCTCCCCCAGGAACTAACATTCTGGACTTTGTAACCAACCTACAAAACACCCTCCGAACCTCTTTAGCCCTTGCTAAAGAACACCTAAAGGATGCTCAAAAAGAGCAAAAGGCCTGGTATGATAAACATGCCAGAGAACGTTCCTTTAAAGTAGGGGACCAGGTGATGGTCTTGAAGGTGCTTCAAGCCCATAAGATGGAAGCGTCATGGGAAGGACCCTTTACGGTCAAGGAGCGCCTGGGAGCGGTTAACTACCTCATAGCATTCCCTAACTCAACCCTAAAGCCTAAAGTGTACCATGTTAACTCTCTAAAGCCTTTTTATTCCAGAGAATTAAAGGTTTGTCAGTTTACAGTCCAGGGAGGAGATGACTCTGAGTGGCCTGAAGATGTCTACTATGAAGGAAACAGTGACGGTGGCGTGGAAGAAGTAAACGTCTCAATAACCCTTGGACGCATGCAGCGCCAGCAGATCAAGGAGCTGTGCACTAACTTCGTGCCACTATTCTTCACCACCGTAGGACGGACTGAATGGGCATACCACTCCATTGACACAGATAACGCCCACCCAGTTAGAGCCCAACCTTACCGAGTGGCTCTTCACAGCACAGCTGCTATAGAATGGGAAATCCAGGACATGCTACAGATGGGTGTAATCTGCCCTTCTCGCAGTGCATGGGCATCTCCAGTGGTTCTAGTCCCCGAACCAGATGGGGAGATACGCTTTTGCGTGGACTGCCGTAAGCTAAATGCAGTAACTTGCCCAGACAACTATCCAATGCCTCGCACAGATGAGCTGTTGGAGAAACTGGGACGGGCCCAGTTCATCTCCACCTTAGACTTAACCAAGGGGTACTGGCAAGTACCATTAGAGGAATCTGCCAAGGAAAAGTCAGCCTTCATTATGCATGCAGGGCTGTATGAGTTTAATGTGCTCCCTTTCGGGCTGCAAAATGCACCCGCTACCTTCCAAAGACTTGTAGATAGGCTCCTAGTGGGATTGGGAGAATCTGCAGTTGCCTACCTTGATGATGTGGCCATATTTTCTGACTCCTGGGCGGAGCACCTAAAACATCTCCGGAAGGTCTTCAAGCGCAAACGAGAGGCAGGACTAACAGTTAAGGCTAAAAAGTGTCAAATAGGCCTCAAAAGAGTAAATTACCTTGGACACCAGGTGGGTCAAGAAACTATCAATCCTCTACAGGCCAAGGTGGATGCTATCCAAAAGTGGCCCGTCCCCAAGTCCAAGAAACAAGTCCAATCCTTCTTGGGCTTGGCTGGATATTACAGGCAATTTGTACCACACTACAGACAAATCACCGCCCCACTAACAGACCTAACTCAAAAGAACCAGCCAAATGCAGTCCGCTGGACTAAGCAGTGTCAAGAGGCCTTTAACCAGCTTAAAGCAACGCTCACGTCTAACCCTGTGCTCAGGGCCCCAGACTTTGACCAACCATTTCTAGTAACCACAAATGCCTCCAAGCGTGGTGTGGGAGCAGTTTTAATGCAAAAAGAACCCGATCAACAATTGCACCCTGTCGTGTTTCTCAGCAAGAAGCTGTCTAAAAAGGAGAGCCACTGGTCAATTCCCAAAAAGGAATGTTACGCCATTGTGTACGCTCTGAAAAAAGCTACACCCATACGTTTGGGGACAACGGTTCCACCTACAAACCAGCCATGCTGCGCTAAAGTGGCTTCATGGCGTCACCAACAAAAACAAAAAACTTCTTCGGTGAAGTTTAGCTCTAAGATTTTAATTTTAACATACAACACATTCCAGAAACTTCTAATAAAGTGGCTAATGCACTCTCCCGTAAAAGTTTCCCAAAATCAATAGGTTAAAACTGTCTTCAAAATAAGGGACCTATTGTTAGTTACATTGTAACCAATACTATGTTTAGAGGTGCATGTGTTTAATTAATTCTGTTTTTTCCTAGAGCTCCAAAAAAAAATTGCATCCAGTGACTTTCCGACACCGGTTGCGATTTGGGGGGCGTGTCATAAGTATAAAGTAGCCTAGAATTACTGTTTACCTGTAAGGGGTTAAGCTAAAGGTAACCTGAGAGGTGGACAACTGACCAATGAGAAATTCCTCAGGAGACAAAGGATTTTGAGTTTCAGTTTCTCTCTGGGACTCTCTCTGTTCAGCTCGGCTATGGGATGAACCACAGCTACTTCTTTCACTGTAACTATAAGCTTTCTATCAAGTAAGGTAGTCAGTAAGTTTACCTTCTTTTTATCACTTGAAGGGTTCTCAGTGGTGAGTGTTGGCTGGGTGCATCTTAATATTGTAAGATTCAGCAAAGATATCAACAATGGGAAAAAGCTGCCTCGGGGAGAGGTTTGGTTTCTTAATTCTTTTGTTAATTATGGTAGATGCTGTTCTATTAATGGTTATAAGGGATTTATTCCTCTCTTTTATTAAAATCTGTCTTTTAAGAATCTGTCTGCTTGTTTTCCATGGTGTAAGATCCTGGTTTTGGATCAGGCACGTCTCGCAGGATCAGGCGAGGCTTTTCTCTCAAGCTTCCCAGGGAGGGAATAAGTTTGGGGGTTTTGTGGAAAGAGAAAGAGGGGCTTCAAGTGGCCCATGTCCAATAGTTTTTTAAGACATTCTCACTTGATGGTGGCAGCATATCAGTTCCAAACACAAAAAAAGTTGTGTTCTGGGAAAAAACATTTTAACCCAAGCTGGTAAAATAAGTTTGGGGGATTATTTCCTTTTTCATGCAGGTCCCCACCTCTGTACCCTAAAGTTCAGAGTGGGGAGGCAATCCTGACATCATCCTAAACAGATATTAGTAAAAGAACATGAGAGATTACATAAAGTTCCTTAACTGGTGTTTGGTGTGTTGATCTGTGGCTGTGATCAGATCAATAACTTGAAAAAAAATAGTATAGTGGTCAGTGGTATAGTGTTAATTACATGCCTGGGTTAGCAATAATAATACTTATATCTTTACCTAGCATATTTCATCCAGTAACTCCAAGACCTTTACAAGCATTAATAAAGAAGCACAACCACCATATAAGAGAAGTATGAATAATCTCATTTTACAGATGGAAAACTGAGGCACAGAGATGCTAAAGGAGTTGCCCAAAGTTGTAGTTAGAAAGTGTCAAGGCCCTGAAGAGACTCCAGAAATCCCAAATGGGCAGGCAGCTTGTGTATTATGACTGTTGCCAGGCTGTCCCTAGCTATTCTAGGGCCCTATGCAGCCTCCCCACTGGGGGCAGGCCTCAGAGGCGGCTGCGAGCTGGCCTGGGTGGAAATGGGGGAACTGCCCCCCAGCACTCACCAGTGGCGCAGCTGGGGCCAGGTCACTGCATTTCCCACTGCCAGTGAGTGCAAGCCCAGCCCTGCTGCAGTCCTCAGGGGTGGGGACTGCACCTATGCTGCTCAGAAGAGCAGGGCAGCAGGACACGCGCGGACGGGCACCCCACCAGGGGAACACACACTCCTCCCCTACAGGGTGCCCCCAGCCAGCCCCTCACCTGACTGCCTGCTGTGGAATGCAGGGGTCACCAACGCCAGCCTGCAGCAAGAGTCTAGGGAGCCAGCAGGAGCCTGGTTCACCCACTGGGAGAGCACACCGCACGCCACACCTTCAGCATGGCTCTTAAATGGCTCACTCCCCGCTCTCCCTTACAGCTTCTGCCCCCACAGCAGATGTTGTGCTGCCCGGCCCTGGGGCCCCCTGTAATTGGGGGGCCCCATGTCAGGTCACAGTGTGTTTCAAATGTAAATCCACCTCTGCTTGAAGTCATGTGCTGTAATCATGGATGCTGTATGGGAGGGAATAGTTGCAATATAGAACTCATTGTCCATTATGTATTAATTTGATAGAAGATTGGCTTATATAAAAGTGTGTTTGTGTGTGTGTGTCTGGTATCTACATAATTCCCTCAAGCAAACAGCATGAGGAATGAAGGTTCTCTCACTTCAGCCTTTATTACAAAGAAGAAACACTGCTTATTACTATTATCAGTCAGACATAATGTCATACACAAGTCTGAACCCTGATACAAGAGCCAATAATCTAGTACATTAAGAAACTGAACTTTGCTCCCGCCATCCTTAGGGTGGTTATTGAGCATTTGATGAATAACAGGAAAATTATTCTTCCTTGCCTGATATTTATAGGTAAAGGAATTATGTGCAATACTTCTTGCTGAATCTCACGGGGAAAATTCTGTGCTCACATCTAAGTGGTAGAAGCCACCTTAGATATTCGACTTCATGTGTTTGTGTAGAATTCCTATTCATGCCAATGGGTGTCACACACACCTGAGACACAAATTTTTTGCCTGCAGTTTGTAAAGTAATATATACATTGATTAGAGATCTAATAAAAGGTGTGCATTTTCAGACTAGAAATAAACTGGATTTGGTTACCAGCTTATTTGTTCGGCCCTCTTTTAAAAAAGGTACTGACATGTTTTCCACTGGCGTATTATTTATATAACTCAAGAGATGGGTCCAAACCAGAAACTTCAAATCTGGCTTCAAATCTCCCCAATATTTCCAAATCTGGAGTTTTGGCTAGAACTTGTCTCTCTATAATTCATTTAAGAAAAACTGTATGTGGGCATATAAACTTTAAAATATGGCTAATACTTTTTGCAAGATTTCACTAACTGTTATGTGGTGATGGAATAGCAAGAGATCCGTTGGTATTAACATTTTTTAATCTCGTGCACATTGTCAGAAGCATGGTATTAAGTGCCCTCTGCTGGCAGCTTGTCCCTATAGCAACCTCAAGCTGGGAGTGTTTTCAAAAAGAAAAACCATTACACACACACACACACACACACACACACACACACACACAATCTCTGTGGGCCCGATTCTCCACTGCTTTGCACCTTGTGTAGCCACTAACACCTATCCAGGATGGCTGTAAAAATATCACCAAGTCAGAATTTCCCAGTTAGGCATACCAATTTATATTCACTTTGCACAGATAAAAAGGTTTGATCCTATGCTCATTGAAGTCAATGGGACAGAGTCCCCATTGTTATGGCTATAATGCTCTGGCGCTGCAAAGAGACCATAAAGACTCCAGATGTGGCCCCTGGGAATTTCCCCAGCCCAGGGACAAATGGGTACAGGTATGTGTCTGGCTGGAGAGCTGCAGCACTCTGGCCATTCCCAACTGCTGAAAGCCCTCTTGGGAATGGGAGCAAGCCCAAGGCTGTTCTAAGTATTGGTTGCCAAACTGGCCCCCGACCATTCCAAGAATAGGGGAAATGGAGACATTATTATTTGTCTTTTTCCCCTCACGTCCCCTTTTCTGAGCCAATAATAGCTCAGCTGGAGCAAAGAATCGACCCACGTGAGTTCCAGTTTGACTATCTGCATTCTTCTTTCGCATGGCATTTGAAAAGCAATGGCCTGAGATTATAATTGAATTTAGAGATTTGAAAGCCATTCTAATGCTTCTGTGGTAGCTAGATGTATACCCCTTATGCCACTACAGTAAGCATGAATGGGGCAGTTGTCTGTGAGGTATTGCATGGCCTGTACCTCACCAGTGTCATAATTTGGTGATTCTTTGATTTCCCATTTGTGGAGGAGATATCCACACCTTCCATGTGTTGTCTGAACATGGTTGAGTGCCTGTGGGAAAGGTTGAATATCCCACAAAAGAAGCCCTGAGATTCTATCAGGTCTTTGTCTGAGCTGTCACAAATGGTCCATGATTCAAGCCAGTGAGCGCTGACATCCTTTCCATTGGCCTGTAGTGCTGACAAGCATATCCAGAAAGGCTTCCTGGGTTGGAGTTGGGAGAGTGGAAGTGAACTGAGGTCCTGGTGTATCGGCAGATCTGATGCAGCCAGGATTTTGTACTCCTGCCCTGAACCACAGCAGCATCTCTCCTGAATTGGCTGTTGCAACACCTGCCAAAACTGAAAGCCATGGTATTGCCATTGCTTTGAGAGAACTGTTAAAATTAATGCTGTGCTCAGGATTTGTGTGTCAATGAAATTGGTGTGGGAGTTGTTGCACCAATCTAGAGCACATTACTCAGCCATTGGCAAGATCAGGGCTTGTTCAAAAGCATGCCTGCATCATATCCCAAGAACATATCAGGGAGCTTCTGGATGATGTTAGCCCTTGAAAGTCTATCTTTTTTTGGCATTGGCAAGGTGTTGGAGATAGCAATAGATGAATGTCTGATTGAGGCCATTACCAACACCAAAAGATGATAAAGACTATTTGCATGAATAAATCAAGTGGGATTTGAGGCCAGATACTACTCTGGACTTCAGTAAACACAGATGCAAGCTCTTGGTCCCTTTTATGCATAACATTAGTTTGTGGCATGCTAAGCAGATGTGGCTTTGCAGCTGACTGCATCTAGTCTTCAGAGAAGTAATAGAATATGGAGAAAATCCTGAGGTACATGAGTTTGGCAGCACTTGAAAAAAATATTACCTAGTAATCTCAAAATCCACACTGGAGTGCACAATTCTATACACTGGAATTTTACAGTGGTTGTGTTAATGATCTGGGCTCACGAACTCATGTTTAAGAGAAAATTAAACCTTTGCCCACAATAGTAAAAATTCGCAATGCTGACATCGAACTGGTTTAACCATGGTTTTCAAAATTGTGATGACCACAGTTTGTCCTAGTTAACACTTCATATTCGGCACTGGTTCAGCTGCACCCACACTTGACACCTGTTGTAGCACTGCAGTTTCCTAAATGTTATCATATACAATCTTCATGCTTCAGAGTTTCTCATCTCTCTTTGCTCCGCTCCTAACAATGACATTTTCCCTCCACTCTCTGGAAAATATCATTGCATTTCAGCAGCCATACCCACTTTTGCTAGGACTACAGCTCCAATGTCTGGCTGCTTTCATCTGTGTATGGACTGCCACCAGAATGTCCCTTCATGGAAAGAATGGAACACACTAAGCCAGCTATAATAGATTTGTGAAGCCCAAAGATTCCTCTTTGTCAGTTTCAGTGCAGGTTGCTATTCAGTGCAATTGGAAGTCACGGGTGAGCAAGTGTTATAGATGTTTCCTAGTGCTGATCCAGAAGACATGAATTGTTATAGCCTCCAGATGCAGAGTCCTTAGCTCTGTAGCAGCTCAGGCTTTTAGCTCTGGATGGTCCCATTTCAATCTCTGGTGTTTCAGCCAACAAGTTAGCTGTCACATAGGATTATCTGATACTCCATGCTTGGAGTAAGTGCCTAGGACAATGGAGTTCCCATCTTGGTTGGGGACTTCAGGGATGTGTCTATCCTGCAGCTGGGAGCACAGGTAGACAGATACACTAGCATGAGCAGAGCTGGCACACTAAAAATAGTGTTGACCTTCCATGGCATGGATGGCGGCATGTACACAGGTGGCTAGTCCAAGTCTGCTTGACCCTTTGGGGCTGTACTCAAGTGGTTAGCCTGAGCTGCTCCCATGCCACAAGTTCACCACATACTATTTTAGTGCACTAGCTCGAATGGAGCTATCACGTCTCTGTCCGGGAGGCACATTTAGATATCAGACCACTGTGCCAGCAGCGGGACTGCTGACTGAAGAGCCACTCTTTCCCATCCAGAGCTTATTCAGAAAAAAAAATTATTTGAGATACTTCTGTGTTGCACCCTAAGTTGTCCCTGTTCATACATCTGCCCTTAAAATTGTCCACTCCTTGAATTGTGCCTTATTTTTGTTTGGAAAGACATTAGCAGCACATCTTGGGCACTACCAGGAACATAATGACAATCACGGCCTCTAAAGTTCCACACCTTTTAAACTCATATTAACCATGTATTTACTTTATGCATATTGGACAAAACATTGTGAAAACTTAAGACATTGGCTGCCTAATCTCTGGGCTGGCAAAGAGAATCTTAGTAGAACATATGATCACGCTATACCCTAGTAAGGAGAGAAGCATATTACACGGGTCAGAGGGCTCCACTTAGCCTTAGTAGGGCTATAAGAAAAGCTGTGAAGATTTGTTTCTCTGATGAAAACTGGCCCAGTTGCTCCAAACTTGTCACAAATAATGATCAACAATTTTCCATTTTTGAAATTTCTATATGAATTTGGATTCAGGATTGTTAACAAGCATTTTTGGCAAACAACGTTCTTAATGACAATCTAACATGATTTTGATAAGAGATATTTAAAAAGGTCACGGAGACACTGGCAAGAAAAGGAAAACTGGTCCATTTTGAACCCTGCAAAACGTAAGGTTGAAAACAAAAATGTAAAGAGAAAATAATCCTGTAATAAAAACAGAGCTCTGGGAGGAGTGTTCCATTGCCAACCCCATGCTCAAAGCTTCATCAATAGGAACATTGAGGGCGAGGTGGTACTTGGCCGAGTCACCCCTGGCGGGCCCAACAGCTGCAGTGGGTAGATAGGTAGGAAAGCGGGACCCCAAAATCCACCTCTTGGGGTGCAGGGGGAACAGCAGCACTGAAACCCGCAGGCACTGGCCACGAGCAAGGCCAGCCCCCGCCTGCCTCTTGGGGATGGTTCGCCCAGTGCCGTTCAAGCCCCTGGCCGGCCGATGCTCCGTTCTCCTCCGCGCGGGGGGCTCGCCGCGGGCGGGAGGCGGTGCTGAGGGGTCCCCCGCGGCGGGGTGGGGAGTGGGAGAAGAGCCGGGGGCGGGGTGAGGTCCCTGCGGCAGGACGGGGCCGGGGACTCCCCCTGGCGCGCAGGGGAGCCGGGAAGCAGCGTGCAGAATAAAGCGCGCGGCGGGCGGGGCCAGGCCGCCAGCCGCCCGGCGGAGCTCAGCGTGCGCGCCTCGCCACCCGCGGAGCCGGCCTGCCTGGGGGCGCCCCTCGGACAGGCAAGTCGCGGGAGCGGGCGGGGGGCGAGCTCCGCACGCCGGGCTCAGGCGCTGCGGGGGCCCCGCGCGAAGAGCGAGGCGGGCGGGCGCCGGAGCAGCGGCTCTTCGTCCCGCCAAGCTGCCGCTGCCTGTGGCGGGCGGGGGTTGGGTCGGGTCCCAGAACAAGCGGGGGAAGCCGGGCCCCGCCGCCTTGAGGGGAGCCAGGGCAGGGCGGCTCCACGTGAGGCCCGCGGCTGCCTCAGGCAGGGGCCCCGCGACTTGGCGCCCGCTCGCAGCGCTCCCTCGAGGGGGGTGAGTCAGACCCCCCAGCTTGGAGCATGTGCCCATTGGGTTGCAGCACGGCCCGGCAGGCGGCTCTGGTCTGCCCCCCGCGGCCGGCCGCTCCAGGGGCAGTGAGCGCCGCGGGCGTGGAAGGGCAGGTGTCTGCCGGGGGCACCTGGAGAGAAGAGCTGATGGGACGGAGGAGAGGGGCCAGCCGAGGAAACGGGACAGAAACTAGCTCCTTGGGCGATCCCCTTGGCCCCCTGCCTCTTCAGGACCCCTGCACGCATAAGCCTGGGTCCCCACGGCTCTGCAGAGCACCTCTGAAGGGGGGTCCTTGCACCTGTCCTCCCATGACCACGGGCCCCGGCCCTCTTTTTGGGGTGGGGGGAGCTGGTAGCCTCCCCCAGGTAAGCTCTGCGGTCGAAAGTTCAGAAGAGTCATTGTCGGGAAGTGTATTCTCAAACCCGAAGTGTGCACGGAAACAGTGCGAGAGGACAGGGCAAAGAGTCTTACGAGTTCATCTTGATCTACCAGGACGGTGCAGGCTCTTTGTGTTTTCAAAACACATCAAACTAACTCCTTAAAGAAAGTGAACAGAAGTAAAAAGAACAAGGAGTACTTGTGGCAAGTGGAGTCTAGCCCATGCCCAAATAAATTGGTTAGTCTAAGGTGTCACATGAACTCTTCATTCTTTGAGGTTAACAGAGTAGATGCTAAGGCACTGTTTTATAAGATTCCTACTTATGCACACTGTCTCTCTTAACAGCATTAATTCTCAAAGATCTAACAGATATTTAGGCACAGGTCATAGAACTAGGGATGCTGCTACACCCCCAGCTTGAAGTCATTTCTATCATATACAGTGCTTACAGTTTAGTTCAATGGCTCTTAGCACACACCCAGCCCCATACAAATTGTTCCAACACCCTTCCATTTACCTTCTGTGTGTGAATTTGATAGTTTAAGATGCACCAGGGCTTCAAACTGTGTTTTTCCCAAAGTACAGCTGAATTTAACTGTTCTAGAATGCATTTATCTATCTAGTTATAGAAACTGATCATCCAAACTGTATAGCACACATTCATATTTCATGTATGATGTCAAAATAGTAAGGTACATTACAACATTTAAAATAGTCTATTGCATTACATTGCAATATCAACTATTTATGCTACACTAGATCCTTTGGAGTAAGGAAGCAAAATTAAATATACATGTTCAGTTTTAACTTTATTTTTTCCTGGAAAAAGGAAAGTTTTTTGTTGTGAATTTGAATGAAGTTTGTGCTTCAAGTTGTCTTAGTTTGTTTCACCGCTAGTGAAAAGTGAACATGGCAAATCTATTTATGCCCTGTGACTAAAAGGGAAATGGAAAGCATGCCACAATGCATATTGTTTATGTTTGATCTGAATGTGAAAATCTCTCTCTCCCATTTACAAAACCAGCCCTAATCATACAAAAAGGGTCATGCAGACAAGTAACTGAATGTAGAAGAAACTTAAAAGTTTACACTACAGACAAAATCCTGTAGTCCTTACTTAAGGCCTTATTAGGTGTTCTTGGTACATCCAAAATTCCAGGATTCCCAAAAGCTGTTTAATTCTATTAAAGTTTTGTATTCAGAATGCCTACTGATGATAGTGTCTAAGGCCAGAAGGGACCGATGTGATTATCTAGTCTGACCTCCTCTATACCTCAGGCCACAGAAGTTCCCCCAAGATGGATGGAGAGTGTGTGTGTGTGGGGGGGGGGGGAAGATAGAAAACCCACCTGTCTTCACATATGCAAAAGACACACTCATTAGTATGGAAGGAACACATGGATTTGGCTCTTTGAATGCATCACTGATCAGTTATGCAAACTGTAAAATCATCAATACAACAGCAGAAGGGTATGAAAGCATTTCATTCCCTAATTTCCAGAAAACAAAAGTAAATAGTTGGCAACATTTTCTCTTACACTCAGTAGAAGAAATGTAAAAAGGAGGCAGATTGAAAGATGTTACTTACAAGTGATGTTGCAGTGTGTTTTTATAACTTGTAATGTAATCCTGGATAAATGAATGCTGCATAAGATCTGCATATCATCAATCCATAAATATTCACAAGCTTTTTAGAGAGAATTGCCATATATTCATAACTATATCAGGGGAGATAAATCAGTAATTGTATAAAGACCTCATGATTTGGCTGTTAATCAGTTTTTAAATGTAGGCATTCATTGAGTTAATGTACAGCACTTAACACCACATATCACAAGGTCAAGTTATGCAGCACTTACTAAGAAAAGACTCCCATTGGCCTCCCTTAATTTTGCCTGATTATGTGCATAATAGAGTTCTAGGGCCTTAAAGTACTTCAGCTTCTTCAGTGTTTTTCTTTGGTTCAATGAAAACTAAACATAGAAGTTCAAACACTAAAACATTATGGTTTGAGATTCTTATTAATAATTAAAAGCATCTGTAAAGCTATTTTTAATTCATTTGGACAACATGGAACCATTTCATTTCAATGAGACAACACATCCCTGTAGTTCTGATGAATTTAGACATTAATATTTTAGTATCAAATAGCCTACAGGATGATTTTACTTTATTTAAACAAAGTGATTTGACATCAACTGTTCAGTCTTGAGAATTAACATTTTTTGGAATTTGTATTCTGAATCTGAACAAATCAATTTCCCATAGAAGTAGGTTTTATCAGAATTTTCCACAGAATGGGAATTCTATTTTGTGACCAGCTTTATCTATAACTCAGCATAACAAAGTGGGACACAAAATTGAAACAAGTCACCCAAAAATAAAGTTCTACAAAATTGTTTATTTTCCATTAAAACAAAATGCTTTGTTTTAAAAAAGTTAGACACAAGTTAGGTGGGTGGACCTTTTATTGGACCAACTTCTGTTGGTGAGAGACAGAAGCTTTTGAGCTACACAGAGCTCTTCCTTGGGTCTGGGAAAGGTATTCAGGGGCTGGCTACACTTCAGTGTAGACACCCATAGCCAGGTCATGCCAGGGGAGTTGGGCTCTCAGCGCTTGAGCTAAGGAGCTATTTAGTTTTAGTTTTAAATGTTTGGGCTCAGACTTTAATCTAAACTGCAATTTAACAGCCCCTTAACCCAAGCCTGTGAGCCAAAGTCACCTGGCACAGGTGCACCCCAGGTGTTTAATTGCAATTTAGACATAGCCACAAGGCAACAGCTAACTACAAGGTCAAAGAGATAGAATGTGCTAACTACTCATGCTAAACTAAGGAGTCATTTTAGGCAAAGTGGCCTATTGAGACCCTATAGTCAGAGGGAAAAAAAAAGTTAGAGGGTTACAGGTCAAGTTTATGGCTTATTATAACAATGTCCTTTTAAGAGCATGGTTGACATTATAAAACAAAATTAAAATAAAATGCTTAGTTTTAAGTTTTCATATTGAAAAACTTTTAATCTACATTTGTCTCAAAAGACTGACAGGTCCATAGTCCTCTCACTCAAAACACTTCAACAAACTGTAATTTTTGTGCAGCACCTAGCACAATAGGGCCCTATAAGCAGTTCCACTCACCACAGTTCCATCCCCAGCATCCAGAATGGGGCAATGGAGAGATTTCCACCTTTGGAACCTCCATCCCCAGTCACCTCTTTGGCCCTGTGCTTGTCTACAGCATACCCTCTAAGGGTACAGAAAGCCCAAAACAGCAACTCACACAAACAAAAGAGTCTTTCACACTGCATGGGCCCAGCTTCAGCCCACCCTTCAGACTCAACTTCCTACCCATTGTGGGTTACCTTTACATCTCTGACTCCTTTCCTAAAATCCAGTCCACTCCCCTATTTAAGGGCCTATAAGAACCCTACTTGCTCCCAGTGATTTGTTTTCCAAACTCAGTTTTCTCAGCCCTTTTGTGAGGCTCAGGTGCCTCATACTGTCACCTGACCTCAATTAGCCCTACCCCCTTTAGCTAAGATGGGGATAATTACAGCACAGGTGGGCTGACTGAACAATGTTGACTGCCCAGGCCTTCTAGCCCTAGAAAGGGCAATCCATCCTGTTACAAGTCTCAAGCAGAGACTGGGACTTTTAGGTAATATCAAATAAAATAATAATGAAGGCACTAAAGGTCAGTGTAGCAACATTGTTGTTCTTTGGGTGTTTTCCCCTTCTTTGTTTTACTCTGAAATAGGCAAAATATCTGCAGCATTGATTGTTAATAACTTTTTACAACATAAAAACATAATGGTCTAAATTCTCAGGCTCACTCTACCTCTTTTTCTGAGACCATGCTAGGAATGCTGATATAGCTGGTTCCCTTGTCACTGCCTCTTTGCAGCGTCCAGCATAGGAAGTATGTCAGGGGTGGGGAGGAATGGAGAGATGTTAGGCAGGAGTATGGGCTGGAACATGATTCCAACTGGTGCATTTTAGAGCAGCCTCTAAGCTACTCTAATGTGTGTTCAGGATTAAGGCAGAGAATCAGGGAGGTATAATCAGCTTCCTGAAGGCCGCCCCTCCCACACTAGTCTACCCATTGGAAGTTGGATGCAGCATGAGAATCTGGCCCATTATTTATAACCTTGAAAGATTATTGCAATCCTGTACTCAAGTATTGAAGTTAGTCAGTTTTGCCTGAGTACGGAGTGAAAACGCAGGTCTCATGTCTGTCCCTCACTCTCATGCAAGCTCATCACATGGTGGCTTATTCTTTGTATTTGGCTTTCTTTCCAGTACTAAGTTTACCAAAAACATATAACTACAATCTGAAGCAACCCCAAAGTACAATTCTTTTAGGTGAGATAGATATAGTCTAGATTTGAATTTCAGAGAGGGGCAGTAGATGCCCTGCTTGTGCCTACATTTTCATCTCTTATGTGGCCTTCCTATTTCTGGGTTTGAACCCAGTTTACAGCAGTTAAAGATGTACTAGAGCAATAACTCAGTGTACTAGGGAAGGATATAGCACCCTCAATAGAGAAGAGGATGGAGTTCTAGAACCTGCTGAAGTTGATGAAATACAATGATAAGTGGATTATAAAATCAGATTGTTGTGAATTAATCAAACCAACAAAGGCACCTTCCTGCCAGCTTACTGGTCTTCTTGTAAGTGATGATATCTGGCTTTGTAAACTACTTTCCTGAAAAGGGAAATACTGTTAAAAGAAAAATCACCATCTGCCTGATATTTTTATGATCTACTTTTATAAGTCTTTCACACAGCAACCACGGAGAGAAAATCATTTACAATAAAAAAGGAAAAGGTGGTGTGAAACCACAGAAATCCGCAGGGTACCCAGATCGGTATAACACCTGAAACTACTGTTTACTCTTTTTTTAAAAGCTAAATAATTCACTGTTTCAGATGGACAGTGTCCCTTTGAAATCCTAACCCAGGGATCAGCAACCTTGGCACGCGGGACCGCAGGGTAAGAAGCGGCCAGCACTGCGCCACTTCCCACAGCCCCCATTGGACCAGGACGGCGAACCGCAGCCAGTGGAAGCCGCGATCGGCGAACCACCAGGTAAACAAAGCGGCAGGGCCCGCTAAGGGTGCTTACCCTGTGGTCCCGCTTGCCGAGGTTGCCGATCCCTGCCCTAACCCATTTGAAAGCGAAAAAAATGGGGGGCAGAGAGACTATGAAATTATGTGACAAAGAATGAACATATGCTGAATACAAATGATACATACGCAATGGAGTGCTTGTGTAGTATCAAAGACTATACATTAAATATTAAACCAATTTCACCATTTCTTTTATAGTATGTCTCAGTGGAGTCAAGTCCAGCAGTTGGAAATAAAGTTTTTGGAGCAGGTAGACCAGTTCTATGATGATAACTTTCCCATGGAAGTCCGACATCTACTAGCACAGTGGATAGAAAGCCAAGATTGGTAGGATTAAATGTTCTTCTATCTACTAAGGTTTGATTTGTGGAAACGTTATGGTTTATACGGGCAGATTTCTGGTATGTTTGCTTGTGAGCTGTTCAGAAACATGCTTTCAAGAAAAGTGTTCCTTTAATTATGTACGAAAGGCCATCTTAGTTATGTATTAAAGGACATCTTCACATAGCATGTTGCCCCTTATTTATCTGAGAGATTCAGAGTGAGTGAAACATTGAAAGTGCCAATGTTTTCATTACATTAATTTACTAATTACAAATTTCCATTGCATATATTTTACTTGGGCAGATTTATAATAAAAACACTAATTAGTGTTCAGGACTCTCTTTCTTGCTTTGATTTTTAATAAATCAAATACCTCATTTTTATTTAAAAATAGTTCTTTAAAGAAGTAAGCTGAATATGTTTCTTTATCACACATTTATTGAAATATGGCTTCATCTAGCTTTGATGAAGAGAAACAAAATTAAAGCTTAATATAACCAGATAATACATAGTCATTCGAGCTGTCCTATATCTTTTAGAGTTCAAATTTCTCTCTTTCAACCTCAAATTTCAGGTGTGTTTGAATAGATTTTTGTTTGGATTCATCTCTCTACAAAATATTTGTTTTTAGAATCTGAACATGACAGTTTTTTGCCTGAAAAAATGTAAGTTAGTTATAGGTTGATTTTTTGTTTGTTTGTATTTTGTAGTGTGAAATGGTTTCATGTATTCTTTGCTCCAAACTGCAGGCAAGAAGCAAACTACCTTTTAAAAGGGTCTTTAATTGTTTCCTTTAAATCTGACTTTCTTACCAAGATGCAGATTATAAGTTACTTAACAAATAACTGGACATATATCATGACATTTTTGTTCATTCACATGCATGTTTCATGTTAATAATTTTGTGTTGCATAGGGAGGCCGCTTCCAACAATGAAGCAATGGCAACAATCCTCTTACAGAATTTGTTAATACAACTGGATGAACAATTAGACCGTGTTTCTCAAGAAAAGAACCTCCTGTTGATACACAACCTGAAAAGAATCAGGAAACTTCTTCAGGTAAGATTATTACCTCAGATTGCCCTTAGATAAATGTGTACCTTCTTACTGGTTTCTAAGGCAAAATCCAGCTACCACTGAAGTCAGTTCAGTTCTGTTTATGTTCTTAAACTGTGATCATTGTCTAAGCTGTATGGGAAGATCAGACCCTACTATCTCCAGGCAAAATTAAGTTGACACTTATGGAGTAACACGAATGATTTCAGTGGAGGTTGCACAAGTGTAACAGCAGAAACTGGAACCCAGGGCCTTTATATGCAGACAAATCTCAGTTTTTGCAAGTGAAGTTTTGCAGCCTTGGCTTAGTTATAGGTGCACTATTAGCAAAATGGCTAATTACCTGATTTGTGGACACAAAAGTAGATATTTAACTATGAATAATGTGTATACATATTCCTGGGGGAATTCTGTGCCAAAAAATTTAAAATTCTGCACACAATATTTTAAAATTCTGCAAAATTCTGCAAATTTTATTTGTCTAAATAACACTATATAATCATGCCAGTTTCAGTTATTTTGGTAATTTATTTCAAAGTACCTGTCAGCAAGTATGTCTACAGCAATACAGACACACACAAAAATTCCCCTAAGAGTAGAAAATTAAAGAAACCCCTATGACAACCCAGTTCCTGTTTCTCTGCCCCCACCCCCCAGCCCAGATACCCTCTCCCTCTCTCCTAGAGACCAGCCATGGCCCACCTAGCACAGATGTCCTCCCCTCTCTCCCACAGCCCAGCCATTACCCCCTTAGCCCAGAAACCCATCCCCCTCCCTCCTAGGATGACCAGATGTCCTGATTTTGTAGTCTTTTTCTTAGATAGGCTCCTATTATCCCCCCGTCCCGATTTTTCACACTTGCTGTCTCGTCACCCTACTCCCTCCCAGAGCCTAGCTTGGCCTCCCTCCCAGCCAAGACACCCTTTCAGAGCCCAACCATGGCCTCCCAGCTAGACATCCATTCCCTCTGCCCCACAGAGCCCAGCTGTGGCCTCCTCAGCCAAGACCCCTGTCCCTCTACTGCCCAGGGATACAGAAGGAGAAACACCCTGCCATTTCATTGAATGAAACACCCTGCAGCTGGGTCCCAGAAACACCCTGCAGTTGGGTCCCAGACAGGCTTGTGTGGAGTTTCCTGCATGCCAGTGTCTCCTTCCCTCAGGGAACTGCAACTGCTGGGAACCTTCTACTCCTCCCCGCAGCATCCTCCACCCTCAGTGTCTTCTATGTGCGAGCTGGGCTCTGCCAGGTCCAGTGGACCCTAGTAGCAGCCAACAGCACTGCAGCCCATTTCTGTGGGAGAAAGGAAATTATGCGCAAAACCCATTAATTTCTGCAAAATTATGCATTGCGGAATGGCACAGAATTCCCCCAGAGAATTGCAGATACAAAAATGCAGGTACAATTATTTACAGGTGAAAAACTGCAGCCAGCACTGGATATGAGGCTCTATAGCAGTGATTTTAAACCTTTTTTCATCTGCAGTCCCCCAAAAAATTTCAAAGGGATGTGCAGACCCCTTTGGTTATCTCAGACATAATCTGCGGACGACAGGTTGAAAGCAACAGCTCTATAGCATATAGACCTTCCGTTTGATGCATATCTAAGATTGTCTTTGATAAGCTTAAAAGATTTTGCCATCAAGCTTTTGCACATAGTGATATTTTCATTTATTGGTTGAAGTTAGTAAAACAGTCTAATAAATGTTTATGGTAAGAATTCTGGGAAAATGATAGCATTTAGTTAATTTACTTCCTGTTATAATTGTGCCTTCTGCACAAAGAAGATACATATCTCTGTTTTCTGAAAGGTTTCTTTCCCTTCTTTGATGGTGGCATGTTTCCTTCTGGGACTGCAATGACTGTTATAGTTCTTGCAAAGGGTTATCTTTATTATATGTACAGCAATGGAAAATCTTAACATGACGCTGCCAATCATTTTGTTTCCTTTATTCATTATTGGTGATAGCCTCTTAGAAACTTGACAATATTTCCATTCCTACCAATTTTTCCTCTTGCACTATTCAAACACTCTTTTTCTCATGTGATTTTCACGCAATTTGGAATTAAGGTCACTTTTTGTTTCCTTCCTTGTTTGTATATCAACGTCATCCATAATTTCAAAACAGCTGAAACAATAAGTTTATTAACTGCTTCTGCAGGACAAGCAGAGAGGCCCAGCATATTGTTTTTGTCTTGGTCCTAGGATGCATAGCCATAGTGTGGTGGAAGTATTGCTCCATCACTCTACCAAAGGCATTCTCTCTACAGGTTTATACATACAAGAAGAACGCCTCCAATGGCATTGAGATGAAGCGTTCTGACAATATTTTGCAGGTCGAACTGATACGAATTTTCCATAGTCACCCCACCAGATGCTTGAGTATAGGGATTTGTCTGTATTTTTATTCAGACTTTGTTTTGTAATTTAGTTTAGCTCTTTAAATGTTCCCCTCTTCCCTTTGCTATGTATTTGATAAAAAGAGTATTCCCAAATGCTAGAAACGCAACCGGCTCTAAACAGATGTGCACTCTAGATAACCTATAGAATATAGGACTGATTGGCATGAGTATTCAGGTCTTCAGTGTACTTTTGTGTACATGTATGTGTATTTAGATACTAGCCTTTTGTGTATGTCTGTAGAAGGAAGAACAAACGTCCTGACATGTCTGCTGGGACAGATACTGTGCTGTGCCTCTTGGGAGCTGCAGTGCCATAGGTGCATACTAGTAGGGGGAAGCAAATGTGGCTGTGAGCCATCTTTTGTGCCACCTGGGTTCTGATCTGGCCAGAATGTGAATTGGTAACCAAAATATACTAGAACAACCCTAGAAACCTTATGCCCTTCTGGGTTGTATTCTCCTTCAGCCTCTTGTGGCTTCACTGCAACCTCTGTATGCTATTGGAACAGAATCTAGGGGCCAGAGCAGGAGGAATAATGGACCCAGAGTCTGTCTTTTCCTGCCCCACAGCCATGAGCAGATAGAGATTGCATAGAGGCTTGGCAACCACTGCTCAGCCCACTCAGTGGCTGGCTCTCTCAAAAGAAATACAGCACAAGTGGAGGTGTATACTGAATAGTTCTCTGTATCCCTGTGCAGGATTGGGTATTAAGAAAGAAAAGTCTTTGCATGGAGCTCCATCGACTTCAGGAGCTTGGGGTCTAAAGGTTTACATATTTTCTTGACAAGACACTGTTCTGCCTATTAAAGTGATCTCAGTCCTGACCTTTGTGGTAAAATAGTTCCATCTGAGAAAAAGAGCAATAGTTCTCTCTATTAGTAACACTGCTGGCCTTTCTCAGTTGTATCACGACAGCAAAGAACTGATTTTTTTAGATAACAAACTACTGGTATGGTTTCAGAATAGAAATGTCAGCCACCAGACAACTAATAGCACTTTCACTATTAGATCTTTTTCCTGATTTTTCTTTTATGACCTTTAATAGTAAAACCCGCAGTCTAGCTTGATTTCCACAATAACTGCTACTGGCAGGGGCAGAGCCGATTTCCTGAAATGTTCCGTACTGTAGATAAAGCGAATTGCTTGTGGCGCTTTTTAAAAAATAAACAAACTGTAACGAACACACATTTCATTTAAAGCATTACTTGTCTGGCCTTGAAATTTGTATAATACAATTTCTGTTTACATCTTTAACCTAAAGATGTGCTACAGCGCAGAATTCCAGAAGTCCAGCATTATTGATACAGTCCCTGGCTCTTCTGTTATCAAAACTAATCTCACTCAGTTTAGTTCTACTGGGCAGGTAGAAAAACCACTATCCCAGCTGTCACTAGTCAGCACCCTTTTTCTCATTTATTATTTGTCAAGCACTGAAAATGTACTGAAAGCTGTACACGACACACAATTCAAGATAATCCCTACTCCAAAAATACTAACATATACAAATCACATGTGGGAGAGCAAACTTAGTATCTTTTCTCATACCAATTTGTGCTCTAGGCGGGCCTAGATCCTTGAGTGTGCCAGAGTTCTGCTTAGCACACCTGAAGAAGGGTGGCAGGGGCACTTCACTGATCCCTGGCACAAGAAAGAACAGACACATCACTCCTCTAACTTGTACCAACTTGCAACAGCCCCCTACAACTGTTAGTCTAGCAATCCCTTCTGGTATTGCAGCACATGCTGGCATTGCCACCTCCTGTCCCAACACACCACCAGTGCCAGGGGAAAACAGGCAATTGGAGGATGGGTTATAGAAGTAGGGAGACTTTCTATTGACTTAACTGGGAGATGGATTGGACTCTTAATGAGAGAGGAAAAATATATTTGTAATTCATCTTTTTGGTGTCTGTGAATATATTGTAATTCATCTTTGGTGAACAGTGTTGGTCTATTTATCTATGAAGGTTAGAGCCCACCTGACTTGCTCTTGGCTCTCTCTAGTGCAACATTTCTTTGAAATTTCTCAGTTCACTCCTCTTCCTTCCCCTCTACACCACATACACACACACAAACAAGAAGCTACCCAACCTCAACATGATCTGAAAGTGTAGCTTATTTATTATTTTAAGCACAGTTCTGTTATAACTTTAAAGAACACTTTGCAAAGCTTGACAGATCTGGAAGCCATAATTTGTCTTCAGGTGCAAAGGCTGAAGCAGCCTGTCCGTAGCATTCACCACTATGTTCCTGAGCAGAATTAACTGGAAAAAAAACTAGTGGCACTAAAGTTGCAATGAAACACAAAAAATGTTATGGATTTTTTTCCTTCCTATTCTCCTATTAGATCTACTCTGAAGTGGTGTCTACAGCAGACTTGGCTCACTGGGTAACGTAGTGGGTGTCTAGCTTGCATCTCACTTTTATACCAACACACTCATCTGTTCTGTTTTTTGCAAGGGGCAACATGATATTGATTTACAAAACTCTTGCTATGATTATTCAGCAAACAGGAGTCTTACACACACATTTCAATATGCACTAGTGCCTTCTATCAACAAATGAAACATCCATACCCATGAGCCAAAACACAGCTGTGAAAGGCATCCCCAATACCCAGGACCACACAGGAGAATCTGTTCACAGAGACTCAGAGGGAAGAGAGCAGAGCAATTCACTGAATTTACCAGTCTGGTATTGTAGAGCCCTATTTATGCTATTTTCCAATGACACTTAAAACACATTTTGATATCTCTAATTATCACAAGTTATAATGTCGTTAGGGTGGACCAGCCTTTACAAAGAGACACAACACACACATTACCAGTGCCTTGCACGACTCTTTTCTGGGTGGCAATGGAAGATTGGGAGTCAGGATTGTTTGACTGTTGTAATGATCATGGGGTTCATTAAATAAAAAAAACAGTGAATGAGGCAGGAATAAAACTGTAATAAAACAAACTGGAAAGCGTTTCTGGTGAATGGCTACACACAGCCATAGGCAGTTCCCAACCCCCACTGTCAGGGCACATCTCTAAATTCCTATGACATAATACAGTCCCTAATGAGGGAGCATCTCTAAATTATAATCTTCTACAGACATATCTCTACAGTTATGTTCCTGGCTCTGGAGGGGAGTTGGGTCTAATGGTTACAGATCTCTCAGCCAAGTACATAGATTTGGCACATTCAGTCCCATACTCGACACAGGTTTCTATTCATAGCTCTTCCCAAAGTGTCTTTGTGCAACCTCTCAGTTGTCCAGTTAGTAATAGGTGGGAGATACCTGCCTCCTAAGATCCAGGTATGAGACCTTGCTCAGTAATAAAAGTTGGGAAGCACACTTAATTATTAAAACAAGGCAGTAGGAGAGCTGACACTAGAACTCATGGTCTCCTTCCAGCCCAGCACTCCGTCCATGGCTAAAGCAATGCAGCTGCTGCTGCATCCATCTGGACCTCAGGTTTTGAGTATGTCCAGTGCAGATGGCAGGAAAATGGAGTGGGAGGAATGTGCTTAATTTAGCTGGATGGCCGATGGAGCTGGAGCAGGCATAGTGTGGATGGAGCATTCAGAGACTGCAAACCTTTAACAAGGTCTCCTGAGAAAGTGCAAATGATTATTTTCATATCTGATGGGTTTTCATGGAAACAGCAAAAGACATCTGTGTACTTTTAGGACAGTTCACCCCCTCCCCGCATGACTACCTTCAATCAAATTTCAAGTTTCTGCTATATACCGTGATATTAGACTTCAAAGAAACAGCTGAAAAAGCATTTTATTTATTTCGAGTTAAATAATACTAAAAACAATTCTGTACAAGACTCTGGGCGCCCTAATCTTGTAACATTGTCAAAACTACCAATTGTTAATTGACTATTTCTGAAAATTAAGTTAATTTAGCTGAAAGTATTAAAATTTATTTTTTCAATTAATTTAGCTAAAAGTATTAAAAAGCAGTTTGAGGCAGAGAGCAAACATGGAAGACTTATGTCTGAATGGTTAAAATCTGGGCAAGTTATAAGCCACTGAAAACAGGGTGTGATAACTGAAAGTGCTGGTCAACCTTAAAATTGCTGCCAGCTCCTTCTATAATACATGTGTCTATCGTTTACTCCTCTATCCACTACTTGGATGAAATACCATTTCTATGTAATAATCTGATATAAATCAGTGTCTAAATTGCTTGAAGATTTCTCTGCATGACTGGCAGTATGTATGTCAAAGTTTTAGGCTAAAACACTGGATATGGTTGTTTATTTTGTTTTTTTATTTCTGTATTCAGTAAATTAGATTCAAGAAAGTGAAAGCTATAGCGATGAGGTTGGCCTGTCATTGCTATGATCTTATGTGGATGCTATTACAGCAAGTTTACTTATGAAAAGTCTTATTTTCCTTACATCTGTCCACAGAACTCCCACAAATAGGAGTTCTGTGAACAGATGAAGGGGAGAAAGGGAAAAAATAGAACTATGCAGCTAAAGTATTTGTTCTTACTTAAAGAAATCAGATGGAGGGAAGCAAACCAGATTAGTCACAAATAAAATTTTTGTTGTTGCTATGACAACAGTGTGATGGTGAGATGTTGAGCCCTGAAGTAAGTAACCAGATAAAATGAGAAGACTGTAGGTAGGAAAAGAGCCTGCTATCATTTCTAAGAATTAGTTCCAAGATGAAACACAGCAGACATAACCATAGACCGTGACCAATTATATTTTGTTTTTAAATAGATTTTGAAATGACTTTGATTCTCATTTATAAAAATCAGCTAAGTCAAAATGAATCACATTCCTTTTATCCTTCAACTTTAAACTAGCAACATATTTTCAATTATATTATTTCCCCTTCCTCTGATGTGTGGGTGAATTTGGTGCATAAGAAAATGAACAGAGACTGACACATTATATGGTGGGTTTACAGTAGAAACAAATGAAGAATAGAGAGAGAGGCCCAGAATCATTCCTACTTGTAACCTAAGCCAAAAACCTCTGGTATTGAGATACCTGGTCCTTAATTAGAACACTTTGATTTTGGTATTTAAAAACACAGGGTCATATTATGTCATTGATTTTTAAGCAAATCTTACAATTGAAATCACTGAGGAATTCTGCTTAAGTCAGTGTCACGGTGTAACCCACAAAAAGGAGATATTTAGTGGGGAAAATGAAGGATTTGCAGTTATAACGTGACATCTCAAGAAGTTGAAGACAAATGGGAAGGAGAGGTCCTCCACCAATTTAGCATTCAAGATTTGGGTTATTGTGTAGCAGTTCATACTGTTGGACAAAATCTGGATTTCCCTCTTAATGCAAAATTGATTGAATTTAGAGGAAGATTTTGCACTAGCCAGCTGGGGCAGAGTGAGGGGGGGACAGGCAGTGGGAGTTTTTCCTGACACAAGGACAAAGCCTGGCAAACCAAATCACTGAATTCAAATTTCTCGTCTCAATTGTGGTTTGGCACGATATCCTGTTCCACGTAAATGTTCTAAGAAAGGTGTTACAACAAACTCCATCAATGGACGTTGTGACCGCTGCTACTTTGATGAAAAGCTGCCTTGATTTTATTGTAGCCTACAAAGACAACGGATTTGAGTATGCCTCACTACTGCAAAGAAATTGCAAAAAGATCAGGAGTTGAGCCTGTCTTCAAGGAAACTCATTCATTGCAAGAAGAGACAGTTTGGTTACGAGGGCAGAGATGAGGTGGCAGGAAGCTTGGAAGAGAAATTCAAGAGGAAGGGTTTTTTTGCTCGTTCGTTGCCACTGCTTGAATGTCCATCAAAGAAAGATTTGGACGAATGAAGCACCACAAAAAGACCTTTTCTTTTTTTTTTAAACATGACCTTAGTAAGCTGCCAGTGGACAGGGAAACACCCTTGAACAATTGTACGGACCTTCACCAGACGCTGATACCTGTAGAATGTTCGGACATCATTGATAAAGACCTCTTTGTCGAATTGGACAACATCCATCACATTTTGCAACATGGGAAGCACACTTTCTACTCCAAGTTTTCCAATTCATTCATTCATTAGGATTCGGGTTATCACCACTTTCCTTTACGCTGCAAGGAAAACTGGATGATTCTCCATCACTTTCGTTACATTTCCATTCCTTATTGTCAGGTAAACCTGCTAATTCCTTAGTAATAGGACTTACATCATTTACGCTCTGCTCCTCAATTTCTTTGAATGATAGAATATCAGGGTTGGAAGGGATCTCAGGAGGTCATCTAGTTCAACCCCTCTCAAAGCAGGACCAATCCCCAGTTAAATCATCCCAGCCAGGACTTTGTCAAGCCTGACCTTAAAAATCTCTAAGGAGGGAGATTCCACCACCTCCCTAGGTAACCCATTCCAGTGCTTCACCACCATCCTAGTCACTATTTACACTCAAAGTCTTAAAACACAAGTACACTTTTATTATTACATAATAAAACAAGATTCACAATATCACAACTGTGCTCTTACTTTGTTCTTATATCTGACTGACTGGTGACTCCACAGCTCTTAAATACCTGCAAAGGCATGGCTGACCACATTCTAGGAGATTCAAGGAAAATGTAGTTATCAGAAAGTCTGGAAGGTTCCATGAGATTCTACAGAAATGCAGAACATTCTAGGAGGTTAGTGAAAAATGAATTCACATATGGAATACTTGAAACATTTTACTTCAGACATTCTATTTTCCCTTTTGTCACTAACAACAAATACAGCACCCTGAGCCTGGTGCGTGCCCTGCCCCCTGCCAGCCACCCCAGGTGATCGCCTGCCACTGAATCTGGCCCTGTTTAGTATTTGGCCCATTTACTTCACTGGAAGCTCTGCCTGAGTAAAACTGAGTAATTTCAGGATTTATCCTATTCATATACAGCAATTACATATGTCAAAATGGACTTTCAGAGGCCCTGCTTGTCATGTTGTAGATTCAGAGTTAGGAGACTGACTTGAGCAAAGTCAGGGAAGTGTTCTCTTCTTACCATCCATTCAGGACCAAACACTGGATACGGCATCAAGGGGCTATCCTGAGAACACCAAACAATTGAGGGAATTTTTATTCTTTTGGGACCAAATACCAAACTCTTCCTTGTTTTTCTGATCCCACAAAGATGTGCACTAGATAGAAGGAATCCTTGCATGCAGATGGAGCCCTGTTTAAGTCAGTGGGATTCCATATAGGTTGTGATAAGTTTGTAGGGTGCAGGAGTCCATGCTAGCAGATCTCAGTGCAGGATTGGGCCACTCTTTTTAGTCAGTCTTTGACGGCAGCTTGTCCTGAAAAGGACTGAATAAAAACTGAGTGAGGAGAACAGGATCCATTCACTCACTGTGTTTTGGCACAGACCTAGTTCTTACCATTACGTTCCAAATCATTTGAATGGGTACTCTACTTACAGAGACTTACACAGTACAGTTAAACTACAGGGAAATGTGTGGTGTCCTTTAGAACTGGTTGGAAAGCATCTGGTGCCCTATGAAGATTTTTTGACAAAACAAATAATTTTTTTTTGTTTTCATCTGAACTTTGTGAATTTTTGTTAGATTTTCACCTCAACTGAAAAATGCAGGCAGTCAGATAAAAAATGTTTGGTAAATTTGAAAATTTTGCCTGCTTACTTTTCAGTAGCAAAAAACCAAACAAAAACAAAATTTTTGCTGCTGACAATTGAAAAAAAAATGGAGTCTAGGAAAATGTTATTGAAAACAGATGTTTTTTGTGGAAAATTCTATTTTGATTAAATAGTAATTTTCCACTGAAAGAGCTTTTGACAGAAAATTTCCAGCCAATTCTATTCTCTTTCCTTTTGTTGTTGTTGATGAAGTACACAATGAACTGAGTTTTATTTATATGTATCTCTCTATCTTAGGGTTTTATTTTGCTACCCGGTACTGTAGTATCTGAGCGCCTCCCATGCAAAATCAAGAACAGAGAAGTAGATTCCATAAAGTCTCTGGCACTTTTCTCTTTCGGAGGGCTCAGATCTCTCCTAGTGGTAGGCTTTTGTTTGTGTTGGTCAAGATTTATTTTTGGTTGGTAGGGGTTAGGGAAAGAAACAGGTGTCAGTGTAGCGAGTATCATTGTTATGGTGGAAAGACATGATATAGAGTTGCTGCAGTGTAACTTTTCTCCTCAACCACAACGCAGCTCCCATGGGTTTATGATGTGGGCTAAGTGACAAAGAGTCCTGTGGCACCTTAAAGATTAACTAAAGTATTGAAGCATAAGCTTTCGTGGGCTAATACCCACTTCGTCGGTATTGTCCAATTTGAAAATTAATTCCAGTTTCTTGGAGTCTGTTTTGGATGTTTTTCTGTTTCAGAATTAGTTTTCAAATTGGACACAATAAACCAAGGACTAAATAGAACTTGCGAATGGTTCGCTCATTACACTAATTGATTGCATTTCCCTAGTTAATTTATCTTCAATAGTTGTATCTCTCCTGTCAGACACACACATCCATTTCAAAAGGTACTTTTTTCTCCTGCTGATAATGGCCCATCCAAATTAAACAGCCTCTTTGAATTGGTATGCTAATGTACAACCTTTATTTTTTGTGTGTGCTTGTGTGTGTGTATAAATGCATCTTACTTCTGTTCCATTCTATGCATCCGATGAAGTGGGCTATAGCCCGCAAAAGCTTATGCTGAAATAAACTGGTTAGTCTCTAAGGTGCTACAAAGTCTTCCTCGTCTTCTTTACGGATACAAACTAACACGGCTGTTAATCTTAAACAGGACTCTTAGTCTGGAAATGCAGAAGTGACAAACACGGCTACCTCTCTGATGTGGGCTAAGTTAACCCTAAGTGTCGGCCAAATCCTGCCTTTTGTTGCACAGTTGCACTAGAAGGAGAAAAGGGCTTAGGAAGCTTCTTCTCCACCCTCCAGTTCCCTTTAGCAGCTGGGAAGGAATCTAACTGGATGCTCTAGGGAAGGAGATTACCAACTGTGTAATCTTAGTCCCAAGGGAGCATGGTCTGTCAAGGGAGCATGGTCAAAACCCCTTTTCCCTGCCAAACTGGTTAGTGCAGTATGTGCTAGATCTCACATTTTTCCTTTGCAGTTGTCCGTCTTGGGCCCTCTCCTAGTAGGATGACTTAGATAATGAGCAGCCAACATCTCACCTTTCGCCTCAAGCATGACTCCTATGAGTGGGGCAAGAGCGCTGGTTAAATGTCTAGCCCTTTGCTATTATGATTGTTTTTAAGGATGTCCCATCTTTGTATGGCTAAACTATGTCTTTTTAGACTCTGTTTTTTTTTTTTGCACATGAATTGTTTTTGATCAGATGGTACCTGTGAGAGTCATGAATGCAATAATATTGGTGATTGGATTAAACCTTCTAGGTGCTACTGTAATACAAATAATAAATAATAATAACTCTTCTTTACGTGCACAGCAACAGTCGTTTGACAATTTGTCACTGATACTACATCACTTTCATGCATATGACAACACCAGTCCCTGCTTGTAAACAACCACCCTCCCACCAATAATGTGTGTGTGTGAGAGAGAGAGAGACTAAATTTCTTATTTCAACATGGTTACACAAGTCAGTTCCCCAGTAAGAAAAAATGTGACAGATATTTCAAAAAATCGTTTTGTTTGATGGCAACAAAGGAAAGTGACAAAAACAGCTTATGCTGTGAAATAGGAGATTCCAATTGGCATTTAACAAATATTTCTAACAAACACCGTACTGAGAAGCAGCTGCAGAGGATGGAAACAATAGCCATTGAAGTGTGAGCTGCAGTTTCCTGTTAAAGATTATAACAGGGTGAGAATGGAACTTATAAAGAAACACTCAGAACAGGAGAGCGTGTTGTCTTTTAATGCCCGCTTCAGTGCCACATTGCCTCACTTGAAATATCACGCCTTTTATACAATATATTTATTTTAATGTGCAGTGTTAAAAGGTTGCCTTTGATGCACAAGAGCAGAATTGTTTTTTTTAAATCCTTCCATGTAGATTTAGTAGTGCTCATGAACAATGACGGATTAACAACCCAGCAGACTGAATTCCACTATTTATCCACAAGCCAGACGCCCCATCAGTGTAACACAATCCTGACACTGACATCACCAGTGTGAATTAATACCAGTGTGGACTCTTATCTGTGTAAGTGAATGGAGGCCAAATAAGCCATTAGCTAGCTGCTATCAACTTTTGGTTGCTAGTGAAGGGGACTAGATTAGAACCTGTGACCTAGGAAGGACAAGCTCTGGCTCTCATTACTTAATCCCCCTTGGGCCTACCATCTGTCTCTTTCAATCCCCTGTGTCAGAACTTGGCCTACAATAATGCATTAAATCCAAGTGGGTAAATAACAAATAATAGGAAAGGTGTATTTAATATGTTCTGCTGTAGAACGCTGATTAACTATTGGTTTTCATTATTAACATCCTGCTCCAACAGGTAACCTACTTTAACCACCAGCACACTCCACTAAAAATCTAGGCCTGGAGAAGGCATAATCCCATGACTTTTGCATTATAGACCTGTCTAGACAAGTGAGCTAGGCAGCCTGCCACCAGTACATTAGCTATGGTGTGGGATTTTTATTTAATCGATTCCCCCACCCACCCAAAATTAAGGAGCAACAGAAAAAAAAAAAAAAAAGGCCGAAGACCGGAAAGGTAGTACATTGGAAAAGGGAGGGGAAGGAAAGAAGGGAGGCAGAAGGGGAAAGGAAACAGACATTTGTTTCTGTTCCCTAGGAATTCATCAAAGGTTTCTAAAAAGTCACACAAAAGCTTTTCAGGTTTATCTAAGGTCCCTGTTCTCTGAAACGTTACCCCCTCTTTAGTTGTCAGGACAGCCCAGTTGCTGTGCTAAACTTCTGTCCCTCGAGGCAGTCCACTTTTCCATCTAAGCAATATGAGTCATTTAGCTAAAAGCACTGCTCTGGACAACCAGGCTTTCGTGAGAGTTTCCAAGATGATGGGCTAGATCTCAAAACCACTTTTGAGAAATAATTTTAAAGAAAGTAACCATTATTATATTAATCCTCCTGCCTGTTTCTAGCCAAAAGGCTTGTATCCTGGGACAGTCCCAACCTATATGAACTGATGAGGCTCTGGGACATCCACATCACCGAAAACACTCTGTTTTGGAAAGGCCATGCACTGTAACCTATGCAGGGACCTAATGCACTGTAACCTAAGCAGTGTGAATGAAACAATTTTCTGTTGGTTCAGCCTTAATCGTAGATCAATAGTAGATTTTTTAATGTTTTGAAAGGTGCTTCCCCCTTAGCTAAGGTTCAAGGATACACACAAATCTTTGTTCCACCAGAAGAGGAAGCTGGACTGGCTAGATTCTCTGTGACTGGCGGGCCTATTTCCAATCCATTATCCAAAAACACTTCCAGGAGGAGTTCTTCTGAGTATAGGGTGACCAGATGTCCCAATTTTATAGAGCCAGTCCCAATATGTGGGGCTTTTTCTTATATAGGTTCCTATTACCCCCCACCCTGTGTCCCGATTTTTCACACTTGCTGTCTGGTCACTCTATCTGGCCAGTATTCACTGACTCCCTAGGCACCTTTGAGGAGCAGTAGGCACTATTAGGGGATCTTTGCTCAGTGCACCCCTCTGGATCTCTGATTTTTCAACCTTTGACCTCATTTCCATTCCTGGTTTTTTTATTTGTTGTCCCCAGGAGGGTGACCAGACAGCAAGTGTGAAAAATCAGGATGGGGGTGGAGGTAATAGGAGCCTATATAGGAAAAAAACCCAAATATCAGGACTGTCCCTATAAAATTGGGACATCTGGTCACCCTAGTCCCCAATAATCAGCTGTAGCCTGGGCTTAGAAGTGCCTCCCCCTTAATTAAGGGGGCATACCTTCAGTTATGGGCAAGGCTAGGCCGGCTTGTCCCAATGCTTCAGACTACAAATTTTTGTTCCAGTCCCAGTGCAATCTAAATTAGGGAGGGCCTTTGTAGCTAGGAAATACTAACAGGCTACAGCTGGTTGGGTGAAACTGGAACTTTCTGGTGATGGGGAATTTTTAAAGAGAATTGTTCTAATTCAGACAAGATGTAAGAGTGGAAATTGTGTTCCTATAGTGAAAATGCACATTCAGGCCAATTCCTAATTATTGCTTGTTTAACTCAATGCTAACAGTTTGTGTACATTTTCACTGGTGTTTATAGGACTTACAAATGTAAATTGGCTCATAGATGGTAGAGAGAAACCCTTATAGTCTGTGCTCAGTCTTGATCTACTGGGGTCTGACTATGAAGTTCTGAAGCAGGTATCTTCTTGGGAGGTTGTTGTTATTGCTGTAGTATAGAGTGGCTGTAGAAGAAAAATAAATCAGTCAATCCTCTTCTTTTGCCACCATGTGACCCCCATCGCAAGGAGACTATGGGTTTTACTAACCTTTGCTGAATAATGCATTGTGAAAGCATAGGTGTATACTTAATTTTATACCTTAAATAGGCTTGCTCTTCAGCATCCTCGCATTGAATGACCCATAATAACCAAAGACTCAAATTGGAATATGAGGCAGAAATTGCTTACACTCTCTCACACAGATTTTAAGTAATCACAGAAGATTCTTTCAAAGTTAAATTATTTGTATAATCAGAATAGAATACACATCCTGGTTGACATCAGTAACTGTGTGAAATTACAAAATGACTTCAAGTCAGTCTGACATGCAATTTACCAGAATGTGTTCTCTCTCACCAAATAGCACTGATCAACAAATATTACTGGTAAATTAGGGAAAACACTTTGGTATCACAAATGGAGTGGAAAGGAAAGTTCATCTGCTGCAAACTCCAGTGGGCCCCAGATCTCTTCCGCTGTGTGGGGATGCTTAATAGCAAATTCTGTACATTTCATTGCATTAAATTTTCTGGGTTTCCCTCCTCCCACAGCTCTGTTTCTCTATGGGAGATGGTGACCTTGCCTGCACTAATTAAACTCTGCTGTTTATCTGCCCACAAATTATTAAAGTTTAGTTGTGTGTCCAAAGGAATTTAACAAGATCCTGGAAATTACACAGTAGGCGGGCATTGATGAAGAGGGGGAAATACAGAATTGTATATGTACATTCTAGGACTTCCCCATATCATGAGAATTGCCTAAAAGAAGGAGGTTGCCTTTGAGTTCTCTTCTTTCATGCATCCTCAGGATGGGGGAGGGGACTCTCAAAATATAAGTCTAAAATAAGTACAGTAAATAGATACTCGCACAGGTACTTCCTCTTTGACCTAGCTAAAATCAGAAACATAATGGCCATCTGAATGTCCTTTTAATACTAATACTCCAAACTTGAAAAGTTGCCTTTAGAGAATTCTCAAGCACTTTATAAAGAAAGAATCATAACACCTATGAGAGAGATACAGTAAGTATTATCATACCTACTTCATGATGGGTAAATGGAAGCCGATCAAATTGGGAACGAATCCTGTGCCCTTTGAAGGGTTTGCTATCCTTTTAAAGGTGGAATGAAAAATAATGCAAAGGAAAACAAGTGTGGGATGTGTTTTTTGTTCTTCTTTATGAGGCATAAATACTAGATACTGTAATATTGTTATAGCAAGGGTCTCGATGTTTTTTAAAGTTTTCCTTTATCTTACCACTGCTGGCTTCAAACTCATGAATTTTCCCATATTCAAAATGGCCACCATCTCATCATTTTCAATGGAGATGAAGCAAGTTGTTCTCAGTTAAGGCCAAAGTTCCCTGCAGCCTTTGTATTCTGAAGTGAGGCTGCCCCTAGTAAAGATGGCTGCCTACTCTCACCATTTTCAATCCAGCTGAAGCTTGCCTGGGAAGATGGCTGAGTGAGATCTATGATTAGGGGCCTGGGGAGGAAATTATAAGAAGGTAAGAGACTGTAGGGAGTAAGAGAAGAACTGAAGAGGTATAAGAGACTGAGGGGGTGCAGGAGAATTCTGGATTTACCTGGGAAAAATCCCACATTTGCACATAGAAAGGAGTCTCTAGGCACCAAATAATAATTACTGCTTAAAACTAATTAAATATGCAGTCCCTGAGTTAGTCTGCAGAATGCCTTTCTGCATCCGCACATACAAGAGTTTGTGTTTATTAATATTGGATGTACTTCTACAAGCTGTTTGAAAACTTGGCCAAAAATATCTATCCTAAAAGGTTATTGTCAGTTAACTGTGTTAGCAGTAATCAGTTTCTCTTTTTCTTCATGATCTGTTAAGATATTTGTACCTCAGCAGTTGTCTTATATGGAGTGAAGAATCTATATGCTCTGTGGGAAATGTATGGGGGTTTTTTTCGTAGTAAATGTCATCAGCATTCAGAGAATATTTTCACCTGTTCAGAATGAAAGCATTTTCCACTAACTGTTTGCTTCATTTAACAGTGTCCTGGTAGTTACTGAGAAAAAAAAACGTGTCCAAATATTAATTATTTATTGTAGATCACTATGTAAATGTTTATATATTAGGAAAGGAAATATTTTTGTATTTAGGAAACAAAGGAAAGGAACAGGAAAATATTTTTACAAAGAGGAAATTTTAGTAAATTTAAAAGATAAAAACAAAACTTTCAGATGAAAAGTTCATCCCAGTTCTCTTCTCTTTTGACCTTCCTTTTAGACCAAGGGTGGGCCAACCTTTTGCCCCGAGGGCCACATGGGGTTGTAAAAAGGTATGGAGGGCTGGGTATGCAATGTTGTGCCTCCCCAAATAGCGTGGGCCCTGCCCCTATCCACCCCCTGCTACTTCCCGCCCCCTGACTGCCCCCCTCAGAATCCTTGACCCATCCAACACCCCCTGCTCCTTGTTCCCTGAGCACCCCTCCAGAGACCCTACACCCATAACCACCTCATGGGACCCCACTCCATATCTAAACTCCCCTACTCCTTGTCCCTTGACTGCCCCCTCTAGTTACCACTCTCCCACCCACCATCACTTTCCCCTGACTGCCCTGACCCCTATCCACACCCCCACCCCAACCGCTCCCTGGAACCTCACCCACTTGCTCTCCCTTCCCTGACCACCTTCCCCCCTGAGTCTTTGCCCCATCCAACCACCCCCTGCTCCCTGACTGGCCCCTGTAACCCCTTGCCCCTTATCCAATCCTTCTGCTGCTCACTGGAGCCAGTCAGGCCACTGCAATGCTCCCTGGCAGGAGCAGCAGGCCGGAACACTAGCAGTGTGCCTGCAGGGGAGGGGAGACAGCGGGGAAGGGGCCAGGTCTCTCCTCCCGGGCCAGGAGCTCAAGCAAGCCGGACAAGACAGTCCCATGGGCTGGATGTGGCCTGCAGGCCATAGTTTGCCCACCCCTGCTTTAGACTATGTTAGATATTAATAAGCCTATCAGCACTTACAAGAAAAACCCAGAGGCTTGAAATCAAGTTATGGGAAATAACTAAAGGAAGCAAAGATTTCCCACTGTCTTGGTTTAAAACTTGTTCACAGTAGAAAAGTGCCATAAGAGTAAAATGTTTATCAAGATACTTGATTTTTTTTATATACATAAACAAATACAATACTGCCTAATTGTGGAATCTGTACTCTCCTTTGCTGGCTAGCAGGATGGCATGATACATTATATCACAATCTAGGATTGAATTGGATTCCCTGACTTCAGACTCTTTTCTCAAATTTTCTATCTTCTTCTGCCCCCATCATCTTCTTTTGATCCTCCAGTTTTGGGAGTTCATTTTCTGCTTCTCACTCAGCAGCCAAATTCTTGCTTATCCAAATTCTACTAAAACTACATTGGTTAACTAAGGGCAAATTGAACCAGGACAGGAGTTTTTGTGGAGAATTTAAATGGATATTGAAGAAACTGGGTGGTGATCTGCATACTTTTTTCAACAGCAAATACAGTAATCACTGAGAGTTGTATAAAACGGGATGGGACATTAAGTCTTTAAATATGTTATTCTGTATAGCAGAGACAAGGTGGGTGATGTAATATAGCTTATAAATGAGCTTCATCAATCTTGTTATTTTTAAGACACCATCTACATTCTGTTAGGATGAAATTCACCCACAGGTGTTGGTGCCAAAGCAGCTCCCAGTGCAGCAGCACCGCGTTTGGTTCTGCTGCTGAGCAATGGCAAAGTGGGACACCAGAGATTTTCTGTTCCCAGGAGGTCATGGAACTGGGCTCCATGCCAGCTCCCCATAGTCCAAATCACGTTTTTTTAGGGTGTGTAGCAGAAGGAGGCTGGGCTTACTCTGCCCCTGTGTCCACAAACATCTATGTAGCAGGTCCAACAATCACAGCCCCTGCCTCGCACAGGTTGCAGAGGTGACCTGCACTCCCATGGTGAGAGAAGGACAAGAGAATTCTCTACCCACCACCAGTCAGTGTGTAGTTTATTACACATACAACTTATTTACTTGAGCTTTGTGGGGCTGAGAGGGAAGGAGTTAATTCCCCCTTAATCCCTTTGGTCTCTTAAACAGCTCAGTCATTAATTTTTTTCATTGTGAAAAAAAAAAAAGACAAGAAAATAGTTTTGTGTACAACTGGTATCTGTAGAAATGCTGGGAAAGTCCCTGTTACCTGGTGATCATATGGCGGGGGATTTTAAATCATCCCACTGACTAGAGTTTCTTTTGAAACGCCTTTTCTATGTAAATACATTTCCTGACTCCAACACACAATTTCATTTTTTGTTGACTTTGTTAAACAGCTTTCGTTTGAATCCTGTCTCTTTCACTTGGCAAGGACAAAAAACTACTTAGTCTGAGGGATTAGTTTTTGCCCTCTTTGGTTCTTTGAGATGGCCACTCAGCCATCTTGATGCTGACCCTCTGACCCCCATCCCCCAATTTAAGCTTGAAATGGGCTCAAAGGCTCAGCCTAGACTGAACGAGACATCTCTGAGATGGGTCTGTCATTGCATGTTATGATCCCCTTCTGCAATCCGTGTGAGCAGACCCTTATGTCCTGGGGCTCTTTATGGGCACAAGGGTCTGCCCATGATAATCTGACTGCACGATCAGGTCCTTGATGTATTAAACACGCTGCCTGAGCCCTAAGATTTTGTTAAAGGCTGGTGGGATTCTGTTGCTGGCAGTGCCTAACCCAGACTACCCACTCGTCAAGCTGTCCACCTGCAGATTGCCTGTGGAGACACCATGACACAGCAAAGACTCCTTCCAGCCAGCCATCTCCGGGACCAAACATTCAAATGTAGATGGGCAGTAAAGAATATCAGAAACAAAAATGATAAGAATTAGGAAGAACTAGCTAAGCAATCTACAATCATCAGGTCTCATTCCTCAGTTGGTATAAATTAGCCATTGATTTCAATGGAAGTTATGCTACTTTACACCAGTTGAGGATTTGGCCAACCCTTCATCTTGTCCCTTTCCTCATGAAGCACCACTCTAGTCAAACAGGATGAGGCTTCAGTCCTCTTCAGGAATATCCTCAAATGCCAGCCCTGATCACATGTGATGTCCCATGTTCCCTTCGCCTCCTTTCATGTATGTTGATGGTGGGAGCAAAGTTTCATTCAGAATTTCCTGAGGGCTAGATTGACAAGATGCCCATATTGGGGAGTAAGAAGCCTCCTTTTACTACTGCATGGGCTACACCCTTGAGTCCACATGAGCAGTGATAAGCAAGCACTGTGCACCTGTTTACTCTCCTTCATTCCTACAGAGCCAATGGGTGGGAAGTGGGCAGAGAGAATTGAGGAATGTGCAGAAGTTTGGCTCTGTTCCTGTAACACACTGGCCAGCACAGTTGAGCTGGTGCAAAAGTTTGTACCGATCAGTAAATAACCAGTAACAACCTTACCCACCCATCTTCCCCTTATCTTCACCCCACAGCAAGGAGGGGGCAGGGAGGGAATTGTGCTTTAGAGGGATGTCTGAAGTGCAGTGCCTCCTGGAGTAGTGGTGGTTATTCACTACCACCTTCCTCAGGGCTGTGCCTAAAATCACAGCCTAAAAGCCCTTGTCCTTTATTCCCCAAAGCAAATGATACAGATTACTGCTATGGTAGGACTTTTCCTTTTTAGGTTATGTACATAGTGAATTTGAGTCCACAGTGATGTTAAAATCTTCACTACTCAATGTAAGCACAACTCCTTGAACTTGTCACAATCTTTTCAGCACGCTTCAAAGGAACATTAGGAGATACAGCACATGTGGAAGCTGTGGGAAGTTTGTTTTACGCCATATAGCAGGTACATTACTTAGCATTCAGCTGGTTAACTCTGAAGCCTTGTTTCAACACTAAGGGCTGGTCTACCCTACCGCTTACATTAATGTAACTGATTGCACTCATGGATGTGAAAAATGAGCTACATAAGTTATGTTGACCCAAGCCCTGTCCGCACTGGCACTTTGTCATTGGGAGATGCTCTCCTGCTGACATAGCTTTCGCCTCTCATGGAGGTAGAGTTATTAAGCTGGTGGGAGAGCGCTCTCCAGTCGGCGTAGCGCATCTTCACCAGATGTGCTACAGCAGTGCAGCTGCACCAATGTCGCACTTGAGTGATGAAAGCCAGAGCTTCTCTGGGAAGGGTAGGTAACCCTTCACTCCCCGTTCAGTTGATTGCAAAAGTCCTGTGCCTTTTACGTCAGTGCAATTTCTGTTTGGAAGCACAGTTCTAGGAGAAGCATAATGTTTAGTAACAAACAGCCAGTCCCAGTGATTAAAATGATTTCTATTTCTCTTGAAAGTCTATTTTTCTCTCATACTCTGCTGCTTTGCAACTGCAGACAGTGTATGCAGTGAAAAAACAGCCTCCAGCTATCCATGCCTCATCCAAAAACACCAAGGGATTTTTTTGTACATTTCTTGTTTTTTGCATTTAGTGTTACTGCTAAGAATTCAATCTTGCCATCACACTGATGTGAAAAGATATGAGGAGTCTATGTACTTTTCCATCACACATCCTCACCCTGTTGACAGACAATGGAACAACTGGTTTAAGAGATAATGAGATGTTTTAAGAATTGTGAAACTGATTTTGCCACGCAAAGAAAATGAAAAATAAGGAAAATACTTAATAGAAACAAAGCGAGATGAGAGTGAAAACTAAATTAGAAAGATGAAGAAGGGGAAACACAGCAAGAAAGACTAAGTATTTAATTCAGGAAAAGTGTGAAAAATTGTACTGTACAAATGATGATAAAAATATGAAAAAACATTAAGGTAGACAAATATTACAGAACAAAAAGGCAAAAGCACAAAAGAATATTACTGTGAAAGGCACTGCTTTAGGGAAGGGATACAGGCTTTCCAGTTTGCCAAAGATAACACAAACTTATTAATGTTTGGTCCCCTTTGGCCTGATTCTCATCTCACAATAGTTCTAAACTACTGTAACTCCATTAAAGATAGTGATTCTGTCCCTGGTTTACATTCATGTAAATGAGAGGAAAATTGGGCTCTTTGTCTTGGGATGAAAGCTGCTTCTTCCATGTGTTATTGGAATGAAAATTGTTCAAAGAGATTGGCTAAAATTAGAACAGATTTAAATCTATTGGTATATACTGGGGATGGTTTTTCTGCTTACATAGTTACTATGCTGATATGTGGTATATAGTTTTCTTGCCCAAATGCATGCTACATGCTGGATTGAAAATGGAAAACTTGATAATAAAAATGCATCAAAAATATGCTGACAAGAAACCATCTCAAATCAGATACGTTTTCATTTGAAGGTCAAATTGTTCCATTGCTACATATAACTCATGGCTATAATTTAATAAGCTGTAAAGTAATATATTTACAATATGGCACTAATTGATACTACAGTGTAGCGTAAATCTACATGCGATAATATGTTTTATTTGATTATTGTAATCAGTGCAATCATGATTTATTTTTAAAGAGGGAGAAAAATCCACTACTACTGTAAAAGCCTCCTTATTATCTAGACATACAAAAAGGTTACTTAAGATACCTTTTGATTTATACTGTAATCTTTGTCCTCACACCCCATTTGCTCCTACCCCTTCACTAAACTTACTCGTGTGACTGGTCTGTAGTAAGACTGTAAGATCTTTGCAGCAGGGATTGTGTGATGCTCTGTGTATTTGTATAGCACTTAGCACAGCGGGACTCTGATAGGGGCCTTTTAGGTGCTGCTGTGATGTGAATAAATAATAAATACCATATGAATGTACGCAGTACTTGTCTTTAAATAAGTCATGCATTTGCATCAAACACTACAAATATTCTCAAAAAACTCCAACCACTGTTAACACCTTGTCAGCTGAATCAGCATTAGCATCATAGGGAGCCCTAATGAGCATGGCTTACTGTCTACCAGCACCGTCATCTAATCCAGCTCAGAGCAAGTCTAAATGGCACGGTGCTGAAAATGGTATCACTAGCTAAATAAGGGTTCCCGTTGTGGTTAACACTGGTTTATAGCTGAATCAGTGTTAGTAATGGTGGGAAATATTAGCGAAATCTCCTAAACCTATATAAGGCCAGTCAGTAGACAATGAAATCAAGATTTTTATTATTTAAATAGGAAAGACCCTAGATGTCTTAATTTTTAACATTTACAATTTATTTATGTTTGTAGGGAAAATATCATGGTAATCCTATGCACATAGCAGTTATTATTTCAAACTGTTTAAGAGAAGAGAGAAGGATATTGGCTGCAGCCAGCATGCCTGTACAGGTAACATATTACATTTTATTAATCTGCTTTGGTCATGTTGATCACTTGTACTGAAGAACAAATTCTGTCCTCTTTTGATGAGACCAACAGGAACAGTGAGGGCAAGATCTGGGCCTCTGTCTCCAAATCATGTAAACAGCTTGTGCACGTTTGTGTTTGGAGAATCAGGACCCCTTACACATTAATTTAAGTAACTTCAGTATGTTACTGTTAATCTTAAGAAACTATAGGAATGCCTTGTGAGAGAAGGCATTATTTCTGAACACAGGCACTGACGTTCCAAAGTGTAGGGGGTGCTTGAACCCTAGGCTCTGCCCCCTCTCCGCCCCCTTCTCCCTGCCCTGCCTCTTCCCACCCCTGCCCCGCCTCTTCCCGCCCATGCTCCAACCCCGCCCCTGAGTGGACCGGGTCCTCACCCCTTCATCCCAGCCTCCTGCACACTGCAAAACAGAGGTTTGCGGTAAGCAGAAGGCACTGATCCGCGGGGCCTGCCAGTGGGTGGGAGGTGAAGGTGGGGAAGGAAGGAGAGGCAAGCTGATTGGGGGCTGCCGGTGGGTGCTCAACACCCACCATTTTTTCCCCATGGGTGCCCCAGCCCTGGAGAACCCGTGGAGTCGGTACCTATGTTTCTGAAGCATGGAGCAGATTTTAACTTGTGCAGTTTTTAACTTGTCCTGTATAAGACAAGTATTTGAAGTCCTCAGATCATAGTTTAAAGACTTCAAGTTACAGACAATTCACCATTTATACTAGTTTAAACCTGCAAGTGACCCATGCCCAATGCTGCAGAGAAAGGTGAAACCCCCCCGCAGGTCTCAGCCAATCTGACTCAGGGGGAAATTCCTTTCCAACCTCACATATGGTGATCAGTTAGACCCTGAGCATGTGGGCAAGACTCATCTGGGAAAAAAATGTCTGTAGTAACTCAGAGCCTTCCTCATCTAGTGTCCCGTCTCCACCAGTTTGGGATTTTTGCTACTGGCAGTTGCTGATGGGCCACATACTATCATAGGCAGTCCCATTATACTATCCCCTCCATAAACTCATTAAAAGAAGTTAAGATATTTGTAAAAACCACACAAGAAAATCCCAAACTGTACAATATGCATTTTGTGAAAACTGTTATATTGATGGAAAAATTCAGACAGATTCATTTAAGTTCTGTTAATAAGTTAAGTGCATAGAATGTTTGTGCTTACTGGGGTATTAAAATATTTTTTTAAGCAATATAACAATCTTCCTACAATGTATTTTCATTTTGGATTTTTGTGTTTGTTAAACATATGTTAAATTTTAAAATGTTTGCTACACTACCTGTATCTGTTCTGATCTCAAGATCCAGTGGGTGTTTATCAGTCTGTGGAACTACACTGATTTATACCAGCTGACGATCTAGCCCTAACTTTCATCTTCTGTGCTAGATGTTGTAGGGATATTATTTGAATGGAATGTTCTACGTAAGGCGAAAGAGCATTGTTCTTTAAGATATCAAAGATGATATCTAGATTCCAGATACATATCACGTATTTAATTTTTTCTAGGGACCACTGGAAAAACAATTGCAGAATTCCGTAGTTTCAGAAAGACAAAGAAATGTGGAGCACAAAGTGTCAGCTATTAAGAACAGTGCCCAGGTATGTTGTGTCTGTTACAGTCTGGGACAGTGTGTCAGGTTCTAGGACTCCGCAGAGATATAGATTTATTACTGCAGATTCAGTCACAGTCTGTTCATCCCAGTAGTATCTCTATACTAGAGGGAACTAAGGACAGAGAAAGAGGTCTAGCAGGGATAATACTAGAAACAACTTAGCTCAAGAAGATGTTTGGCTTGAGGTTTTGTTTTGTTGTTCTTTATATAAGAGCAAAGGAAAAAAATAGAAAAGGGGAGAGTTTGGGTGTCAAACCCAGGGAACAGGGCACTGGATCAGCACCTACACATTTAGGGTCCAGATAGTGTCACAGAGGAGAAGCTGCTGGAGTCGGAGGCCCAGCAACCCGCCCATAATGTTGGTGAGCATTGATGCGCTTCTGCAAATTGCTGCATAGAATGTGTGGCTGAGGCTGTTTGTGTGGAGGGTGAATTTCATTGAAAAGGAACGGGTAAATAAGAATAATTGTTAGGAGCTACATTTTTTTTAAAAAAATAACATATGCGTGAGTTGTGCTTGAAAAACAGCCAACTGTACATGCAACTGCACACCTTGTATTTGCATTTCCAAAGTTTAGTCCCCAAAATAGAAAAAAACAACAACAGATGTGGCTGTCTGTACACACATCTAGAGTTGGAGACTGGATTTGTATAGTCCTCTGCACATTTACTAGGGTTGCCAGGTGTCCAGTTTTCAACCAGAAAGTCTGGACACCGAAAGTCTGGTTATTGTAGCTGGGCGGGAGTGGGAAGGTTCGGGGGAGATGCCAGGTCATAAACCCGTGCCAGTCCCTGATCAGCCGGGGCTGCCTCGTACTTGCATCTCATAGACAGGCATGTAGCAGGCTCTGCATTGGGCTGTAGCCTTCATCCCAGTCCTGGAGCAGAGGGAGCCCAACTGCAGGTGGGGTGGGGAGGGCGGTGAAGAGCAGCCAGTGATGGATCGAGAGGAGTGAGTGGGAGGGGTGAGGTTTTAAGGGAAGGGGTGGAGTCTTAGGGGCAGAGCCTGTTCATGAATCATCTTTTATGATAGGATTACTTGGAGAAGTCTTTCTAAATCCTTTTAAATATTAAAGCATGCAAGTGAAACTCTGAAAAAGGCCAAAACAGTAATTCAGTTTCACTGCTTTGCACAAAGTTCATGAGAGTGTAGGGTGACCAGATGTCCTGATTTTATAGGGACAGTCCCTATTTTTGGGTCTTTTTCTTATATAGGCCTCTCTTACGTCCCACCCCCGTCCCCATTTTTCACACTTGCTGTCTGGTCACCCTATGAAGGTGTCTGTATCTGAAAATGAAGTCTGTGGGTACAGACCTGCAGAACCTATGTCATTATGTGTGGCCAGAACTTTTTCTGGAAATGTTTGCTCCTAAATATTCTTGTAGGCCCTGATCCAGCTCCCATGGTAGTCAATGCGAAGTCTTCAATTGACTTAAATGGTGTGGATCAGGCTTTTAGAATACTATGGTCCTGTTCTGAGATAGTCACGGGTCACAGGAGAAGGTCTTTAACACAAAGTATGACTCAGCTTGTTTCACCTCAGAACAGTGGAGAATAACTTTAAATCTCCAAATAGGCCAAAGAATTATAAAAACAAATGAAAAATTGGAGCACTCAGTTAAAAAAGAGAAATTATCCTACTGTGGCAATACTCTGCAAACAGGTGTTTTTATGTGCACACCAAGATGGTAGAAGTGTTTTGTCTAGGTTTGTTTTTTTTGTTAATTTGTTTTTGGCTTATATTTTTAAAGAAATTCTTTTCTTGGATATCCACATTAAAAATTCCGATACCATACTTTGAGTAGCTATGTGTTCAAATCCACAAGTGTAATTTAATTCATAATTTTCACAGTGTGAGTAATCAACTATTCTTCAAAGAATGACAATTTACAGTACCAAACTACTATATTTTGAAAAGTGGGTGGAGGAGGGGCATCCTTGATTTGTTTAAGTGTCAAATGACAATTACTCTAATAGTTTACATAAATGTGTTTTAGTTAGATTTATATTATTGATAAGCAGTCTTAACTAATTTTAGTCATTTCTACTTTCAAACAAATAAGGATTCGAATTATTATTGGGGGAGACTGGTTTAGAATAAAATAAATTATGTGGCCAGATACATACAGGGTCTCATTTGGCAGGCAAAACCTGAATTAATGTACTGTAGTTTTGCCACAGCAGAGTTCATGATTGGGCTGATTGTATCAATAAGAATATCAGTGTCTGAAAGAGGACAATGTGTGACGTTACTGGGATGCAATGTAAGGAACCCTTCTCTCCTTATATAATATTATGGTCTGCAGCTGCACACAAAATTATCATTTGTTTGGTGAGCTTAGTGAGTAGGAGATAAACAGTCCTGTCAAGTCTTTGACAGGGAAAGGAAATATTGAAAGAAGTCAACTACAATCTAGGTAAAAATAAAATAATGTAAATTAGAAACTGTCAGATATGGTGAACCCTCAAGTTCTATACTGAATTTTTTTTTTAAATTTATAAAAAGATGACAGAACAAGATGTCAAATACTTAGAAGATTTGCAAGAGGAGTTTGACTTCAGGTATAAAACAATACAGAGCCTAGGTAAGCTTTTTCATAATTATTTTAAGATTATGTGAGAAAATGTTGACTATAGGGCTAGATTCCAGTCACAGATATGTTTTGTGTATTACCTTCCAAGCATACATAAGTACAGAAGCTGATATTTTGAGATATATGCATGAGGTGTATGCAAAACTGCTATCTGTGCCATAATGCACACTTCTGGGGTTAAAAAAAGTAATAATATCCTCAGTGTCCAGATGCAATTATTGTCTGTAAATGAGCTATGAAGCAGTGTGATCAAGTCTTGGGAATTATGGTCTTCATAGTTTAGAGGATACTTTCGTCAAAACAATTTTTTCATGTTTAACATGGCCCTTTCTCTTACACAGTAGAATGTATAGGACCCCACGCTTTCCCCCATAGTGGAGTTTTCTAAAGCCAAATTTATTAGCCACTAACTTGGCCTTTGGGTCTTTTTTGATCAGAGCGGTGATAGTCATCTGGTAAGCATTCCAAATGCAAGCTTGAGCAGCCTGCAGTGGTTCTGGAATCTGCAACCTGTCACACTCCAACAACTTCATGACTCTCTTTCAGAAATGAAACTGACATCCAGCTGTGTCTGCGCTGAGACAAAGGCACCTCCCTTTGAACATGGAGAGAAATCTGGGCCCCTAGGTGCCCTAAGTTCTTCAGCATGCCAATCATAATGAGACTGAGATTTAACATGTTAGAGCACAAATTTCAATGGAAGGCACTTGCCAGGGCCCAGCTTAGATACAGATGGCATTAAGTTCTCCTTTGAAAGTAGTTGGAGATGTAGAGAAAGGGAGGGATATAGAGCTGCAGAGGCAAAAGGAGTGGGTCATGCTAGGAAGATGTGAAGTCAGTGGACGACCAGTAGCAGGAAAGATCACGTCAAGGTGAAAACAACTAATGACCAGTACTCACAACTTCCAAAATTCTCATGGTTATGAGTACCATAAAATCCCCATCCCAAATGCCAGACCTGTCCCCCACTTGCAGTATTTCCTCAACCGGACACATGGTTCACACTAAGAGTCCAAAGAACTTTACTATGATTACGGACAGCATCAGGCACAATTTTATAATGGCTCAAGTACTTCAGTACTTGAATCCCATCCAAACTAGAATGATATAATGAAATGAGTATACATAGACATAAGAATCTAATAATTTCTGTGTTACTCATTTGTTCCCTATACTCCTCCTGTTCCACGCAAGAAAAAAAAAATCAAAATACCCAGCTCCTATAATAATTCTTAAATTCATATTAGAGTCAGTCTATGCAATTGAGATTATATTATATAAGCTTTAATTACAAACATTACTAGATTTCTTTACTACCTACCAGGATATAATCTGTTTAGGGCTTCCCACCTCCTACCCCAATTATAAACACATACACTGACACTGAGGTTACCAGATTATTTTTTTTCTTTTCTCCCTGTAGAGCAGGGTGACAAAAACAGCGTCCTGATGAAACAGGAAATGGTGATATTGCAGGAAATGCTCAATACCGTAGACTACAAAAGAAAGGTTCGTAACATGTTTTGTCATTTGTGGTTCATTTGCTTTCTCCCCCTGCTCCCACACTGAATTCACATTTAAGGAGGCATTTGCACAAACTCTCCCATCAAAAAGAGCAGGTAAACATAATTTTATGTTACAAATACCACGGGGATGATGGGGGAGTTTACTAGCAATTAAATAACTGCCAATTCTAAAGAGTACAACCACGGGCATGAGCCTACTAGTTAGCAGGTGAGGATTAATTATCAGCTCACAGGAACAGTTCTGGATTCATCCTCTTTGTTTGCAAGATACTGCATTTAAAGTCAGACAAAAAAACACTCCAGATCAATGTAATCCCATAATCACAAAGCCAGACATCACACTATTGAGTGCAGTTGAATGCCAGCTGATGGTGGGGAAAGCACTCCTATGTTTTTGTTTTTTGTTTTTTTGCTGTTCACCTTGAAATAGCTTAAAAACTCCCATATAATTTCCACATATCCTTTTCATCATTAAAGAAAAGTCTATGTGGGGATACAATCCAAGATCACAGAAAGGAGCTTGTGACCTTAACGGTGCTTCTACATGGCAAGGTCCTGGAGGTGTTATGCCATAATAAATTCACTAAAAAAAGTTATACGTAAAAAGAATTCATTAATATTCAAAACTATTTTTAGTACAATGGATGAAGAATCCAGTCACTTGAACCCAAGCAGTAGCAGTATAAGTACAGTCACTTTCTCAGAAATAAAAATTAATCCATAAGCACTGGAACATTAAATATATAAAGTAATTTGAATATGGTGTTTCCAAGAGGAACACTTAAAAACAAGGTGAATCCAAATCACTTTATTGCAAATTAACGTAGTGTACATTTTTCCTAACTCTAAGAACTTAAAATTTATAGCCAGCATTATAACTGGCTTCATTTGTAAGCTTTATTGGTGTTCCCTGTGATCAGGTGGTGACGCTTTTCCTATTCTTGCAGGAGGTCCTTAGTAAAATGGCACAAGTGATAAATGAAAGTGATGTCTTGATGAACAACATGCTGCTTGAAGAGCTTCTAGACTGGAAGAGGCGCCAGCAAATTGCCTGCATTGGAGGTCCTCTACACAGTGGCCTTGATCAGCTCCAGAACTGGTAAACTTACATTTACTCTAAGTTTCCAGTGAAAACCACAGGAAGTTGGCTGCTTCACAGTAGCCTAACACATGTAAAAAGATAGGGTCCCATCAGAGCTGCTGTCATATGTATAAATTAATTGAGTTTGCTGCTGATATGGTAGCAGTTAAGGAAATAAGTAACTGAAATTCAGTGGGCTTTGATAGGTATAATCTGCTGTTGGCTTGAATACAAAACAACAAACTATACATGAAGATTCATCACTTGCAGATTGTCAGACAAGACAGCAGCAACAACCCTCCCATATATCACTTACACTTCCTCAAAGGAGTTTTGCTAAAAATAAATAAATAGCTTGATTAAAACTACACATAAATGTACAGATCTAGTCAAAAACCCACAGAGAAACAACACTCTTATCTCATGGAGTCTGACTTCTCTGTGCGTATTAGAGTGGCACACTGAGCTCACTAAACTCGTCACTTGAGGACAGTGGGAGTTTTATCTGGGGAAGATATAGGTAAAGACTTCATGCTTTGACTCATTCAGTGCATCACTTCACCAGATTTGAAACAATAGGTCATTGCAACAAGTAGGAGTTTAATGAGAGATCATAGCCTGTATTTGAAAATACCACAAGGCTCAAAAAGAGGTTGTCATATCTAGATTCAAAATTCAAATTGGAGCATAAACATAATTACATTTGACAATTATAATGGAGCCAGAGAACATTCTTGTTCCGTTCAGTGCCTTCCCAACAATTTTTTATGTCCCATGAAGGTTTTCTCCCCTCCCCCCACCTTTGTATATCAAAGGTCAGCAAGGAAAAAGGGAAAGAATGGTAGAGGTGGAAACAACCGAAAAAAAGAACCCCATTTTTCACTGTCGAAAACATTTCAGTTTTTCATCAGAAAACTGATAGCAAAATGAAAATTTGTATTTTGGTATTTTGCTTGAAAAGCGCTCTTTGTTTGTTACCAGAATATTTTTTCAATAAAACTTTTTCAACCAGCTCTACCTGATCTTTTTGTAAGGATCTATGTGAATTTGTGACAAAGATATAACAGGATAAATCTTGAAGTCCCTGCTCAGTGTTAGCCACTTCTCACACAGTTATGGGAAGAGAGACTTTTTTCAAAGTCCCATATGGGAGTTTAGCCACATGAACCTCATTAAAGTAAACTGTTTGCCAAGCGTGCTTGGGTTGGATTCTCACAGTTATCTCCTCGCTTCTCTGGGATATAAATGTTCTTCTTTTAAAGAGCATGTTTTGCAAAAATACTACTGAGCTGTGGCATTATTGTCCTGTAGTAGTGGTTTCGTATATATTTCTCTTGAGCAAGTCACAGGCAGCTTCAAGTCGGTGTCAATGAAGTCTTTTGGGAAAGGGCTAATTTCTGAAATGATACAGGAACAATTTAGCCAATGGTTCACTCTGTATTCATTTAACTGGCTGAGATTGGCATTTATTAGCCTTATACAAGCTAATCAGTTCTAATTCTATGATTTTTCCAACAAGAACTTCAATAACTTTTATGTGCTAATAAACAGTTTATATGAGAGAATGTAACTTAATCATCTGCTCTGCAATAGTTTTACACTGCTGGCAGAGAGCCTTTTTCAAGTAAGAAGGCAACTGGAAAAACTGGATGAGCTGTTGACTAAACTGACTTATGACGGAGATCCTATTCTACTGCAAAGGCCTCACCTGTTGGAAAGAGTCAACTTCTTGCTCTACAATCTTTTCCGAAGGTATATGAGCTATTATACATTTTGTGTCTCATTTAAGGTGCAGGAATCTAAAACACTTCAGCAGCAACACAGTTTATAATTGAAAAGGAAAAAACCTGAACAGTCTGCAGTGATTTTAGAGGTCGGTGTTTAAAGGTGATGAGCACCTACAACACTAACAGACGTTGGTAGGAGCTTGGGGATAGAAGTTTCACAAATCAGGCCCTTAAAGTTTTGTGGTTAAGTTCTGCCTTTGGATAAACATGCATAACTCCCATTGATTTCAACAGGAGTCATCCATGTGCCTCTGTGAACAGTGCCTGATGTAGGACTAGGAAATGCCAATTTCTTCCATGCCTCTCCTTCCCCACCATGAGTGCCACACTCACGTATCCCTTTTAGTTTCTTTCTTTTAAGTAAACCATATTTTGTTACTGTTTCATCCCTGGTGTTTTGCCTATGCTGTGGATGTACCAAAATGTGACTACACTGTTAGTACATACTGTGGCAAATTTCTGGCACTATTATGATGGGTCCCGCGCCTTCTCTGTTTGTGGGGGGTTCAGGGCACCATTTCCTGCCCCTGAACAGGGTATTAACTGCCCCACTAGTATCCTAGAGGAGGAGGAGTGAAGCGGGAGGGACCCAGGACCCCCTCTACTCCGGGTCCCAGCCCAGGGGCCCTGAGGATAGCGGTAAACCACCTGAACTAGCTATTCCTTCCCTTGGGCTACTTCCCTCTCCTACTCTTCAGCTTGTGGAGCTTCCTGCCCTCTCTCTACACAAGTCAGGTGTCTCTTTACCTAGGGTCTGGGTCTTCTTGGTTCCAGACTCTCCTTCAAACTGCTCCAACTCCTCCAAACTGCTCTCTGCTCCAAGTCCTCCAAACTATCTGATTGAAGCAGGGTTTTTTTTATCATGTGACTGGCTTTAGGTACTCTAATTGGCTTCAGGTGCCTTAATTGGCTTCAGGTGCCTTAACTGGCTACAGGTGCTCCAGCCAACTTCTAGCAAACTTGCTTTCCTCTAACACTCTTCTGCTGCCTGTTGGCCATGCTGTATCACAATACCTAGAACTGACCCTGTCTGAGAGCAAAATTTGGCCATTTGTCTTTAAAATATGACAGAAATCTGAAATGATTGTTGTATTTCATGTTTTAGACATTTTATTGGAACTAGCTTTGTAGCATGTTTTCCTGCCTCATTTGTGGTGGCATCTCTTTCCTGTATTTTTTAGCAGAATATGATATCTGTGTGCTATGATGTGTTTTTCTATTGTATTCAACTAGTCCATTTTTAATGGGAATAAATCACATGAAATCCATGGGCAGTGAGGTGTTAGACTGGGACGTACACCTGCCACTCCAGAAGGCATAGAAAAGTCATCCTCCATGACGTGAAACCCTTTTGACTAGTTCTGTTAATTTATGCATGCTTTTAATCAAGCTATTTCTTTTCCAACTAGTTCATTTGTGATCGAAAGGCAGCCCTGCATGCCCACCCATCCCCAGAGGCCAATGGTACTTAAAACCTTAATACAGTTCACTGTTAAACTAAGGTAAGTAAAGGAAGACTAGTGTTAATTCCTCTATTTCCATATTACATTATATCCTGGGAGAGCCAACGTTTAACACATTGGGCCAAATCCTGATGACTACTCTCAAGCAGAGATCCTATTGCCTTCAATGAGAATTTTCTTGAGTAAGGACATACATACATTGTGGTTCAAATTCTGCCACCTACAATTATACATGGAGTACGGTACTGCTTAACGTGAGTGAAGATGGTAGCTTCTCACTGTGAGTAAAGACCTTAGGATATTTGCCTGGTCACATTTCTAAAAAAATCCTTTATTGGATTCTTGCTTTAATACATTACAAATAAAATAAGGCACAAAAACAAAGTGAATAATAAAATATCACATCACACAAGCCAGCTCTGCAGTAGTTTCAATGCTATTCTTGCACATAAGCAAGGCAAATTACTGCATTTTTTGGAGGCTCCTGTCTTCAAAAACTCAGGGCTTGTCTACACTACCCGCTGGATCGATGGGCAGTGATCAATCCAGTGGGGGGTCTATTTATCGCGTCTAGTCTAGACGCGATAAATCGACCCCCGAGCACTGTCCCGTCGACTCCGGTACTCCACCTGAGCGAGAGGCACAAGCGGAGTCAACGGGGGAGCATCAGCTGTCGACTCACCGCAGCGAAGACACCACGGTGAGTAGATCTAAGTACGTCTACTTCAGCTGTGTTATTCACATAGCTGAAGTTGCATAACTTAGATCGATTCCCCTCCCCCAGTGTAGACCAGCCCTCAGAGCCTGAATTTGCTTCCCACTGGCTTCTTGCCTTCTCTGAAAATAGGACTGGATGGTGGAACTCGCAGCTGAATCCCATCCACCTACAGTAAGAAAAGAGGGAACAGGAGCATTCTTATGGGGGGACAAGGGTACAGGAACCCCCATACTTACTATCCTCTTGATGTCTCTCACAGTGCAGCTGCAGGTCTTATGCATTCACACTTTGTCTGTGCCATCCTAACTTTTGCCACATGCCAGCACTAATGATGAACAGGGAGGCACTTGCGACCTTATCTCCCTAATTCCCTCAGTTTAAGCTTGGGACCCTGCAAATCATGATGCAGCTCTGGATACTTGATCTGGTTTTCTTTAAAATGGCATTTTAGAGACCTTTCACTAGGGAACTACCAGCCTTTATTCTATAGTAACAAATAACTTTACTATATAAAAGGGACAAGTTCAAGTTGTGATTGTTCAGTTTTACACTTTTTATTTCCCAGGCTGCTAATTAAATTGCCAGAGCTGAACTACCAGATCAGAGTGAAAGCAACTATTGACAAGTAAGTGGCGACATTATACACCTAGGGCTTAAAGTCTGTGTTTCTGCTTTATGTGGTTTGAAAGTTACTGTGTTTTTAAAATACAAAACCTATTTGAATGTTAAGGAGGTTTATTAGAGTCAATAATTGGTAAAAGATTTTATTTTATGTTTAAAAAAGCTTACTTTTTACTTGATATTTAAAATTCGAGGCAGCAATTTCAATGAAGATTTGTAACAGGAGCTGTGTGAAACACAGTGGTTTTGGCTGGCGGCAGCAGCAGTATATTCATCCAAACCATTTTTCAGGTTTGAGTTCTGTGGGATTGTGCCCCTTGAGTTCTGCATTTACACAGATCAAACAAATTAAAAGGAACGTCAACCAGTTTTGCTGAGTTTTGGGTGGAAAAGGTAAATTAGCCCAGGTTCACTGAAAGGTTCTCATACCCAGGTGAACCTGGGTTGAGCTTTGGCTTTAATTATGCGTCTGTCTTTGCAGTGCCCCTATATTCTTGATGAAATCAGGCTGCATTAATTTGTAATCACAAAACAAATAACTGCTAAGGTCCAGATCCTTGAAAAGAATGGGAGTTTCAGGTTTCTCACTGGCTATTCTCAGCAGAACCTTAGACACTAACCACATTTCAACTTCTAATGGAATGGTTCTAACTTGTAACTAGTTAATAGCATAGCTAGCTCTAAAATCTAATTTACGTCAAAGTAAGCCCAGGTCCTGCTACCATTTACATACCTGCTTAACTTTGCTTCTGTGAATAGTTCCATTGATTTCAGTTGGACTACTCAGGGTAGTAAAGCTAAACATATTCTTGGAGGACTGGTGCTATAATTAGTAACTATGGAAGCTTAGAGTGTTTTACCCCTGCCAGAGACTGAGCTTGGCACATGGCTGTCTTCCTGTAAGTGGTTCCTCCCAACCGGCCCCTTTCCCTTCTTTTTTTCATTTATCTTTTTACAGTGTGAACAGGACACCCAAACTGATTTGGTTTAAGATTAGCAGCTGTGCTATGTACATTGGCCAAACCATACAGTCTCTACGCAAAAGAATAAATGGACACAAATCTGACATCAGGAATCATAACATTCAAAAACCAGTAGGAGAACATTTCAACCTTCCTGGCCATTCCATTAAAGACTTGACGGTGTCAATTTTAAAACAGAAAAACTTCCAAAACAGACTCCAGTGAGAAACTGAGAAACTGGAATTAATTTTCACATTGGACACAATAAACCAAGGGCTAAATAAAACTTGTGAATGGTTCTCTCATTACACTAATTGATTGCATTTCCCTAGTTAATTTATCTTCAATAGTTATGTCCTGTCAGACACAGAGATCCATTTCAAAAGGTATTTTTTTCTCCTGCTGATAATGACCCATCCAAATTAAACAGCCTCTTTGAATTGGTATGCTAATGTACAACTTTTTTTTTTTGTGCTTTCTGTGTATATAAATACATCTTACTTCTGTTCCATTCTATGCATCCGATGAAGTGGGCTATAGCCCATGAAAGCTTATGCTGAAATAAACTGGTTAGTCTCTAAGGTGCTACCAAACTGATTTGGCTAGTCCTCCTCCTTCCCAGATGTCTGAGCAGCAGGACATCTCAGAGTGCATTGCCCTACATGCTGATGCTGGGTGTATGTCCTCCAGTCATTCTGTGCCCTGCTGTACAGATGCCTATATTTTCCCAGAATACGTTGATGCAAACATAGTTAGGCAGAGTGATAGCTTTGGATATGCACATATGATTCTGATGACAGAAAAAGGCTGTGGGGACACAAAATGAATCATATTACTTATAACTAGCCACGTGTCTCACTGATTACAGAACAAAAGTCACAGCTGCATTTGTAATATGGATGGACCCTTAGAGGTCAGGGCATAATTTGATTTGCTCTTTTTTAAATGGTGCTATTTAGTTTGAGTGCATACTATATACATACACACACACTGGGTTACAGGATGTATTTTCTCTTTCTTTTTTTTAAGGAACGTGTCAACTGTAAGGTAAGGCTATAAAAGTTTGAGACTTCTTAACTTATCCCACATTATTTTATCTGCCGTTGTGTACATTGTTGTAATGTGTTTTCTAGTAATCGCAGATTTGTTCTATGTGGCACTCATGTCAAAGCTATGAATATGGATGAATCTGCAAACGGAAGTCTGTCTGTAGAATTTAGACATTTGGTAAGTTTGCCAGGTACTGTTCTTGTCGTGTGACATTGGTAAAGCAATCACAGAATTATTTTTTTTGAACCTGAACAAGGAAAACTGTATCATTCCTACAACTGTCTTTCTCTCTGCTTCACTATATAGCTTCTACCTAGAACCTTTCACAGCCCCATCATGCCCCACTTTTGGCTGGAGTTTTAAAGAAACGGCACATATAGCCTCATAGTACTCGCTTTTACTCTTTTTATCAAACATATGCTATGCAGTGCTCACTGTTAATACTCTGCACAAGATTAGGTATCATGTACTTTCTGCTCTACAAACCAATCTCCTTCCCATCCCCTCTGTGTCCAGTGGCTCTAGATTTTTAATCTGACTTCCTGTGATTTGTAGCTTTTGAGTTTCCATATTTGCTACTGATAATTATTTTTGACATTTTCTCAAATGAACTGACCAAGTAGACGAACATTAAATAAAGGAAAAGGGGTGTTAGAAAAATTTTTCATTCAAAGTATTTCAAACAAAAATGGAGTTTTGTCGAAGTCAACATTAATGTTGGGTCTCATGTCCCCATTCTCCTGATTGGTCATCCTGCCTGACTAGATTACATCTCCAGTGATGTGCTGTGTTCTCTTTCTATGGCTTAACCACTGTGGGGCATTATTGAAGTCCTGCAGGAAAGGAGTCTGCAATTAGAATGCAAGTCTTCACTTTCCGCATTCTTGTTTATTTTTTTATTATTATGAACTTAGCTTTATTGAAATATTATGAGTTAATTGTGTATTTTTAAAAAAACTTTTCTTTAAAATAATCGCTCACTGAATACATTTATCAAGAAACACCTGAGAGCCTTCACGATAGGTGTTGAATGTAAATGGTGTACTTATCACAGAATTACCTAGTACCATTATTTTATGTAAAGGCAAATTTTGATTCCACCAACCATTTAGTGTCACGGGACAATTACTATTCTGAGATCCCTGAAGAAATCATGTGTTAGTTTCTGAAGGATGCACAGCACAAATAGACCATCAAAATACAACGATAATAGTAAAACTACTGTAGCGAAGACTGATGCTAAATATTTCTGTCTATAAACTTCCTGAATGTAAATCTTGATTTCCATTTTACAGCAACCTAAAGAAATGAAATCAAGTGCTGGTAGCAAAGGAAATGAGGTAGAAAGCTTTTTGGTTTTATAATGTGTGTTTTAATGACTTTCAAATAAAAAGTATTTTAGAATGGATTTCCGCTAATCGCATTGGTAGGCATGTTAGTTTTTGAAATAAACACAGTCATGATAAACTGAACAGTAGCCAGTCGTAATATAATAAAAATATATGAAAACTTTTCAGAAATACATTTCTTAGAAGTTTGAATTAAAAAGCCTCAGTTTTATACAACAAAAACAGTTGTATTAGACAGCAGGATCTATGTATCCAAATGCATGTGTTTCTTCTTAAGGAGTATTCTTTTAAAATAGACCCAACATTTACATTTTCTAAAAACAAAAGTTTTATGAAACACAGAAAAAGAGAAATGTTTCCACAATTTTTTTTTAAATCCAGCAAGAACAGTTCAAGTAAACTGAGGGCCAAATTCGCAGCTGGATTAAGGGTGTAATTGTATTTAAGTCAATGGAGTTGTGTCTTCTTCAAATCAGCATTGAATTTGGTCCTGCTTTGGTAATATTTATCAGAAACTGGTCTTAGTGCGCCCCCTTGTGGTTAGATTATAATATAAAACTTCAGATTTACAGAGTAACTAATGGCTGGTCTACAGTAGGGGGAGTGATCGACCGAAGATACGCAACTTCAGCTACGTGAATAATTTACCTGCCATCGTCATGGCGGCGGCAGCCAGAGGCACGCTCCCCCGTCAACTCCAGCTTGCGCCTTTTGGCGAGCTGGAGTTACGGAGTCGACGGGGGCGCCGCTGCCAATTGATTTATTGTGTCTTGACAAGGCGCGATAAATCGATCGCCATAAGATCGATCTCTCTTGGCTCTAGTGAAGACAAGCCCTCGCCGAGTTCCAGAGTCAATGGGGGCGCCGCTGGCGATCAATTTATGGTGTCTTAACGAGATGTGATAAATTGATCACCAAAAGATTGATTTCTATCCACCGATCTGGCGGGTAGTGAAGACATACCCTAAACACTATGGACTATCCATGCCTTCTGACATTTGGGAGATGTATGAAAACTTCATCTTTGTAAAGCTAATAGATGTTGTGAGTGACTGCATCCTAGAAGAGTCTAAAAGCTTGCTTCTCCCATATATCCCAAAGAAAAAATTACATAACCTCAAAATAGGCATTTTCTTGCTCTCTAAAAAACACACCTTTAAACAGATAGCATTAATATAAGTGTAGGGGCATATTTTCTTTCAATGTTGTTTTCTCTGCAAGCTTTGCTTGTAGTCAGGTTGCCAAAACCAGATTTAAGTGCCAACTTTGTTCACAGTTATATAATGTGTTTGCTTCCTCAGGGCCCTCAGATGGTAACTGAAGAGCTGCACTCCATCAGCTTTGAAACACAGGTCTCTCTGTATGGTCTGACTATTGAGTTGGAGGTGAGCATTTTCACCGTTTTTGTTTGAGGAAGAATAAGCAATTATTTGTCCTCAAGCAGAATTAATACCTATGACTCACAAGAATTTGAGAATTTTTGGACAGAAGATGTACAGATAGAAGATGTACATATATCTACAGCAACTTTTGAATCGTCTAATTGGCTAACTCTAATTAGCTATGCACACTTCACTTTGGTACAGTATAAATATGATGTTCTGCAGAGAATTTAGTGCGTAGTCCTGCCCCCAGTGAAGTCAGTGCCAAAATTCCCATTGAGTTCAATAGAAGCAGGATTGGGAAGCCCTGTGGTGCACCACAGCGTGCTGCTTTGAGAATATAGGATATCCAATATAGCAAGAGAAACTTTTCGTGGCCCATCACACACGACTGCACGTCTTCCTGATTCACCATTCATGGGCATCATAGTGTGGCTGACATGAGCCCTAAAGGTCTCCAACAGTGCTAGGGATACCATAGGTCCCCTTCCTGCCAGACAGATGACTGGCTGTTGGCAGCTATACTTGGTGAAGCTCTTTCATACGCCCCTAGCCACAGCTTCAGCCAGTCACCTGTGTTGCTGTGGAGTCTAGCACATATAGCTGAGCTCTGAGACTAACATTCACGGAACATTTGGGGGCCCATCCCTTGGGAACAGACCAACAGTTAGCCGGGAACAGCACCCCAGCAGATCTCTGCCCTGAGGAATATGCCAAAAGACGAAGAGGTGATATTGAGACTACTGCAGTTTCCAATACTACAAAACTATTACGCTAATTAAAAAAACATGCTAGTAGACTAATACATTCCCCAATGAATGCCTTGTTTGCAACACTCTAACATTCACATACTCTGTCTTCTTCACCAGACAAGCTCTTTGCCGGTAGTGATGATTTCCAACGTCAGTCAGTTACCTAATGCTTGGGCTTCTATTGTTTGGTACAACTTGTTGTCAAAGGATTCTCAGGTAGGTCTTCAAATCTCAAATATTAAATTTTCTGTATTTTTCAATTTTCACACTCTATACTACAAATTAGCAGTAATCACATTTATAAAAATATGATTAACATTATGTAGAGGATTGAATGGGCCTTTGGATCCAGGTATGGTGCCTTTTTTACCTTCAGATTGTCAGTTCAAATGTAAGATAAGTCAGTATTGACTGAAAACTGTTACCATTTGGCTCCTGATTTTTGGTCTGTGTTTACTGGAAGTTTCCAATCTATTTACTATGGATTTGTATTATCATAGTACCTAGGAGCCCGAGGCATGGACCAAGCCCCCCACTCTGCTAGGCACCGTACATAGTTCTTAGTGGTCAAATCTCAACATCACAGAGTGAACATTCTCAGCTGGCATGTTGGTAGTCCTGGTAAAAAGACCAGTGATGGAATGGGCTTGTAGATTTAATTACCCTTTCACTCTCTTGATGCGGTTTATCTGCAACAGGACTGGGGCAAATTGAAAGGGTGTACTCGGAAGTCTTGTACTCCTGCTTCTTGCACTGTTCCTAATTTGTGACTATATGGAACACCTTAGAAGATTGCCTTGTACTAAATCCTGTCAACCTATACCATTCACAAACACTAACGCCACTTAAAAAAAGTATCCATGCCTGTGATTAATATATACTTATGTTATACGTAAAAGAGCTTTCATTATTCAGATTAATTCAATGCAATATGTAACTTAAAGTTGGAAGGTCAGTCTGTCAAATTGGATACATAAGAGTTTCCGTAATGTATTAAATATACTTTCCTCACTTATTTCACAGGAGTTAGTGCTTTTATTAAATTAGAGCATTAGTAAGTGGTCTGGTACCACCTGCTAATAGTTCCAACTTCAGGGGAAAGATTGTTGCTTCCCAGTCCGTGGGAGGTTCAGTAAAGACTGCTAAGTTAGTCACATCAATTACCTTTACTGGCATTACTTCTACCATATTGTGGAATAGCTCTAATAGTAGCTCTAAATGAGAAACTCCTCTAGTTTTTCAGTCAGGGATTGGTGGTTGCCTGTAGATGTGGCAAGGACAGAGAATGCAAGAAAGGATGTGTCAGAATGCCAATGAGAATTGGCAGGCCAAGTGACAATCCATGTAGGTATCAATTTTAACCCAAACAAAACTCTTAACCTAAGTCTTTTGAGCACAGTCATTAGTCTGTTCTAGATTAAAGGATTCAAATGGGGAAAAAAGTCCATCAGCCAGGCCACAAAAAGAATTAAACAACATATTTCTATACAGGATATCTAAAGGGTTAGTTAATAGACTTGGCACACTGAAGTATTGTTCTTCACACCTGCTCTTATTGGTCAGCTTTTCAGTAGTGAACATTGTTAGCAACACTTTCTTCTGAGACTGTCAAAACTTTGGTGCATCTGACTTCCTCTTTGCAGTTTGAAATGTCTAATGTTTTTCAGAGTGGCTAACAATGTATAAACAAAGCATGAATTCTATTGCAGAACCTGGCTTTCTTTAACAATCCTCCTACGGCCACTCTGAGTCAACTCTTAGAAGTACTGAGCTGGCAGTTTTCATCTTATGTTGGTCGTGGACTCAATTCTGAGCAGCTCAATATGCTGGCAGAGAAACTTATGGGTAAGAACCATAAAACTGTGATAGCTGTTCAGTTTCTATTACTTCTAAATATTACACATGACAGGCCACACTCTGCCCACTTGCAGGTTAGAGGTCAGAATTTATGCACAAAATCCCATCCTCCACCACCATCTCTTCTTCCCCCACATTGCTCACTAGTTCTAAACCAGTTTGTAAATACACATTTTGCCTTCTTCCCCTTTGTGCTCTCATGTGTAATTGCCACAGGTGACATCACTTTTCAGTAACACAACCACCTCCACCACTCAGCTGAGTGTTGCCAATTGTTTGTTAATACTTTTAAAGTAAAAACAAAGTATGTTTCACCTTATTCATGACAAAAAGTGCCTCAGCTTGTGAACTTTCAGACGGTTGGGCTAAGCAAAAGGGTGTCATAGTTGCAACAAACCATGGTAAGCTTTGTTAAAGAACTCTGAGCCTGTTATGAAATGAAAGGGCTGTCTTGATCTGTTAAAAATATCTTTTATCTTCTGGGTCACTTGTCCCTTGAAGGCAAAGGGGATCACTCCTGCTCTGCTGATGAAGGAGAAGGGAGTTCCTCTATGGGCAGGAAGTGTAATAGTTAAGCCATAGTAAGCCTTCGAGTAGCAGGATGGACACTTGAAGGTTTCTACTCCCTGTCCTCCAAAAGGGAGATTCAGACTTTGGAGGAGGCTGGTAGATTTATCGGTGGTTAAAAGGTGGAGAGGCTGTTCCTTCTAATGTTAGTCAGGTAGATAGTGATTGCACTGATTACTCTTTTTGATGGAAGGAAAGATGTTGACAGACCATAGGGGGGCCGTTAGCTAGATTTTAGTTTTGGTGGAGGGTGAGGTTGGGAGGATACTTCTGAGGTGCAGCAAAAAGGGGGATTAAGGTAGCTGCTAATGGTTTGGGGAAGGCTGCTGCAGGAGGATTGTGAGGGGAAGGCAATCTGCCTAGAGGAATGAAACCACTTTTTTTAGTGGCTTGTTGTACAGGAGAAGGGAACATCCAGATTAGAGCCACTTCCTGCAGTGAAGTGTTGGTGGTGCAGGTTGAAGAGAGGTGCAGTTGTGCATGCCCAGTGTGCACGTAGCCAACCTCTTCCAGGGCTGGGATCCAGAGCTGCAACCCCATTAATAAAATTTGAGGGACGAGATCAGGAGTGAGAATGCAAAAGACCTGCAGCCACAACAAGGGGAATCATAAGCACAATAGAAAAAAAAAAATGAGGGAAGGACAAGTTTGCCATCCCCTAGGTGTTGTGCCTGTACCTGAATCCTCCTCCTGCAAGATGGTCAGGCTGAAAGATCTCCCCTCCCGGCTCCTGCTCCTACCCCACACACTTCAAGTGATCCAGCCTGTTACTGGATGAATGTCTGGGTCCTGGTGCAGTTTCCGGGTGCCATTCCCGGTCTAAACAAGATCTCCCTCCTCTGTTATCTCAGTAACCCAAAGAAAAAAAATTAGGATGAGGTTGGTTTTATTTCACAGGAGAATCATGACTTCTTATTTAGACATTAAAGATTTGAAACAATATGACTTATAACTACATGTTAAGTGACGTTCTTCTAAAGATACTATATTTGTTCTCTGCGAGCATTTACAGAAAAATAAATTGGTAGGGACATAGGTATCATAAAAGATTTTCTTATTAGCGCTTTGAACAGAAAAGTGTCTGATAACGTGAAGTCCATGAGCAGCAGACTCAGATAAGTGGAACTCTGTATTTAAATTGATATAGAACAGAAGTCCCAATTGCTTCAAACATTATTATTGCTGTAACATTTAAATTGCAGATCCACCTATAGCAGGGGTGGGCAAACTTTTTGGCCGGAGGGCCACATCGAGTTTGTGAAATTATATCGAGGGCCGGATAGGTAAGGCCCCTCCCCCAATCCAGCCCCCTCCCACTTCCCGCCCCTCCCAGTTACTGCTCCCTGACAATTACTCACCCATCCAACCCCCCACACACACACCTTGTCCCGTGACTGCCCCTTCCACAGACCCCTATCCACCCCCCAGGACCCCACCCCCTACCCAATTCCCCTGCTCCCTGTCCCCTGCCAGCCCCAACCCCTATCCACCTTCCCACCCTCTAACCATCCCCCCAGAACCTCACCCCCATCCAACCCACCCTGCTCCCTGACTGCCCCCTCCAACGCCCCCCCCCCATACTCCCCCACCAACTACCACCCTGGAACCCTCCATTTCCTCTCTTACCATAGCTGCTGGGGGGGAGGGAGCATGCAGCCCCAGCTCCCAGAGCTCTGCCCATACAGGGTGGCTCCGGGGGAGGGGCGGAGTGCACAGCCCTATCCCCCAGAGCGCTCCCTGCGTGGCGCGGCTCTGGGGGAGGGGTGAGCATGCAGCCCCGGCCCCCTGGAACGCTGCCTGCGCGGCGCAGCTCCAGGGGAGAGGCGGGCAAGCGCGCAGCCCCGGCCCCGGAGCGGTACCCGCGCAGCACGGCTCGGGGGGAGGGGCGAGCGCACAGCCCTGGCCCCCGGAGCGGTACCCGCGCAGCACGGCTCTGGGCGTGGGGGGAAGCACGCAGCTCCAGCCCCCAGAGCTGCCCGCGCAGCATGGCTTAGGGGAGGTGGGGCACGCAGCCCCGGCCCCCACAGCGGTGCCTGCGCTGCGCGGCTCCAGGGGCAGGCACCAGGGGCAGCCTCCCCGGCCATGGGCCAGATGTGGCCCACGGGCCGTAGTTTGCCCACCCCTGACTTATAGAGAAACTTTGCTTATAGTCATGTTGTTCAATTAAATGTCATGTACAAGGTAAATGCTATAATATTTAAATATCACAAATGAACCTATCTGAGTAACTTCAGACAATGGGACTGATATATTTCTTTTTAATTTTTAGGGCAACAAATTAGTTACAATGATTATCAACTGTCCTGGGCAAAGTTCTGCAAGGTATATTCTTCTTTTTCCTTTGAGTGCCTGCATGCAGGCTTAATTCTGCCCCATTGACATCACTGACAAATCTCCCACTAGACATGTCTGAGATCAGGACTGGCCCCATCCTGAGCTGCCCTGTGTCAGGATTTCCAGGTCTAGCACACTTAAATGCTACTTAATGGAAAGAACCAACAAGGATCCTAATGGTTAAATCTGACTGGGAGGAGTTCATGCCCTAAACCACAGTTGGTCACCATTTACTCCACAAAATTATCTGTCCTAAAGTTGTTGAAACTGAACTATTTTTTAATGAAAGACATTTTAACGGTGATGCAGTTTAAACTGCACATACAGGCCATCTCTAGAAAATTAATGATCATTAGTCAATAGTTTTGTCTGAATCTTTGACCCTTCCAGTTAGCTTACAACTGATTTAAGAAACCGTAATCACTGATGGGAGCCAGACTCTAATTGTTTTAAAAAGTTAAATTACTCCAAATGCTCCTTTGTGAACTAAAACAAAGATACTTCAAGAACTGATTGGCTGCAAATCAGTACATCTAAATACTTTGTTCAGAATCAGACAAAAATACTGAGTATGGAAAGTAAATCCAATACATTCATATTAAAGATGCAGTATTTAAAATATATTTGTAATATCTGAAGATTCTTGGAAGGAAATAGCTGTGTTCTTTGCTCTCAAGCTGTAGTTTCATAGTGAAAGAGAAATGATATAGACATGAATTTTTCTAAATAAAGAGTGTAAAGTGAAGCACTTCCTCTAAAAATCTTGAAAAGCAAATCATACAGATATTTTATTTTTACAAAATAAAAGGTAGTAAGATTTGAATTGCTGCTTTGAATATATTTCTCTATCATTCTCACATAAATAGAAACTAGAACCATTCCTGTGAAAATGACAGGGACATACTGCACTGATATTGTGTTAAAGATGTGGTTGAAATTATCTTTTTATTTGTTTGTTTATTTTACCAATAGGAACATTTACCTGGAAAGTCATTTACCTTTTGGGTATGGCTCGAAGCAATACTGGACTTAATTAAAAAACACATTCTTCCTCTTTGGATTGATGGGTGAGCGATACACTGGCAACTGTCGATTATCGTTACATGCTTATCTCATTTGTCCCTTCTCTTTATTAAGTCTACATTCAGCATTACAGAGAGAATTTCCAAAGGCCTAAAAATCTCCAAGTATGCCATATTGTTTGCAATTATTTGTAGTCTGAAGAAAACTCTACTCAAACTATTCAAAATGGATTTTAGATTTCTCCTTTATGGACTCAGTCAGTTTACAGACAATTAATATGATAAATTTTGTCATGCTCCACCTTGTGATGGCGGACCATGCTGTGTTCCTGTGCAGATAAAAAACTCCCACTAACTTCATGTGGAGCCTTTGTGAGGTCTATAGCAGTGAGCCCTATAAAACCAACCTTTTACTTTGATTGGCACTGATCTGGCATTGTAGTATAAAAGTTGGGAAATGAATGCCACAGAATGGATGCTGTAGTTACTCTAAGTAAAGCCATGATTTTCTTATACTTGCAGGTATATAATGGGATTTGTGAGCAAGGAGAAAGAACGAGTTTTGCTCAGGGACAAAATGCCTGGAACATTTTTATTAAGGTTTAGTGAAAGCAACCTGGGAGGAATTACCTTTACCTGGGTGGACCAGTCAGAAAATGGTAAGTGCAGCTTAAAAGTGTAAATTCAAGGCAACCTAAACTATAAATGATGGGTAAAACGTGTAGCTGATTATGACTATCGACCTCTTTGCCTATTCACAATTATATTGCCTTTGTGTCTTTACAGGAGAAGTAAGGTTCCACTCAGTGGAACCCTATAATAAAGGTCGTTTAACTGCGCTCCCATTTGCTGACATCTTGCGAGATTACAAAGTTATTTTGGCAGACAATGTTCCTGAAAATCCACTGAAATATCTGTATCCAGATATTCCCAAAGATAAAGCCTTTGGCAAATACTACAGCTGTCAGCCAAATGAAGGTTGGGCTCTATAATCTCTACTTACCCTTTTTGAAAAGTCACATTAAATTTAGATGATATGCAAATGAACTTTTTTCTTAGGAAAACAAATGTTTACTTGTGAAAACATTACCTCATTTTATGGAATGCCTTTATAAAAACAACTTGTTTTCTCATGCACCGCCTGTTTGCCTATTGTTTCCACATGTTGTCTCTTGTCGTATACTTAGATTGTAAGCTCTTTGGGGCAGACACTGTGTTTTTGTTGTGTGTTTGTACAGCACCTACCATATTGGGCCCTACTGTAGGTACTAAAGCAATACAAATAACAATAGGGTGACCAGATGTCCTGATTTTATAGGGCCAGTCCTGATTTTTGGGTCTTTTTCTTATATAGGCTTCTATTACCCCCCACCCTCTGTCCCGATTTTTCACATTTGTTGTCTGGTCACCCTAAATAACAATGACACTCAGATATGCACTTGCTTGTCTGCTTCCAGAATTATGTAGCAGTGTCATTTGTTGTTTCTTCAGTTCCAAGAACCTCTCACTTGAGGTTCAGGGAACTTAGTATTGGCAAACAGCCCATGAGAGTAACTTATAATTCCAGAGACAAACAAGCAGCAGATCCCATGCAACATATATTGACTAAAATTGCCAGTGTAGTTAGAATTACTTATGAATGACACAACCCTATTTTGTCCCCTCATGAAAGGTTTCAGTTAAACATTTGTTTGCAGGACTGGCTTCTAAAGGCTCAGACCTGCAAAGACAGGAGCACATACCTATAATGCATTTAAGTACTCTTCATGACTTCAAAAGAACTTCTTAAGTGAGTCCAGTTACTTATGTGTGTACGTCTGTGCAGGTTCAAGCCCGGTCTTGTTGCCCATGTTCTTGTTGCTTGTTTATGATTAAACAAATAGTTACGTTTCCCTTTCAATACATTATGCTTTACAGCTTTTAAAATATTTGTATTAAATCTCAGTAAATAATAAGCATAGAAACTTTAGGGCAATTTTTAAAATTTCCCTAACGTTGATCCTTTTTTAGTCTCAAGACCTACAGAAGGAGGAGTCAAAGGTTATGTGCCCGCTGTATTTATCCCAATCTCCAAAATGTGAGTAATCTAAGAGCTGTTTTACTCTTTGGATGTTATTCATTAAGTCTGTGTACCTCCCTTCACCCCGCAGTTTCTTTGATTGCATTTTTTCCCCATGGAAATACCTAGTGATAGCAACACAGGGATATGGGCCCCAATTCTCTGGGAAAGCAAAGAAGTGCTCAGCGTAAGGCTGGAGGAATAAATAAAGAGGGCTTTAAAACCACCTTTTCTCCCCCGGTCCTGACACTCTCTATGCATCAGGAAGGTATGCAAAATAAATTAGAGCAGCCTTTAAACTCCCCTAATATGTTCCAGCTTTTAATGGCCCCCAGAATCTTGGGTATGGCAGCTGTCTGCTTTCATCTTTCTTTCCCTGACTACAGCTCCTGCATCAAATGGCCAGAAAGTGGTGTAGGAGCTCCTCCTGGAGTAGCACAAAGTATACAGTATGTTTTTGTGTGTGCCCTTGCAGCTATATCTTTTCAAGGGATTCTCATTGATGTTGTTGGCTAGTAGGACACTAGCATGCAGGTGGCTCTTTCACAGGGTACTTGCTGCTAAATCAGTGTTACCCATGGATTTACCATGGAATGATTATTTCCATGCCTGCATCCCTTATTGATGCATTAAGTTGCAAAGGGGTTTCTTCCCATTATTTCCTAATCATCTTTAAGGTTATTTATTTTATTTGTGTTTCTTTTAAGCCTATATGATTCCACAGATCCACATTTTCCATCAGATCTTCTTCCCATGTCTCCAAGTGTTTATGCTGTGCTGAGAGAACATCTGAGTCCCACAGTAATTGAAACTGCTGTATGTTGCAAGTTTTTTTCATTCATAATTTACAACTAAGCAAATGGGGTCTACTTTGTGGAGAGAAAGAGTTCCCAATGGAGAGAGAGGCTTCTTTTGCAGTGCAAAAGGGTGAGAGTACAGTTGTAACCATTAAAAAGTCAGCACTTGCCTTCAGTTCCCATACAGTACAATGGGAGATAACCCAGTGTTTCCCTATTCTAAATGCAGTGGAATTCTTCAGTATGGTAGGAAGTGTTGTCTTTTTCATGGTGACCATTGTACTATGAACTTTATATCTTAGAACTTTGCAATGCAAGAATCTCAAAATTCCATGCAAGGATTTCCAAATTCTTTACACACATTAATTAAGCTTCAACCCCCATAACTATATGTAAGAATTATACCGATTTTACAGATAATACAGAGGACTTCATTCACACATTGCCATGCGTTTTATGTAGTTGCCATTTCTGATTTGATCATTTTACAGACACTTCTCACTAAGGAAAATGACTACTCCAATTGCCAGGTGTAGATGGGTCTGTCTCAGGGATGTTAGAGGTGAACTGAAATGTCTTAACTAAACAAATGCAAAACATTCATTAAAAGGCCCTGGAGAGACTTAAGTTACATTACAAATTTGTTTGTTTATTTTAAAATTATTTTCTATTTTACTTGCCTGCTAAGAACTGCATTCAGAGCTCTGTGCAGAACATGAAGCAACTCAGCCTCACAAATTGCACCCAAAACAGGACAGGTTCTTGCATTTCTTACCCTGGTTTAAATATTTGGGGACCAAACCTGGGCTGGTGTGATTTGAAGCTTTCCTATCACCATCAGCATAGTAGCATCTTCGCTGAAGCGCTACAGCAGCACAGTTGTGGCTGCAGCGCTGAAGGTGAAGACAAGCACTCAGTATGTGGTGAGGGAACTTTTAGTGTTCAGTTGCAGAGTCCACGTGGTGAGTTTTTGCACAGCAAGCTAGTGAGCTGTACAGCCACTTCTCAGCTTGCCACATACTAAGTCTCCATGTAAACAAGCCCCTAATTTCCCCAGGGTGTGAGTGGCTGTGTGTGCGTGGGGCATGACCCTCTGCATAGTTCTAGGGTCTGAACCTAACCTTTCAGATAGTGACTCTTTAAGAGACTAGGGTGGAGAACCATTACAAAAGTAAGGGCTTAGTTTGCACTGCGATTGTGTGTTTGTCACGGGAAATAATTTGAGCAAACTGTAGCTTGTTTTGAAATGTGCAGCAGTAATTGCCTTAAAGCTGATGTTTTTATTCCACTTTTCTAGCTGAGTTCTCCATATTCAGCTGACTGAAATTCAGACACCATGAAGAACAACAAAGCAGCCAAAATACTTTATAAAATGAAAGTTAAAAAAAAAAAGAAGCTGTTTCTGCAGCTTTGTGAAAAAGGGTTTCCTGGAAGCCAATGTGATGTTATTCTTGAGCCTACGGGTACTTTCAAATGCATGGAAATCAGAAGCCTCGCAATGGAAGTCACTGAAGTTACAAACATCTGGCATCATTTGGGGCCTGCCACTGAAGTCCTCACCTAAGGCAATATTACCTCTTAACTCGATGGGCCAAATCCTTCCCCAGAGTCCAACTACATTGACTTCAGTGGCGTTATACTTGGTATGACTTTAGCCCAGTAGGACTGCTTATGGAAATAAGGACTGCAGTATCGCTGTAAAATAGGAATTACTGTAGGATGAAGATGTTCTGTTCATGAAACATTTTGAAAGCAAGACTTTAGAATAACTAGAGGGATTTAAGATGTGTTCAGAAAATCAGGATTTATGCTGTACATTTCATGTTCTGTTTTTATAATGTCTATTTCTTTGGCTTTTATTTTAAATTAAAGGTTCTCATCCATCTCTTTAATACAGTGAGCGAGGTGCTAGAAGTCAGCTTTCCCTGCCATGAACTGCTTTCAGTACAAAGGGACAGATTTTTATCTTCCTGCAGTAAAATCCGTGGAAGGGAAGAGGGAGGAGAAGGGAATAATGGGAACAGAAGAGTTTTCTAGAAAATCTAGAGCGGGGGTGGGTAGTAAATTAGTTTTTGCTAAGGTCTAAATTTCTCAGTCAAGGTCCAGACTCCAGAAAAAATAATAAAAATAACAACAGTAATAAGTAAATAAAAATATTTCAGGGTCTATTTAAAAGTATCTTGTGGTCCGGATTTGGCGTGTGGGCCACCTATTTGGTTACCCCTGCTCTAGAGGCACTAAACTTCAGAGGTCACTAAATTTCTGTTCCGCATCTGTAAAGCCAGGTTAATAAAATCTCTCCATCTTGCAGGACAGTTCTGAGGGTAAATTTATTCATGGCTGTGAGGCACTATGATGAGTACTTCAGAAAAGCCCATAAAGAAACAGTCCTTATTCGATGTAAGGTTTAAATGGTGTGCCATAATCAAGGCCTTAGGGACACATTGAATGATAAAAAGGATGCCAAAGAGCTGCTTCATTTGCTGAGTACTTCCCAGCATTTGCCTAGTCATAGTGCAAAGTTACAAAGCGCTAAATTACCTTAGATACAGATGCAAATAAGCAGAATAATCAGTTCTTAAAATAAAAGGTCATCTGCCTTTTTAAAAGCCACCATGTTCATGTTAGTCGGTCTTTTCTCAGAATTACCCATGACAAATTAACTGTTTTAGAATAACAAACACTGACAATTTACAAAAGATAGATATCCAAGTTCTGCCTGCAAAGTATGCAATATATTAAGTATAATATAAGCAAAATATGCATTTGTACAAGCAAGTGATTAGGTACAACATACGCCTGGTCTATGCTAGAAATTGGATCAGTTTAACTATGTCGGTCAGGAGTATGAAAAATCCACAACCCGAATGGTGGTATTAAGCCAACCTAAGTCCTCATGTAGCCAGCACGATGTCAATGGAAGAATTCTTCTGTCAACCTAACTACTGCCTCTCGAGAAGGCGGATTACCTGTGCCCATAGGAGAACCCATTTCGTCAGTGTAGGTAGTGTCTATATGAAGTGCTACAAATGCGCAGCTGTGCCCCTGAAGCATTTTAAGTGTAGGAAAGCCCTTAGCCACCTGAGATGAAATCCTGACCCCATTGAAAAGAATGAGAGGTTTGTTATTGACTTCAATGGGGCCAGGATTTCATGCCTACTCCCCCCACCCCCCAAAAAAGTGACCCTCAACTTTTACCATAGAGTTTTGTTTGTTAGGCACTTCCAAAGGTATCTTGTTAAGGCCTCTGTGGGCCATCCCTGGTGGAAGCTCTCACATTTAAATAGATAGTGTACTTGGAACCTGAAAACAAAACAATACCGATTTATTACCTTTGGTAGGCCTGTTTTAGCTTTTAGCCTAGTGGCTTGACTGATAGCTAATAATACCGTAACATTAAATTGAAATGTTCTAGCAAAGTTGGAGAACCATCTTAGGATTCTTGCTCCTCTAGTCACAAGAAGTAAAGGTCAGTGCACACAGCCTCTATGAGCACCTCCAAGTAGCAACATAGGGAAAAATCTACTGAAGCAGGGAAGGTAAGATCAGGGTACATGGTTAAAAGCGGAGTAAGCAGTAGGGAGACCAGATCTTCCCCACTAGTATTGTCCTCAGTTGTAAGCTGTTGGGAAAGCAAAAAGTGAGGGAGAGCCCCAATGATCTGATTCAGCTGGCATCTCCTTGCTGTGCAAATGGAGTATGTTTAAAATTAATACATTTTTTTCGCTGTCTGGTCTGAATTATTTGTACCTGGTCAGGGGGATGTAGACAGACTTTGAAAAACCAATGACCGTAAGTAATTTTCCAGAAACATCATGGCACAAAGCTGATATTAAACCATGTATATAGTTTCATAATCTCTGTAATTTATACATGACTAATAGAAATAAAAATAGATTTTGTTTGCAGTTGGATGTTTGGTCTTGTGGGACTTCTAAAGATAAGACAAAAGTGGAAGCACTCAGCCACCTTGATTGTTCTTGAGTCTGAATCACCAATATGAACTGAGACATTTAAAGGGGCAAGCATCAAATTCATCCAGCATGTGCCACCACAGTGTGTTTAATCTATAATGCTCTGTGACAGGGTCCTAGAGGGGAGCCAGCTGTGGTCATTCAGTCAGGGCGAACTGCAAAGAATAAGGCAGACAATCCCCATAAAGCTGTTGGATATTCAAATACTTAGATTCATCAAACTATCACAAAACAACTTCTTTACTACCTTACAGGTTACTCAGAAGTCCAAACAACACAGTTCCCCTAAAACGAGCCAGCCTCAGGCCTACATCCAGGTACTCAACCAAATATGATGAAAATGTCTATAAATCTTATTTCATCATATAAAAGAAAAGGTTCCACAAATCCCAAAGGATCAGACACATAACCTCCTAGGTTAATGAATGTTTTAGATCTTACCAAATACCCGCTACAGCCAAGTCTTATTAACTAAACTAAAATTTAATAAAAAATGAGCATATGGTTAAAAGATCAATATACATACAGACAAGAGTTCAATCCATTGAGGTTTAGATTCATATTAGAGATAGTGAGCTTTGTAGTTGCAAAGAGTTCTTTTAGAATTCAGTTCATTGGTCATAGTCTAATGTCCAAATCTCATATTCAGGGCATACCAGCATAACTGGGATCTCAGTCTTGTGACTCAAACTTCCCTTGATGATGCCTAAGCAGATCTGAGATGACAGAATCAGGACTCAAGGATCTTTCACAGAATTTCTTGTCTCTTGACAAGTTGTAGTTTCTCAGGGAACAAAAAGTAATTAGGATGACTTTGAAGGAGGTCCATCTCCAGTACTTAGCTATATGAATTAACATAAAGCTATTTGCTTGTTCCTCCACCATTCACAGTACATTTCAAAGAGAGATGAATACCATGAATCATGTTTATAATTCATTTAAATGACAGGATATTCTTTTGACCTCTGAATTATCAGAATACAGCATAGATAGGGACTGTTGATTACATTGTCGACCTTACTTATACAGATGTAAATACACAAAAATACAATCATTATCCCCCCACATCTTTTGATGGTTATTTATTTTGCAGGATGCTTAACTTTTTAGCCATGCATTACAGCTTATAACAAACAAACAAAGAAAAACAACAATGCTGCATACAGAACATTCTTGACCACATAAACCGCCTAGACGACTGTGTTAATCTCTGTGGTGTCCCATATCTTAGCTCTGCCTGGCCAGTTGGAAACAAAAGGCTAATGATTAAAAAAAAATCAGATTTGAAAGAATAAGACTCTTGGGAACACAGATTCTTCTTCTTCAAGTGCTTGCTCACGTCCATTCCATATTATGCGTGTGTGCTCGCCACATGCACCGGTTCCGGATGTTTTTCCCTCAGCAGTATCTGTAGGGGACCAGCTCTGGAGTGGCACCCACATGGTGTGGTATAAGGGGCACCGCCCGCTCAACCCACCTTCAGTTCCTTCTTGCCATCAGTGATGGTGCTGGAAAGTCTGCTGCTTCGGCTAGCATTGATTCCTTCTCTGTTCTTGCGAACTTTGAAATCCTATAAAGTAGTTATACATAGTAGTTTTCTTAGTTACCCTTAGTAGTAGTTCTCAAACTCTTCATTAGTCCCAAACAAGACCCAGACGGGGATCAGGGCGTGCCCTGGTTCCCAGGCTTTAAGCCCTGTGATTGCTGCAAATGGCCTATGCCTGTCAGCAAGCTACATACCATAAAATGCCATATCTGTAAGTCCTTTAAACCTAGGATGAAGAAGGAGCTCAATATCTGTCTGAAAGTACTCCTAGAGGATTCAGCGCTCACTCCAGCACGGTAGATTGGCACAGACCCTCTGAGGCACGTGCCACCTGGCAAGTCTTCTAGGGCCAACCCCAACCATCTTCAATGGCCCAGTACCCATCCGACACCAAAGACCTCCAATTGCCGGCCCATCATCGCCTGCCTCCTAAAGGAAAGCTACCCTACTCAGGATGATCCTCCCAGCAATCAGCTCATCGCAGCTCCCGAGCACATTTGATGTCCCGGTACCAGTCGAGTACCCTGAGGAGTGGATTGCTGGGTATTCGACACAGATCCGCCCGACGCCGTCAGTCCTCGAGAGCCTGACCAAGACAGTCTCGCTAGAACAGGTTGGCTTTGGGATGCAGCAACTGGCACTGGTTGGACAAGAGCCACAGCTCAGCCCAATCCTGGTCGCCCTGGCCCAACCGCTCTGCAGGTAGCTGCGGCTCAGGCGGAGTTCCCTGACTGTGGGACAAGACCAGGTTCCGACTACATTATCAGCACTGAAACCTGTCCCATGGCCCCAAGTGCAATGGCCGGTGCCATGGTACCCGTGGGGGTTCACTCATCCTTCCCAGGCTGCCTGACTGGGAGCCTCAGAGGACAGCGGCCTCGGTATCCCATCCCTATCCGGTGCTGGAGACTTCAGTGGGTAAGTCCCCAAGTCCAGGAGGAGCAAGCTGCTGGACCACCAATGGAGGTGGAAGTTCCCGGAGTACCAACATTCTCCTCGTCATCACCAGACAAAGCTATCATGGGGCCCCCATCACCCAGTTCCTCAGGATGACTCCAAGGTGCACCAAGAACATTTGAAAAGGGTCACTTCTAACCTGGGGCTTCAGGCAGAGGAGTTGGAAGAGCCCTCGGACTCTCTGTTTGACATCTCTTTCTCCTCAGCTCCTGCCCCTTCATGAAGGGGTTTCTAAAATCACTAAGGTCCTTTGGCAGACCTCCTCTTCCCTGGCCCCTATCTCTAAAAGGGCCGAATGCAAGTTCTTCATGCCAACCAAAGGCTGAGTACTTATACTCCCACCCAGCCCCCAATTCCCTTGTGGTTGAGGCAGTTAACCACAAGGAGAGGCAGGAAAAATCCAGCGCCACCCCAAAAAATAAAGACTCGAGGAGACTGGATCTTTCTGGGCAAAAGGTTTGTCTGTCTTCCAGCCTTCAGCTGAGCGTGGCCAACCACAAGCCCTCTTTGGCTGATATGACTTCAATATGTGTCCAAGTTTGAAGGGTCACTCCAAGAAGGTGTTCCAAGCAATCCTTGATGAGGGCACAACCACGGCCAGGGTGACCCTCCATGCAGCGTCAGACGCTGCTGCGTGCTCTATGTCTTCCACTATCACCATGCGGTGAGCCTCTTGGCTGCTCGTCTCTGAGTTGTCCATTGAGGCTCAGCAGTCAATGCAGGACCTGTCCTTCAATGGCTCAACCTGTTTGCAGAGCAAACAGCCAACAAGTTGCATGGCCTCAAGGACTCCCGCACCACCCTGAAAACCCTGGCTCTCTACGTCCCAGTCCCGGCATGTAAGTGGTTCAAACTGCAGCAGCTGCAGGGCCAGGGGAATCAGCCTTGGCAGGACTAGCCCCATAAATGAGCCAACGGCTACAAGCACCGCCCGAGCCACCCAACTCCACGCTCTTCCCAGTCAGGCTTGACCCGTAATAAGCAGGGGGGCAAATAGTCATTTTGAGGGTGCGCCCAAGGGCAGAGTGAAACAGAGTTATACCCTCCAGTTCCTTTCTACCCCCCACTTCCCACCCGCCTTCCCCATTCCTCTTCAGGGACCCCTCTCACAGGAGTCTCCCCATGCAGGAGGTAAAGGGATTGCTACAGCTGGGTGCAGTAGGAGAAGTTCCTCTCAAGTACAGGAACAAGGAGCTCTATTCCTGGTACTTTTTTAATCCCAAAGGCCAAGGGTGGTCTATGGCCCATCCCAGACCTGTGAGACTTCAACAAGTACCTAAAGAAGTTAAGTTCCATGTGGTTTTCCTGACTTCTATTATCCCCTCCCTGGGGAGACTGGTATGCTGCCCTTGACTTGAAGACGCATACTTCCATATAGTGATCTTTCAAGGGCACAGACTCTTTTTCCTGTTTACAGGGGGTCTTCACCATTACCAGTTTGCAGTCCTCCTGTTCGGCCTGGCGACAGCACTGAGTGTTTACCAAGTTCATGTCAGTGGTAGCAGCTCCCTTCAGGCACCAGAGTATTCAGATCAGCCTGTACCTAGAGGACTGGCTCGTCAAGAACAGCTCCATGTCTCAAGTCTAAAGGAATGTCATGGTGCTTCAGGCCACATGCCTCTCTCTGGGTCTACTGGTAAGTGATAAAAAGTCGAGGTTAGTACCAGTGTAGAGGAGATAGTTCATCAGAGTGGTGCTCAACTTGACTTGAATCAGGGTGTTCCTGCCCCTGGAAAAGTTCCACACGTTGATGAACCTCATCAGGGAAGTCTCCACATTCCCTCTGATTACAGCCTGGGTCTGTCTGCGCCTCCTGGGTTGCGTGGCAGCGTGCACTTACGTGGTTTGCCATGCCCCTGCAACAATGGCCGGGGACGGTCTATTCCCAGTCCTGAGACCCCCTGGAAAAGATTACCATTCCCCAGGTGATACTTACCTTGCTGTGATGGTGGAATGACCGCGGGGCAGGCCTGGAGGGGGGTTCCGTTCGACAACTGCCCTCACTCCATTGAGTTGGTGTCCGACACCTTGGACCTCAGCTGGGGTGCGCATCTCAGCAACCTCCAGACAACAAGGATGTGGTCCCCAGAGGAGTCAAAGTTACAGATAAATGTCAAAGAGCTCTGAGCAGTCCAGCTGGCATGTGGAGTCTTCCTGCCCCACCTGTCAGGCAAGGTGGTCCAAGCCCTGACGAAAACACAGCATCGATGTCCTACATCAACAGGCAAGGGGGAGCGTGCTCGTTGGCTCTCTGTCAAGAGGCACTCCGTCTTTGGGACTTCTGTATCAGCCACAAAATCCACCTGGAAGCTTGTCACCATCCCGGTGTCAAGAATACACTGGCAGACCAGCTCAACAGGGACATAGCAGCTGATAACTTCCCTTTCACTTTCATTGTACTTTGGAGCTGCAAAGTCAAAAATTGTCTTAAGATCACAAGACAGCAAATATGCTGAACTTAGAGTTTTGCCACATCACCACAATGCAACAAATTAAACAGAAACAGGAAAATTTCAGTTGCCACCTGGCTCTTTTACTTAAAGATGATACAAGGCTCAGCGGGATTATAATCCACAAAGTTTACCATATGCGCTTTGCATCTGGATTTTGTCCCCTGACAGTGACATTTTGAAAATTGTTTCAGTTAGTACAATACTTACAGACAGATCCTAAAGTAAAACAGGAAAGGAGGCCTACGTCATACTGGAGGCTTTTCCAAAGCTCAAATTTTTATTCTTCCATTGTTTTGCCAATCAATCATTTATTCCTGTTCAGTGGGAACAAGATATGCCCCTATTTCTCTGAATATCAGTTAATACAATAGTCCAAAGAAAATCACAAAGGAAAGAAAACATGAAACAAAAAGAAACTATCAGAAAATCCAGTGAGGGAATGATGCTAAATATCAGGGAAGATAAGGAACATTCTTTTTCTTTCTGACTGTAGTTGTTCACCAGTCAAAAATTACTATATCTTATATGGAAATCTGGATTATAGTTTAGAAATGGGATGGCCAACTATATTTGTATGTTCTGTTTTTAGCTCTTTGAATCTTATTCCCACTGTATAATACAGAATCTGGTGAAGTTTGCCTCCATCCACATACACTTAACCTTTAATTAATTTTAAACAGTTTAAGCAGTTCAGAATCAAATTATGTCTGGCTTCCACAATGTGCATGCTAACAAATGCCAGCATTGCATGTCTTTAACTGGTGGTTGACAAGCCCTGAGATGTTCTATTCCAAATGTAAAAAATGGGTCATTTTTGACAGTGTTATATTCCTAGAGTTTAAAAACTCTAAGAAAAAAACTGTGTGTGAGGAAACCCAAAAGTATTCAGAACAATAAGCTCCTTCCCTACTAAAAATTAGGGGAAATAATGGCTGTGTGAGAAAATTTGGAATTAAAATGTAGCTGAAAACCTAACCATGGCATCGCAACCAGTGTTTCTATAACTCAGACCCCCTCATGAAAGTTCACTTCCCTCCTTTGTACTTCCGAATGCATCCTGTCTGCTTTGAATCCATCTTGTCTAGATTTGGAGTGACTGGCTGTGTATTGTGTGGATAGTACAGCATCAAGCACATTCAGTGCTTAATAAAATTCACAATAGCTCATTTCCACCCCAATTTTCTATTAACACCTATATAGCACCTCTAGCTTTATTATCAACAGAAGAATTGCAAAATCATATTGCAACAACAAAGGAGATATTATGGTTGTATTTTTATGATGGATTAAAATTGCTTTTGCTGTTTTCAAAATAATCGATCCTGTGTCTCTGCCCTTTTAATCAGTGTCTTGGTGAAAAGCAGGTCTATAAACAGAAACTATGTTACTTCTCTTCCACCATTATCATTAAATGTGCTGGCAACTACCTGATACCCATCTTCCACCCCAGAGGTGGCTGCAGATCAGTGATGCTTGTGTACGCACCGCACAATACCATGACATCTGTTTATTAAGGAGGAATCAATGGGGGTGTTCTGCTTAAAAACTGATGGGTCATTGGTGTAAACTTGCTTTGGAATCCTTTGCATTGAAAGGGCTCTAGGCTACAGGTATAAGCCAGGAGGATGGTGGTATATTCACCGGACACATTCCTTGCACTCTGTACTGCAGGCGAAGCCTATGTATTATTACAGCACACCTTGAAGGAACAGCGTCAGGTTGAAAAGTCAAGCACTCGAATGACAGGAGAGGCCTGAAGCACAACAACAGCCTAAAAATGCATCAAGCGGCTCAGCAGGTTTTGAGACAGAGCATTTGTGAAATGCTTCAAACTCTATTTCGGTAGCTGCTCACCCACCGGGGCATGCTGAGCTAACAGATTGCGGTAGGGGACGGGGGAAGTCAGCGGGGGCACACGGCCAGAGTCACAGCTGGCCGGGAAACCTCCCTTTCCCCTCCTCCGGAGGAGTTAACTTTCGCTTTCCTCTCAGTCGCCGCCTTCTAGCTCCCAGAGTCCTTTCTCAGAAACCACGTGGCTCAGCTGTTCCCGGTTTAGCTCGCCCCTCCTGCCTCCCAGAGGCCAGCCAGTGTTTCCAGGATCTCAGTGCCTGCCAACGTGTGATCGGTTTGTAAAGCTGTGCTTCTAGACAAATGCTTCAAATCGTAGGATTGGAAGAAACTTTGAGGTCATGGAGTCCAGTCTCCTGCACTCATGGCAGGATTAAGGTCTCTAGGTCACTGGTGCGCAACCTGCGGGCTGCATGTGGCCCATCAGGGTAATTTGATTGCGGGCTGAGACACATTTTGCTGAGGTTGACCATAGGCAAGTATGGGCCCCTGCAGCTCCCAGGGGCCACGGTTCACAGTTCCTGGCCAATGGGAGCTGTGGGAAGAGGCAGCCAGCACGGTCACTGGGAGCTGCGGGGGTCTGTGCCCATGGACAGTTAACCAAAGCAAAACAATAGCCCGCAGTCAGATTACTCTGACGGGCCATATGCAGCTCGCGTGCCGCAGGTTGCCCACCATTATTCTAGACCATCCCTGATGGGTGTTTGTCCAACCTGATCTTAAAAATCTCCAATGATAGCGATTCCACAACCTCCCCAGGCAATTTATTGCACTGCTTAACCACCCCAACAGGAAGTTTTTTCTCATGTCCAACCTAAACTGCCCTTGCTGTAATTCAAGTCCATTGCTTCTTGTCCTTTCCTCAGAGGTTAAAGGGAAAAAAATTTCTCCCTCTTCCTTGTAACAACCTTTAACTAAAGGCTAATCTTCCATTCCTGGAGCCTCCAGGACAATCCTGGAGGGCAGGCAACCCTAGCAGACAAGTCATCTGGGAAAAGGCCTGCAGAAGAGCTCTGGGGGGTTTGAAAGCTTGTCACCAACAGAAGTTGGTCCAAAAAAAGATATTACCTCACCCATCTTGTCTCTCTAATGTCCTGGGAGACACACTGCTCCAACAATTTTGGCAACACAATCCTTATTTTAATTGGGTTGTCCTAAGAACAGTTGCACAGAATTCAAACCGTTCTAATGTATTTTGTGTCTAACACAAATATCATTGTCACTTTTATGAGTTTTTCCCAGAACATACTGTTTTACAAGTGGGAACTGTAAGTCCTCTGCTGAAAAAAAATCATATTTGGATCATTTGCTGTACTAGACAAAGCAAAAGAACTACATTCAGCTTGTCTTCAGTGGGAGTATTTATTACAGATTTATAATGGTAAAAAAAAGCTGACAGAGTTGTTCAACAGATTCAAAAACAAATCAAAATAGTGATGACAAGCGAAACTATTTTAAATTTCCCCTCTCAATCTCCAAGCAGAATTAAGAGGCTTCATGAAAAAGTATGGGCCTGAAGCCATCTCTCAAAAAATTCTCCATCAGTACCTTGGAGAAGTACGTCTCTATGGTATGTACTTTGACCTAACACACTATTCTCTGAAGACAATAGTTTTGCTCTTGACTTCAATGGCAGCAAGACTGAGCTGTCAGTGAGGTAAGCCCTAAAATAGTCATGCTGAAATACTCTAGTCTTTTTCCCCTTAAAGACTCAAACCCGCCTCTTGTGACTTAAGCTGGAATTGGGGGGACACAGCAATTTGCAATATGGGCCCTTAATTCCTCTGTCTAAATGTCAAGGTTAGGTTTCATTATAGGGTTCCTTAAAGCTATGGCACTAGCACTATGAAGCAAAACTAGTGCAGCTTTTCACTGAATACCCTTTCTAAAAGAAAACAATATCAAAAAACATCATGGGGCACTGAAAGGAAAAGGTTTATTATAAATCACAACGCAACAGTGAAATCAAAGTATGCAAGAGGTGCAACACGAGCAAGTTGTCATACAATGCACCACTAAAATCCAAAGCCAGTGAGGAGAACTTGCATTGAAATGATTTTTCCCATGGAATTTGGTGGTTTACTGATTTACTGTGATCTTTTTGCCACGATTCTCAGACATGAAGATTGTAAGTGCCTTAAACATGCTCATGAATGTGTTTCTTTCTAGTATATGCACCAGTTAAAATGTTCTTGACCCCCTTTTTGAGGAATTAATAATGAAAAATAAAAACCTTTTGAACTCCCAGTAAATCACTTAAGTAAACATGGCACAAGGCGAGGTTGTACTCAAAGGTCAGTCTATGGCTGCGAGCTGAACTCAAAGTTGATTGCGAAACATTTAAATAAGCATAGTGTGGCAAGTGGAAATCGCTGCATGGTAGTTAGCTCTATTGAACTGGACAGTGGGGAGGGTTGCGGGGGTTAGCCCTGTGGAGCAGGGCCGGGCGAAAGGGATTCTGTGGAGTGTGGGGGTTAGCCCTATGTAGGGTGACCAGATGTCCCGATTTTATAGGGATAGTCCTGATTTTTGGGTCTCTCTTTTATATAGGCTCCTATTACCCCTCACCCCCCTTCCGATTTTTCACATTTGCTCTCTGGTCACCCTAGCTCTGAGGGGTGAGGGTTAGCTCTGTGGAGCACAGCAGAGGAAGGGGCTCTGTGTGGTGGTGGGGGGGATAGC
>ML677340.1:12598705-12718547 GCA_007922305.1 Dermatemys mawii
GCGGGGGTTATCTCTGGGGGTAGTTCTGAGGGGGTAACCCTGTGGAGGGGGGCTAGATCTGGGGGGGCCCTGTGGCGGAGGGGGGTGGGAGCGGGGAGGGTAGGTCTCTTTCGGGAACAGCCGGCTGCGTGGCTGTCGGAGCTCGCGGATTGGCTGCGGCTCGGGACGGGGCTGGCCGCGCCGCGGTCGCTTTGTTGCTATTTCTTGGCTCGGTTTCGTTTTGCCGGCGCAGCGGGGACAGCGGGGTCCGGAGTCTCCTCTCGGTAGTCGGGTGAGTCCCCCCGGGCCCGGCCCCGCGCTCGGAGCTGGGTCCGCGCAGGCGGCCGGGCACGGCGGAGCCCTGGGGCTGTTCGCCCGCCCTGCTGCTGGGCCCTTAGCGCCCGGCGGACACCGCCCGCGGGCTCCGAGCTCGGCCCCGGGATTGAAGTGGCCTCAGCCGAGCCCGGGGAGCCAGGAGGGACGGGCGCCCCCAGGGGTGCCGCGAGCCCCGCGGGTCCCGCCCTCTGTTCCCGGGATCGTCACGAGGTTCCTTCCTATGTGACCCCGGCCGAGCCACTGCCGCCAGGGGTGTCCCAGCGCCGGCCGGGCGCTAAGGATGAAGTGCAGGGAACACAAGGCCCAGCGAGCGGGAGCAGCAGCCGAGTGCCAGGTCGGATGCCACCCGGGCCTGGCTCAACCCCCTTCAACTACCAGCCTGCAGAGTAAAGGGAGCGGGGGCGGCACCACCACTGTGAAGATCACACGTCAGCCTGAAATTTTGTTCACCTGTTATTGCAAATACCATGCTTATAACTGAGAAAGATGGGAGGGGGGGACCTTTTTGTTTACCGTGGGCATTTGATAGCACATGGAATGAGTTGTTCTCTGCGTGTGTCTCCCCTACCGCATTCGGCAACAGAAATATGTCTGTAACAAAAAGGAAAATGCGATTGTCAAACCAGAAAGAAAAGGGGGCAATTGCAGTGACTGAGGTTACTTTTAATTCCCCCTTTTTAAATGAACCAGCTTCAGACTTCTTAAAGTCTTATTTACGGTGTAGTTCTGAACACACAGGGGCTGAAGTGAAACAGCAAAACAAATGCCTGGGATCAGTTGTATGAAAATGGCTGTGCAAAAAGCAGCAAAAGTATCTGTCAGTTTATGGGGCAAATAAAACTCACTCACCAACTGGTCCAGAACAGCAAAGCTACCAGGTGTTTATGTTGTTCTTAATATTAAAAAAAGAGGAAGATTAAGTTTGATGCTGGGGTACCAATTGCCCCTTACAAATCAGGAATTATTATTCAAATTGTGTTGGTTTTTTTTAAAGTCTTACATAATTTCAAACCCTAGTGAAAAGAGTAAGAATGCCTTTAGAAATGCAGATCTAAGCTCTGGCTGAGTTGAATTTGGCATGACTGAGGGAAGAGAAAAGGGGCAGAAGTAGCTGTATGCTACATTGGGTGTATGCTATACCTGCGATCTTGTATACCCTCAGCTATAGTTCAATCAAAATGAAAGGTTTAAGATTAACTTCTCTCTCTCTCTTTCATTTAATAAAGTGAAAAATGGCCGTTATGCATCCTTCAAAAGCCCTGAATTAACTTATTTAAAAAGAAGGGAATGAAGTGAAGTTAAGCCCATCCATTGCACAAAGCCTGAGCAGTGGAATTTCATGCTGGGAATAGATTTAATTCCTCATATGCATCCTACCAGTGGACAGGCTCCAGCCAAGTCACAATGACTGCTACTTGATCCTATTCTATTACACTGATCACAGCCCCTCTGCATCCCAGAGTATTCTGATGATTGGATTTAATGTCACAGATCCAGTGGTCCTTCCTATGAGCCCAAACATCTTCTTGAGGCAGTGGAAAAACCCTGGCCTTAGTACATGGAAATGCTGAGCCTTTTCCTTTGCCTGGCAAAGTATTGGAATCAGGAGCCACAGAAGAGCTTACCTCTATGGTATTCTCCCCTACAATGGGTGCAGATGTCTTGGCTAAAGCATTTAAGAACAGATCGGGAGATTTCAGACATGCAAGGTGACTTGTAAATGGCAGCAGAGATCCTGCAGGATCTATGCTACCTTGCGAGAGTGCCCCAACACAGAAAAGCCACTCCTATAGAGAACCGGCCTTTCCCATCTCTTCAGATTCCCCAGATATGTAGGGCTGAGAACCTGCATCACCTGCTTCCTCCAGGACCCAGGGGTTTTTTAGTAACATATCCCTTTTCTAAATAAATACCCACAGAGGGGTACAGCTTGGTCCCAAGCTTTTAGGAGGACATAATGAAGGAACATTGGATTAAAAATATAGTATAATGAAAAATGAAATATGCAAATATCCTTTGATATTTTAAAAAAGATATATAAAAAAGATCTTTACATCTTTTCAAAGAGAATATGCACAATTAGAGAAATCACTTTCATGGGGACTTAGGAGCTGCTAAATTCAACCTAAACTTGTAGTGGAGACCAGAGCTAATTGACTTTAAAATCTAAGTCAGAAGGACCATTATGCTCATCTGACGTGCATAACATAGGCCACAGAGTTTGCTAAGTGATTCTTGCCAGGACACCATCATTTCTGGTTGAACTAGAGCAGTGATTGACTGAGGCTCACGAGCCACAAGTGGCTCTTTAATTTGTATCCTGTGGCTCTTTGCAGCACATGATATTAAAACACTAATTTAATTATGAACTAATCAGGATGCTTTTACTATGTTATTAAACAAAGCAGGTTAGACAAACACCTGTCAGAGATCATCTTGATTGATCAGTCCATCAGCCCTCACAGTGAGTGTGATGAATTTACTAGCCAGTCCTTTAGCCACCCGCTGGCCGGTCTGTCAGTGGCACCACAGCCCAGAACCCCTGAGTAATCCACCAGCTTCAGCCTCCCAAGTAGCTAGGTAGGCACACACCACGATGCCCAACCCTGTCAGAGATAGTCTAGATTAGGGGTGGGCAAACTTTTTGGCCCAAGGGCCTCACTGGGGTTCAAAATTGTGTGGAGGGCTGGGTAGGGAAGGTTGTGCCTCCCCAGACAGCCTGGCCCTGCTCCCTATCTGACCCCCACCCACTTTCTGTCCCATGATTGCCCCCCTCAGAACCTCTGACCCATCCAATCCCCCACCCTGCTCCTTATCCCCTGATTGCCCCCTCTGGAGACCCCCAACCCTAACTGCCCCCCCCATACCCTACCCCCTAACTAAGCCCTCCCACTTCTTGTCCCCCACCCTCTCCAGAGATCGCCCTGCCCCCAATTACCCTCCTCCAATTGTCTCACTAATTTCCTGGACAGAGGCGATACCAGTTTCTACTGCTTCTCAAGATGCCTCTTCTTAAAAATAGGTCACAGGATCACGTTTGCTGCCTTAGCCATCAGATTGCCAAGCTCATGTTCAGCTGGTTAACCACCAAGACGCCTCTCACTTAGATACTTCTGAAAATGGCCTTTGAAAATGTTACCCAGCATCTGAACAATCCAGCCACTAATGTTACGCACTCTAGTATAATCTCTCTCTGCTGCCTCCCCATAAATATATAGATCTTCACTTTTTGTTTCTCTGTTGTTAGGGCTGGTCTTCGCTGCAAGAATAACTCAAGTATTACCCTAACTCTAGTCCCTTCTACACATGAAACCTTTTAACCAGTAGGCTGCTATTCAAGTTAGCACAACTCATCAAGGCTTTAACAGGGATATACCCATCTCATAGAGCTGGAAAGACCTTGAAAGGTCATTGAGTCTAGTCCCCTGCCTACACTAGCAGGACCAAATACTGTCCCCTGACAGATTTTTTGCACCAGATCCCTAGATGGCCCCCTAAAGGATTGAACTCACACAACCCTGGGTTTAGCAGGCCAATGCTCACACCACTGAGCTATCCCTCCTGCCTAACACAACTCTCTCTGCTGCTGATTAGAGCTGGGAGGGCAGCTGTCTTATCCAACAAAGATTTCAAATTAAAAAAAATCCTTTATACATCAGGATGAAACAGACCTTTTGCCAATTTCCCATGAAAAACCAATGGGAGACATCCACCAGAGAGGGAGACTGACCCTTCAGAACAGCCTAATGTTTAGGGTCTACCACACTCCAGATGAGTGCCCTAAACTAGGTTATAGAGTTAGTGTCTTTCTCTGTCCTGTTGGAGCTGTTCCCCTTTGTGTAAATGAGTTAAATTTTCATTGGGTCAGAGTAAAAGACTGGCTCTATGACCTGCTGTTTAGGTCACTTCCCCGGGACATGCAAGACCCAGGGTCTAGTCCCTGCTGCAGATCAGGCAAAGCAAGGACTTGAAGCCCTAAGCACTGGGCTACAGGCTATTCTGGGGTACGTCTGTCTCTTTTCCTTTCTCTTGCCACAGATACCATCATATGTACCCAAGAAACTGTCAGAACTGACTCTTTTGTGCAAAACATTTGGCTACGATCAGTCAGCATTTTCTGACCAAAAAAAAAAAAAAAAGTTATCAAAAAATTCCTGACCAGCTCTACTGCTGCTAACTCAGTTACTCTGCATAGTAATACGATTGCTCTGTGGCTCAAGTGTTATTTGTACTGTGGCCACTATCACTCAAGGTAGGCTAACTGAGGAGTTAGCTCCAGTCTAGGTAACTCAGATTAACTGCAGTGAAGACATAGCCTAAGTAGTCATGATGCAGAGCAGGTGAGGAAGCAGCTAGAGTTTCTTTATATTTTTTCATTTAAAGAGATCCTATCCAGTTTTCAGTATTGAGTTAAAAGAAGCTTCAAGCACTACACCTTCACTTGAATTCCCTCACCATTTTTATGGGTTTGCAGTCACATTTTTACATCTTTTATGTTCTTCATTCTCGTAGTGATAGATTAAAAATTCATACATGCAGAAGGGGAAATTGAATGTGAGATGTCAGTCCTGCAATATACAACATGCAGGCAGCCTGCTGCTCCTGCACAGAGCCCCATTGCGAGATCTAGGGCTGCATAGGGGAAACAGTGAAATTGTCTCTATGCAAAGTGCTGTCAAATGCACAACAACAACAACTTGGACAGGGATCACTGTTATAGCAATCTTAAATGTTAATAGTAACAAAAATAGGTAAAAGTTTTCAAAGAGAAGTGTGATTTCTTTTTTAAGTTGACTCTCCATTAAATAAAGATGTAAATTTTACAAATTCTTCTTTGCATTATACCCTTAATCAGAGCTGGCTGGGAAAGGATGTTTATTTCCATGCAAATTAAATTGTCAAAATTTTCTTGAAATTTTTGGGAATTTCTGAAAACCGAAGAACCAACAACATTTCTCGGGTTTTCTGACAAACACCTGAAAATTTCCTATGAAAATAATTTCCTCTGCCAAATTTTATTTAATTAAAAAAAACATTTTCCATCAAAAAAAGTTTTGATAGGAACTTTTCATCTCTACACTTAAATATCTTATATTGGGATGTAGGTATGAATAAGATTTGTATAATTTTATTAAACTCTTTTTTCATCTTGGTTCCACAGGATGACTCAGTGGTATCAGTTGCAGCAACTTGATTCCAAATTCTTGGAACAAGTACACCAGCTGTATGATGACAGCTTCCCCATGGAAATCAGACAGTATCTGGCACAATGGCTGGAAAATCAAGACTGGTAAGAGCAAAGTGCTGTAATGTGTGTAGGAATTTGCCATTAAATTAGTTGACTGGTGATGCCTTTGAAAGATAGAATGCCAGGTTCTGGCCTTGTGTGCCAATGTCTCTCATTGATAGTCATGCATGCACATCTAAGAACAAGGTTACCCCTGCTGTACAGTGAGAGCAAGCAGCCACTTAGGGCGGCAAAATATTAGGGCAGCAACTGTTCAGTAAATTTTTGTGAGAGTGACTATTGGGCGGTGGGAACAGACGTTTAGTAGTTGCCTATGTGGCTGCCAGTCATTGTTTCCCATGGACTTCCTTCCAGCCCTTAACAGTCTGGTCTAGGCCTGTTGGTAGTGCAGGTGTTGGCTGCTCAGAGGTACACACCTGTTTCCCTGTTTAGCCTGTCTACCAGAGAGAGGTGGACAATTATTATTAAAGGGATATACGGGCCAGGTGTTTATCTTCGTCTCCACTAGCAGTCTGAAGTACTGTTAAAATCTCTAGAGAATATTTTTTTATAGAGCTTCATTAACATGCAAATGAATAGATCCCACTTCCAACTCTTCAGTATAGTGGAGATTAAAGAAAACCACATGTGCAAATACACAAAGTTGCAAGAGTAACCCTAAGAAAAAAGCAAAGAAATATTCATTTGAGATGAGAATGAAGGAATAAAAGCGTTACAAAGAGTGGAATTGAGTGAAATCTGCAGATGTCTATTCAGTGCTTTTAAAAACTAACAACAAAATATGAAAAAAATGTATTAATTTATATTTCTAAAATATCAGTTTAACAATTGCATTTAATATTAAAGATGCCTAAAATATCCTAGGGAGCATGCTGCCAACAACGTTTCATTTGCTACGGTACTGTTCCATGACCTCCTGTCACAGCTAGACGATCAGTTCAGTCGGTTTTTAATAGAAAACAACTTTTTGTTGCAACACAACATCAGGAAAAGCAAACGTAATCTTCAGGTATGTGTGTAACAGGCATACTCCTGTCATTTTATTAGGGTCTCATTTTATTCAAGAGACTATTCTTCTGACTTAAACACAATCAAGTTAAAGGTTATACTTCCTCCCTGAGGTTTTTTTTTTAACTTATGAATGGTACATGTAACTCATGAATACCATAACAGTTTAAAGAAATGATTTTTCCCAGTTTGTTTACTATGTTTATTTGGTAGCACTTTGTGTAAGTTCTTTACTTTTTCCTCTCTAATCAGTTTCCCAGGCGTTTGTGTGGGGGTATTATGCTGCAACATGGGAAAGAAAACATTTTTCAAAAGAAGTTATGGAGCCGCAAAAAACTTAGCAGAGGGACTTTGGTTAAAAGATATTTCACCTATCCATTTCTTTTAAATTGACTTGATTTCAGTAATAAATTAATCAACTTCAAAATAGGGAAGGTGGATTTATAGACATTTTCCAGGTTCTTTTTAAACTGGATTTCTGCAAACATTTTAATATACAGTTTTCTCATACCTATTGAAAACAAAGTAGTCTGAACACTATCCAGAGGCAAGAGAATTTGCCTGTGAAATAACACTGTAGAATCTGTACCAAGAAACAGAGCCTAATGAAGAATCTCAGTGAAAAGATCAAGTGTTCCCTGCACATGTTCTGCAGCCCCAGGCTCTGTAGGATTATACCAGAGAAACAAAAGTGGTTTACGTTATGGCAAGCATCAGATAACATGTTAGTCTCCAGTAAAATCAGCAGAGGCAGTAACAGTTTCAGTAATTTGGTTGAAAGTGGCAAGTTATAAAGAGTAAAATCCACAGTACTAATGACAATGTTGTACTGTAGGCAGAGAAACGTGATACTGAACTAAAGAGGAAGGGAGTAAAGCATTTGGGGATTAATATATTGTAGGACACTGCAGAATGTGGACCTGGTGTATTTTATTAGTTAGTGGATTCACTGGGCACAATCCTGCCTCCTCACCCGCCAAGTTCATTCTTCCACACAGTTGCAGCTATTGCAGAACATTGCTCCCTAATGCAAAGAGGCTAGAGAGTCCTCGTGACAAAGAGTCTTGTGGCACCTTAAAGACTAACTAAAGTATTAGAGCATAAGCTTTCGTGGGCTAGTACCCACTTTGTCGAAGTGGGTATTAGCCCACGAAAGCTTATGATCTAATACTTTAGTTAGTCTTTAAGGTGCCACAGGACTCTTTGTCACTTCCGCAATTCCAGATTAACACGGCTACCTCTCTGATTCTAGAGAGTCCTCCTCGTCTTTCTTCTGTTCAGCCAAGCTTAGGATAATGCAGCTACCTATTTGTCTTGCTATCTCGCAGTTGGCCCCATACAAACACTCTGTACACATCTCAAATGCTAGGGTTAGATTTGTGCCAAGCACTAACTAGGTTCATATGCAGCACTTCCCCTGAAGCCCCTGAGCAAAGCAGGACACAGTAGGTGCAAGAACCCTGCAAAACCAGCACCTACAGCAGTACTAGACTTCATGAAAGTGGATGGGAAGTGGCCCTTGAGGTGGATGAGATGGGATTGGATTCTGCACCCTTGGAAAGGGTGACACAGCAGTCATGCTTCCTGTAGTTCTTTGGGGACATTCTGCCTGACTCGATGCACTGCCTCAGTAGGAGGTATCTCCACACCATGTCTTGCCTCACCTACAATTGCCACATGCTAAGCCTTTTGCCTGTCGGTTTCGACAATGACATGAGAATTGGAGTGATTGGTGTGTACTAATAATGGACTATTTTAATGCTGTGCAACCAGGATCATTTTCAAGAAGATCCAATACAAATGGCAATGACAATCTTCAACTGTCTGAAAGAAGAAAGGAAAATATTGAGCAGTGCCCAGCTGTCAGACCAGGTAATTCCTTCTCTCTCTCCAGCAGCTGCAGTTACAGCCACCTAAACAGAGTGACAGATTGAAAGCAGAACCATATGTGCTTTCTCCTCTTACCCATCACCTCCTGTTTTAAAAGAGGAAGCTTGATCGGGTCTAACACAAACATCCCCTGCACAAAATGTGGTTTGTTTTAAACTGTCTCCTTGCCTAGGCAGGGTTTAAAGAAAAAGGAAGTCAGCTTTCTCCTTGTGAGGGAATTCAAGACCTCAGCTGCCTTTGTAGTCCACAGCTAGATGAGACTTACAAAAAGAAGCCAGTTTGTTTTTCTAAATTGGATTTTATTGTGGTGTTTTACTTTTGATAATAGAATCAAAGTGGCCTAGCCTGCTCATATTTATTTTGATTAGGTTACATGTAAGAATAATATATATAGTTATACCATTGCTATGGTAAGGAGAAAATTTAAACAACCTTATCAGGTTTTACTATGAGTCAGCTATAAGACTTGCCTTTTCCCTTCCAGTGCTTCCAACATCAACGGGATTCTAGCCTGTTTCCTTTCCGCAGTGTACCCTTCTGCCTGCCCTGTGGTGACCACCTGATCCTTCCTATTTTTCTGTAGCTTCTCTCTGTGATCTTGATACAACAGTCTCTCATTTTTTCATTTGCTCTCTAAATATTTCTTTACCGTCTTATGTTTTATAGGGAGCCCTTCTCTGCCCACTAAATTAATAGGTAAAAAATTTAAAGGAGCTACAGTGTTCCCTTTTTCACCTGTTAGAGTAAATTTCCTTGTTTTTCCTTTTTTTTTTTTTTGATCAGTCACATTTTTTGGTTGGTAATAAAGATTATAAAAATCCTACACTCACGCTTTTGGTACAGACAAAGTGCATATTGCAAGATGTAGCACCTCCAGTATTAGATAGTAATAGATTACTTGTGATGAATCAGTACTTTGATGTTACAGTATACGTGAATGGGCCAGTTTGGGATTGTAAATTATATGGATGTAGGAAGCCATTGTGATAACACACAAAGAGCTCCATGTCATAAAGCCAAACTAAACATTCCAAGCACATAGGAAAGTCCCTTACAGTATCTCAAATCACAAACAATAGGCAGGTAGTTTTAATGGTCTGACTTAAAGGGACTTTTTTGACAAGTACAATGCGGTCATTGTCATGGATCCCAAATATTTAAATTGGGATCCATGGCAACATGTCCCCTACATTAATGTGGTCTCCATGTTAGCATGGGACTGCGCATGGATACCAAACCCCGGGCTATAGCGAGGGTCTGGTGTACTGGGAAAACTGTTAAGTACTGAGTTAATAACTGCACAAAACAGTAGTTTTTACAGCACAGGTGATGTAAAAGTAACCTACTGTCTGAATTGCCTTGCTATATCTATTACATGGATACTGTACTACTGGATGGAGACGCAACCTGTCCTTCAAGCGTCCTGGCTTTTAAGTAGGATTAACTACTTAATTATATTTTGGATTCAGTTTCAAACAATTGCATCCACCTAAATATCTTGCTTTGTATTTTAGATACACAAAAAGTCGCCTGTACACCAGTTTATATAGTTTTTTTTTTTTATAAATGCCTGCCCCATTCTTATTCTTCACTGTATATCCACATTACAAGTCCAGCAAAGGTGCCAACTCTTTATAAAAAAATACCCCCAGCCTTCTCAGATGTTACATTTTCTTTATATTGTATCAGAAAAAATATACAAAATAAAATCATGGCTTGCCAAAAACAAATCATAGAAAAAATATACAAGTTAAGAAATGCTATAAAATACAATGTGTTAACCAAAAGGAAAAGTGTATATGCTTTTCACACGTCCTAGACCCTTTCCTTATTACAGCCTCTCTCTATTTCCAGTTATTTAAACCTAATCCTTTGACTATGATGTATAACAATTGCTCGTGAACTCTCCGAACAAAGTGTGCTGTTAGAGGATTCATTGTGGCTCCAAATAAACTATAGTTTGGGTTCATCAAAGCCAAAAAAACCCCAATATTTTTCTTTGTTTCTGTTCTCCTCTCTACTGCAGATGCAGGTGGGGAATGTACAGAATACTGTAATGCTGGACAAACAGAAGGAGCTTGATCTGAAAGTCAGGAGTGTGAAGAACAACGTTGTGGTAAGTAAAAGTGAAAGTGGACTCTGGATCCCTAAGCAAAGCCTATTTATTTTTCTAACAACAGGAAAATAGGTTTAGTGTCTAAGTTTTGAAAGAGCAATCACGAATTCAGCAGTATGTTTGTTTTTCAGCTTTTTACCACCAGTAAAATGTTTTCAAAACATTACCTAGTCACTATTCAACAGTACTGAGATGCAGGATGTCCACAATGCCTGTCACACTGTGGCTGTAATCAGATTTTAGTTTAGTCTTGGCTATACCAGATTCTTAAATTTCAGACACAGCAGGAGAAAGTTTTAAAATGGGATGGGTGGATAGATCGATATCTGACAATCTTAAGTGACACTATAGAAGAAAGGAGGTATTTTGAGAAATCATATATAGTTCACTAATACAAATTATTAGAATCTAGATCATCAGGTTGGATGAATCGGACCTGCTTCTACAGCTTTCCCTGCACATTTTTTTTAAGTAACTTCTTAATCTTGATTGATAATCTTCTGTGGGACAAATCCTGTAGTGTTTACTCTGACTTTTCTCAGAGTTTTCCTGAGTGAGGGCTGAAGGATTTGTCTCAACATCTTTAAATGCTATTCACTGGCCAAATTCTGCCTTCATGTTGTGCACAAATTCTCCTCATCTCACTGAAGTTGTGTGGGACTATGCAAGGTCAGAATTTAGCCCCATTTTGTTACAAATGCACTCTCCGTTGGCAGAAAAGGTAGTGATTAGTTTGGGGATTTTTCTTACTACCTTCTTTTTGCTTTGAGCAGGGTATTGGACTAAAAGACCTCCTGAGGTCTCTTCCAACTCTAATCTTCTATGATTCTATGACCCCTAAGTAGCTGGCACCACACGATTGCCAATCAGTAAAAGTCTCAGATGACCAAGTCTATTTGACTAACTGTGTTTTACAATGTTGATACTTTGTAGGAAGTAGAACAAGACATCAAGACTTTAGAGGATGTGCAAGATGAATATGACTTTAAATGCAAAACCTTACCGAACAGAGGTGAGATTCATCCATGAGAAATCTTAAGTACAGTATAGAAAAAAAATGCTATTCGATTGTACCAGAAATCAGGATTTAGAGACAGCCAAATTCAGAGATATGGCAAATGGTGGGGTAATTTTACTTGTTCTGCCTTCTTATGGTATTCATCCCTAAAATATTTCATCTCACAATGCCCACCATTATGTAAAGCTGGAAAGCCTCTTTAATACCAGTCTAAATGTTTTTTTGTCCTTTGCATTGTTACTAGAAACCCCAATGCCAAAACCCCATGAATTTTGAGACAGTTCAGCTCTAGTTCCTATCTCTGGAGCTTGGGCTTCTCCCTGCTCTTGTGTATTCGCTGCCTATATAAGTAACTGTATTATGAAATTACCTTATAATCTTAAATAGAGATGCACTTGTACACCTCTAATGTATATAGAATCACAAATTGAGATTACATATTGATTGTTTTCAGTCAGTTACTAGTTTTGAGATAAAAATTTATTATGGGCTGAAACTTGACTTACTTGGTCTCTGCTAAGGAGTTTCTCCCTAATGTCTTAAAGTTTGTAGAAAGTACGGATTTCTGTTTTTGAGTTAGAGGAGCTCTCTCTTCTCTCCCCTTGTGCCTCCTCAAAAGGCCCTGATCCCGCATCATTTAAGTTAATAGGTATTTCGCCACTAACTTCAGTAGGATTGGGACCAGAGTGATTAAAGTTGGTTGGTTCTGTTCTTGAAACATTCTAAACAGGCTTCATTTTTCAAACCCAAAGTTGGAAAGTGACTAGCCATTAATGAGGATTTGTCATCTTGCATGTTTGGAAAACTGTTGGCTTCTAAAAAACAAAGTTACTGTTTAACAAGCGATAAATTGTTTAGTGTTAGCAAATACAAATAGCATTGAACCGAAGATGAGAGCCACCCAGAGAGAATTGCATGCCACTGTTCTTTTTAACTGAACTTTCAACATCAAGGATGGTGAAACGCTTCATTATGTGACTTGACTGGTTCTACTGGCATGAGTAAGGGATGTAGGACTGGTCTGTTTGTTCAAAAGTAGAGCGGGGGAGTTTTTGAACATCTTTCTAAGCATTAAAGAGCACAGTATAATCTGGACACTGGCCAGTTGAGTAATTTTGGTGATGCCCCCATCTAAATCCCTCATGAAATCTGGGTGTGACTGTACTTGAGAACTACTGAGCTTTCAAATTAAATTAATATTTTTGAGCAGAAAAAAGGATGTGGTTTTTCCCTTCTTGAAATCTGTCAGTAGTTCCCAAGTAGCCAGACTGGAAGAGACAATGGCAGGCTTTTCTCTCCAGCCACTAAGCTCCCCTGCACATTGTTCTGACTCTGCTGCCATCAGCTTTTGCAGACTTCCTAAAGTCTTACCGAAAGTAAAAACAAATTTCCCCCACCCATCCCCACACCAAATATTTCTTATTCTATTGTTTGATTTTATTTATAGAAAATGAGCCCAATGGAGTGGCACAGGATGAATACAAGAAAGAACAGCTTGTCCTCCAGAAGATGTTTCTAACACTTGATCTTAAGCGAAAGGTGATGCTCCAAAATACTTTAGTTTGAAAATATGCACATTTGTTCTCTTTGACTTGGCTTATCATAGGATATAGAAGAACCATGGTTTTAAACAAAGAAGCAGCTTATTTGTTAACACCAGTTTAAATGTTCTTTTGCTCTTTGCATTATTATTAGGAGTCCAAACCTCTGAAGGCAGTTGCACTGCTTCTATTTTAGGATTTTTCTTACTAAACAAGCCTTTTCATTTTGAACACTTATTTAAACCAGCTAAAGCTAGTGCAATAACGGGAAAGGAAATGTGTCATATCTCATTAGTCATGCTAGAAAGTGCTGTATTTGTTTGTTTAAACCCTTCTTAAATAGTAATACATGTCTTGTAATACTGTAAGCCCCAATTCTGCAATTACTCTGTATGGGCACCAGGGTCCACTTGCATAAAGTCACTGCAGAATTGGGGAATCTAAGGTTAGTCGCTTGGGAGAAATCAGAGGGGTTAGTAGAGCTTTCTCTCTTCTCTTTGTGAAGCAAATACTCTGCTGGTTGAGGAAAAAGAGCAGCTCTCCAAGTTCATGTTAGCAGAGGAGATTTTCTGTTATTTAGAGTTCCTTGCAAAGTTTTGTGAACAATCAACATTAATTGATAAAGCAAATAATTAAATGTACTTCAGATATAGCAATAAAACAGAGGAATCTAATATTCTTTTTAGGAAGTGGTGAGCAAAATAATAAATCTGTTGAATGTATCAGAGCACATACAGAGTGCTTTGATTAATGAAGAGCTTGTTGAATGGAAGCATAGACAACAAATTGCTTGTATTGGTGGTCCACCCAATGCCTGTCTCGACCAGCTACAAAACTGGTAAGTCTCTACATCACAGTTGAACTGACCCCAGGGATTTTGAAACATGCCACGAAGGAAAGTCTCATAAGCAAATATATTTGAAAATGGGCATGCTTAGAGAGAGAGTATTTTGGCTCACAGTCAATTTACTGTTATTAAAATTGTAATTTTGTTAATCCACAAGAGAACCAACAAGCATATTTCACTGTGCTCTTGAAAGTTATATAATATTGTATTGTATTCATTCTTTTTGAAGAAGTCTGAAGGAAACATTGACTGCCTTTCTTGTGTAACTCTCTGTATGGGAAGTACAGTTTGCCTTTTATGTTCCAGAGGCCGAATAGAATGTTGGTGTTAATGTTGAAGTCCTTTAGGAAGTATTTGTTCCGATAAATGTAGTAAATTGATACTTAGTTTCCTCATCAAGGATGGGTTACAAGGAACCACATTTATCTGATCTAAGGGCTTGTCTTCACTACGCGCGGTAGCAGTCGGTCTTTTGGCGATCGATTTATCGCGTCTCGTCAGGATGCGATAAATCGATTGCCAGCGGTGCCCCCGTCGACTCCATAACTCCAGCTCGCCAAAAGGTGCAAGCTGGAGTCGATGGGGGGGCGCGCTGCCAACCACCGCCGCCATGAGGACGCAGGTAAGTCGGCTGCAAATAAGCCAACTTCAGTTACGTTATTCACGTAGCTGAAGTTGCGTATCTGCAGTCGATCCAACCCCCTAGTGAAGACCAGCCCTAATTGAGACGGGGCCAGATCTGATTGTCCAGAGAATAGGAAGGTGCAATGCTGCAGTGCCATCTAGTGGCAGCTGGAGAGATTGCTTGCTTTTGGACCTGTGTGCGTTGGTTGTTTGGTAGGGAGAACTAGGTAATGGAGGATTGAATAAATAGGGTTCTACTGTAATTTCTGGTGCAAGATGATGCAAGTCTCATTGAATTTGCCACCATCAGAATGCATCCCTAGAGAATAAGGGCTCTAATTGAGGGAGAAATATAGTTTTCCTTATTAAATATCATATAAATTACCTCATATGTCATGTTAGCACTAAGATTGCTTAACTATAATTTCCTGTGCTGCAGAGCTAATGCACGGTAGAGAGGATAGAAATCTCCATTATGACACCAGTACAGCAATTTACTTAAGCAGCCTTACAATGCATGCATTGTCTCCAATACACAAAACATGTCCTCCAAAAAACAGATGCTAGTAACTTGAGGAAATGCTTCCATTCCTTATTACTTTAAACAGGTCACAGTACTTACATGGGAAGAAGAGGTAAAGAGAGCAGATTGTGGCGATTTAAATCTTTACCTGCACTAACAACAAATCCTTACTAAACCTGCATCATCATGCATGTTTTTTCCACTGAGACAAGCTCACAAGTTCCTGTGGACTGTGAATCTTAGAAACATACTAATTGGAGACTAAGCTGAGTGGTGTCTGAGCACTACTGTAATACCAGTGTATGATAACAATAATAAATATATGTTTTTGCAGGTTCACTATTGTTGCTGAGAGTCTTCAGCAAGTTCGTCAGCAGCTTAAAAAGCTTGAGGAATTGGAGCAGAAATTTACATATGACCCAGATCCCATTACAAAAAACAAACAAGTCCTGCAAGACCGCACATGCAATCTTTTCAAACAACTCATTCAGAGGTAATGGATGCATATGTTTGTTTGATCTGTATGTGAATGGATGGTAGATTCTCCCCCACTTAACATGTCACACGCATGGGTTAGTGCACTACCTGCTGTTTTCTTTTATTCTTCACAAAAAACAAACAAACCAAGCTGTCTGTTACTAGGATTTTCCTTGTAAGCTCTCTTGTTTAAGCCCCTCATTCTATACCTTTAAGTCAATGGGAGCTTTGCCATTGTCTTCAGTTCATATAGAATCAAGCTTTGGACCCTAGTCCATTTCTAGTTTTAGGCTCTAATCCTGCAAGCTGCTCCATGTGTGCGCAGCTGGGGTCTACTCACAGAGATACATGTGGGATGAATACCTTGGAAACTGTCCACCTCTTATTCCCTTGGATGGGAGTTGAAGTGAATCAGAATAACCCCGCATCTCCAGGCAATTATTTATATTCCAGTAGTAATTAGAGGCCCCATCCAAGATCAGGGTCCCATTGTACAAATACGTAACATAGGATTCCTGCCCTGAAGGAGGTACAGTCTAAACAGATAAGACAGGTGAGATGTGGGAGGGGAAAAGGTCCAAAGGGGTAAAGTGATTTGTCCCAAGATCCCACAACAGGTTACTGTCTGAGTTCCTGAGTCCCACTCAAGCACCCTAACTAACCCACAGGTGAAAGAGGAAGAAGTCAGCTCCTGCTCCATTAAAAACTGTACAAATGGAGAAGACATAAAGGTCTAAATCTTGCCATTCCTTAGTCATATGCATAATATGCTTGTGCGAGTAGGATGAGAAATACTGTCCTAGAGCCTGACATCTGGTCACCTTATGAACTCTTTAAGAACTTAGAGTCCTGTGGCACCTTAAAGACTAACTAAAGTATTAGAGCATAAGCTTTCATGGGCTAATACCCACTTTGTCAAATGGCATGCATCCGATGAAGTGGGTATTAGCCCACGAAAGCTTATGCTCTAATATTTTAGTTAGTCTTTAAGGTGCCACAGGACTCTTTGTTACTTCTGCAATTCCAGACTAACACAGCTGCCCCTCTGATTTTTAAGAAAGTAGTAATCCATAGTGCTGCTGATAGAGTGCAGAGTAACGGAAGGATCCATCTCACCTATGACTGTACAGTTCTGTCCTTTAAAAAAATCAAACAGCATGTAAATAATAAAGTTGCATGAAGTAGCTTTCTTTTTTTTTCAAACTTAATTTTATTTTTAGTGCTCTTTTTTAAAAAAAAAAAAAAAAAAAAAACCAACCCTGATGAAATAGACGTTTATATTTTTGGAGTTCCATCCAAGTTAAAAACATATCACTTTAGTAAGAGTAGATTCTAAGGATTTAGTACCTGAATAAATAGGTACTGAAAGTGCACCCAGTACCAATTTATTGTGGATATTTGTCAAATATACTGTAGTAAATAAATTAGACTGTGTAATCTGTTTTGCGCTGAAAGCGTCGTCACCTTTTGACAGCATTGTACTAATGTAGCTAAAAATGTCCATGATTTTGTCACCCTGGCAGTTCTTTTGTGGTGGAGAGGCAGCCTTGCATGCCAACTCATCCTCAGAGACCACTGGTCCTGAAGACTGGAGTTCAGTTCACAGTAAAACTGAGGTAATTTTTCTTTGTGGCAAGCCTATCACCTCATTGACTTCCTGTAGCTGAGAAGATTGCAAAACCTTCCATCTGGCTAAGTTACCAGAAACAAAATATAGTGACAGAGAAAGTGTTCTGGCAGGATTTCCCAGGGCCCTGCTTTTCTTCCTCCCCCAACACATCCCTCTTCTCACTTACTGCTCCACTTCCTTCCAGCTGAGAATTGACCAAGATTCTGTTTGGAACGCTTTGAATTTACTCCTTTGGTCATGGGCCTGATATCAAGTGACACAGTCCTGCCTCCCGAGCCAGAAGTGAGTTGAAGGGATACAGTCTAAACCCTTCAGGCCACTTTGACATGAGGAGGGATGAACCACCATTAGCAGACTAGCCAGGGAGCTCTAGGCTGTATTCATGATTGTTCAAGTGCAGTGTCTTGGGGAGAAAAACAAAACAAAACAAAAAAAACCCCCAAAACACCCCACAACCTGTCCTCCTTCCTTGAGGGCCCTACCAAATTCATGGTCCATTTTGGTCAATTTCACGGTAATAGGATTTTTTAAAAAAATCGTAAGCTTCATGATTTCAGTTATTTAAATCTGAAATTTCACAATGTTGTAACTGTAGGGATCCTGACCCAAAAAGAAGTTGTGGGAGGATCACAAGGTTATTGTATGGGGTGGTGGGGGATGGCGGTACTGCTACCCTTACTTCTGTGTTGCTGCTGCTGGCAGCAATGCTGCCTTCAGAACTGGGCAACTGGAGAACATTGACTGCTGGCTGGGAGCCCACCTCTGAAGGCAGCGCTACCACCAGCAGGAGTGCAAAAGTAAGGATGGCATGGTATGATGTTGCCACCCTTACTTCTGTGCAGCTGCCTGCAGAGTTGGGCTCCTGGCCAACAGCCACCACTCTCTGGTTGCCCAGCTCTGAAGGCAGTGCAGAAGAAATAAGGGTGGCAATACTGTGACACCCTCCCACCCCCAAAATAACCTTGAGACCTTCCTGCAACTCCCTTTTGGGTCAGGATCCCCAATTTGAGAAACACTGGTCTCCACCATGAAATCTGTATATTATAGGCCAGGGTAAAGGCACACAAAAGATCAGATTTCACAGGGAACAGACCGGATTTCGTGGTTCACGACACATTTTTCATGGCCGTGAATTTGGTAGGGCCCTAGCAATAGCCATTTTATACCATATTTAATGACACTTCCTTGACTACAACTATAGTTAGTTTGCCAACATCTCCTCGCCTTTCAGATGCTCCTGTAGTTTGTATAGGTGTCAGCTAATAATACACTTACTGTCTTTCCTTATACTTGGAATAATTCTTTGCAGATAAAATATTTAAGAATGGTCTTTCTCTGACAATAACAGTCAATTCCCGTCCAGGCGTAGCCTTCAGAGTTCCTGTCTTTTGACTAGTTCTATAGTTTTCAGTAATACTGGTCTCCTTGTAAGACACTGCTACAGTTCTGACTTAGCATAGGAGCTCACACTAGATCGCTCTTGATTATAATAGGGAGCGGGTGGCTGGTAGAGTGTTCTCCATCAGTGCCATAGACTCTTGATTGCACCCCCTCTGGTCTGAAATAGAGCGGAATTGCCTCTCCAGGGCATTCTACAGAGACCAGTTGTTTCACTGTTACTTTTCAAAAGCATTGGGTGGGTTGAGCTGTAGTCCAGTGTATGATATGTTAGCATTTAATTATGAGCTGCAGCTCCAGAAAAGTGGGGTGAGCTAACTGCACTGCATTGTTTGGATTTGTAATTGCAGATAAATGGTAAGGCACTCAGAGCCTGTGTACAGGCACTGATTATTCTTCATAATGGAAAGAAAATCAACAAATAAATGTGTCAAAGATAACTTATCAGTGGGCAGTATCCAGTCAGTCAAAAGGGACTAGTCACACTCGCAGTGAAGTCTGTAGCAAAATGTCTGTTGAGTTAAAAGGGAGTAATATTGGACCCAAAAACATGGAAAGGAATTTCAGGTGGGGAAGTCCAAAGCAGGGTGGAAGTTTCCTGCTGACTCATTGATTTTTAAAAGGGACTGACAAATCAAGAAGCCATTTTGTTCATCACCAAAATAAGAGAGGAGCCCTGTTTCTGAGAGAAGTTAAGTCTGTGCAGTTGCTGTCATCTGTACTTTTCTCTTTCCAGATTGCTGGTGAAGCTACAAGAACTGAATTATAATTTAAAAGTGAAAGTCTTATTCGATAAGTATGTTGCATCTTTTTCATATTTTGTATATGTTAATGATAATTATGTTATGACAGTTATAATAATCAGCCCTAGTGAAAAGCATGAGATAGACAATGACAAAGTAAACTTTTGGGCCCTGTTGTACCAGCTACCACAGGAGCCATTTCCCCTATTTTAACTATAATTCTGCTTCCTTGCTAGGTGCATGAGAACAGTTTCCTATGTCCTCTTCCAATTCTAGTATACCTTTGCACCACAGGGAAAGATGTAGAACCAGTCCTGCAGTGAGTTCTACATAGGTCCCAGCTATGCAGAGCTCATTGTAGTACTTGAGCCTTGTTTGCTAAGGAAAGTCACTCACTGTGCAGGTATATTGTGTGTGTGTGCATGCACGTGTATTTCCCACTAATCCTATCTGAGAGCAGAATTTGACCCTGTACTGCTATTTTCATTCACATACATCTTTAATTATCAACTAGTTCCTCTCAAAGTTAGCAGAGTAGGTATTTCACACTGGGGACTATACAGACGACAAGCTTAAACTTAAGACAAAACCATGTTTGAGTAATCCATGTGCAAAAAGAGCCCCCTAAGATAAACATTTGAGAAATGTCTTAACTGTAAAAATAATACTAATAATAATACCCCTCTGCTTATTCACATTCAAATCAGAAAACTCCAAACAGACTGTTACCAAACTTTCTAAACAAAATTCACCTATCAGCCAACAATGTGCTTGAGATAATTCAACACTACTGTCAATCGCAGGCATCCAAAATCCAGCCTCCAGAAATAATGAATGACCGAAAAATGAGATTTTAAAAAAATAAACACATTTTTATTTATCTTTTGTTCTTTAGGGTGCAGTGAGGCTTTTCTCCACAAACACTACAAGGGTTAGAAACTTACTTGAACAAAACAAACAGATTCTCACATAATCATCTGACTTCACGATATGGGGCTTAACATCTAATATCATGAGATTTATGATAAAATCTTGAGTACTGGGCAACACTGTTTCAAGTTAAATGGTAGCTTTTTGTGCTTGAAATTAGGGGTTTAGAATGAAAGTAGTTTGTGAACTCTTATCTTTTGCAATCAAACAGCAAAGTTATAAAAAGTGTAGTTAAAGTGAAAGGCTGTCTGATTATAAAGGCATGTTGGAAAATCTAAACTTTGGGGGGAAGTGTTCAGTGTGATGTGAAATACATTTAATCGAGTATACATTTTGCCTTCTTGATTACTGGAGCTGATCAAAGAGATTTGAAATTTCACTTTTTTTTAATTTTATTTTTTTCACAAGTATATTTATTAGTTTTCAACCAGCTCTATAAATTACAAATATAAGAGAAAATAAGCCTGTTTTTTTCCCCTGTGTGTGTGGATTACTTTTGAAACTTACAAAGATCTGAATCTCCTTTGCAGGGATGTGAATGAGAAGAACACAGTAAAAGGGTACGTTGCACCTGCACTCTTCCCATTTTTTTTCCATGTTGGGTGATTTTAAATTAAATTAAAGTCTTATAACTCTCCCCCTCTCTTTGTGTAGGTTCAGAAAATTTAATATTCTGGGAACAAATACCAAAGTAATGAATATGGAGGAATCCACTAATGGAAGCCTAGCCGCAGAGTTCAGGCATCTGGTGGGATACACTTTTCTTGCCTTCCCACTTTTAGATCACTGTCTAATATGACTTAGTTGGGGATTGGTCCTGCTTTGAGCAGGGGGTTGGACTAGATGACCTCTTGAGGTCTCTTCCAACCCTAATATTCTCTGATTCTATGTCTTAAGTCACTGTCTGCAGAAAGCCTTCCTTAAAGTATAAAAGTACTGACTTTATACTGCTTTAAAGTGCTACTGCTTTCTATCTTAGTGATACCAAGTAGCCAGATGTCCTCTACATAAGGAGTTATGCCACCTACTTGAGTGAAAGCAAGACTGGGTCCTAGGAGAGCTGGTGGCTGCATTCTTTATAATTTGTTACTACACTGGAAAGATTTTACTGCTCTGTGGCCTAAAACAAATGTTTCCTAATGAGTTGTAGCAAGGGCATCAGTTTCTATGAGGAAAACAGAGGAGACTTGCGGCAGTGGGAGAGGTGCTGTGGCAGTAGGGAGAGAGTTTTTGGAAAGGCTTCTGCAGCAAGCTGTGCATAGGGAGGTTTTAGATGTGTTGGGAAAGAAAGGTTAGAGCTGAATTGTCTAGGGAAGGGGGTTTTAGACAACAGCCCCACAAATTTAGCAGACTAAAAAACCTCACTGCTGTGCTGATTTAGGAAGGGTTGCCAGTATCCATCCTATCTGGAGAGGAAGCAAACGGGGGATTCTTCTCTCATATACGCCTAGATCGATATATGTGGCACTAACAATGGTACAGAGTCTGCTGACATTCTCCTGGACCGATTTAGGGTGGATGCTTATTGATGATAATCCATTATTTAGTCTATCCCACCCTCATCAATAACTGTTGCTATACCTCTAAGAAAGGCCTTTTCTTCACAATCATTGCAGCATGATAAAAAGATACTAATTCAGGTTGCAATATCTGTTTTTACAGCAGAATGCTTTCATAAAGGGACAGCAGTTATCCACTCTATCTACAGTCAAATCCCCTGGTTCCCACATTTGGGAGCTAAAGAGGATCAGAGACTAATGTAGCAGATTCATGGCCGGTTATGCAGAAGGGACTGTGCAAATGCTACTTTATGTATATATTCACATCTTTTATTTGTAACAGTCACTTTTTCAGTCAGGACTGTTACTTATTTTGGGTTGTTCATTTTGTTTGCAGCAATTAAAGGAACAAAAAAATACAGGCAGCAGAACAAATGAGGTAAGCAGCACTGACTTTTCCTCCCCACTCTTTTGGTACAGATTTTTTTTATAATATTAAGGACTGTTAAATGCCTGCTAGTGGGCCAAACTGCCCAGTCCCATGGAAAAATCTTCAAGAGGAAAATGGGCAGAGCAGGGTAGGAATTTACCATCTCAGGGAAAGCAAGCCCTGGAATCACAGACATAGGTGTTGTACTATCTGGAAGATCCCAGCTCGGTGCTTTTCCTTTAGCCTTCCTGCCCATGGCAGCATGGCTCTAACAAGAATTTTTGCCAGTAGCAGAATTCCCTTGGATTGCTCAGTAGCAGACATGGAAGGGACTCAGGAAGTTCCTGCTGAAATGTCCATGTGCTCTCTAGGAGACAGTGCTATGGACCACATCCAGTGCCCTTGCTATTACCTCCGTGCAAGCCTTAGGGCAGGAGCATCTATAAAGTTCCAGGAGAGGTGAAGGCCCCTGCTGCCTGGATAGGGTGAGATTTGCCATGGAAGGTGCCCTCCATATACCTGTGCAGAGGGCACTTTTCACCTCAGTATTTGGCCATTGTAGCTGAAACAGTGAAACAGATTCAAAGAAGTTTTAGGTAACAGGGCACAAATGAGCATTTTGGTTTTCCAGAGTCCAAAGCTGTATAATGTTACCCAGAGTTATCCTGTGGCATTACCCACAAACTGCCCCTTATGCTCCATTTTATTTGCATTTCTAAAATATACAATCATCTAAACAAGTTAGGAAGAAAAAAAAATAATGGGGGAATGACTCATTCTGTCTAAACCACAAGACCATCAAAGATGGACGCAGTAACTGCTCCCTTCCTTGCCTGGTGACTTGTTCTAATCCCTAGAACTACTTAATTGAAATATTTGAAAAACTGTTTATGGGGACTTGCTTTTGCATTAACCAGTGAATTCTAAATGTCATTAATTAGACCTACAGTAACTTCACAGCTTATCCACTGCTGGGAAATAAAAGGTATCTTACCAAATGGGTTCCCATACAGTATTTAACATAACATACCAAGCCTAACAGCCTAAAATGTCTTATTTCCAATGTTTTAAGGATTTGAGCTTAATCATTTAATTCCCTGATTGTTTTTAAAGGGTCCTCTCATTGTAACAGAAGAACTTCATTCCCTCAGCTTTGAAACTCAGCTGTGCCAGCCTGGGCTGGTAGTAGATCTAGAGGTAAGGTTACTACGTAAATTAAATAGGGGTGGAATTAATTCTGAGTAATTTCATTCAGAGATTCTAAGTTATTTAAGTACAGTAGAAACCCCTATTTTATGAAGTTCAATATTTAGGAATGTCTCAGAATTACAGTACAGAAACTCCTCACTTAAAGTCATCCCAGTTAATGTATTTACATCACTGATCAATTAGGGAACGTGCTCGTTTAAAGTTGTGCAATGCTCCCTTATAATGTTGTTTGGCAGCCACCTGCTTTGTCTACAGCTTGCAGAAAGAGCAGCCCATTGCAGGTAGCTGGTGGGGGAGCAGCAGCCCCACATTAGCTCCCTTAAGTTCTCTGTGCGGCAGCTGCACAACAGGCTATCAATTGCTGGGCAGTTCAGGTGTCCCTCCCCGTACTGCCGTGTGCTTCTCCTGCCCTCTGCTCTGGAGTTGCTCCCAAGAGCCTCCTGCTTGCTGGGACGGGGGGAGAGGGAGCAGGAGGTGGAGAAGGGGCTAATGTCAGGGTGTCTCCCTTCCCTCACTCCTGCCCCTCCACTACTTTACCCCATTTCCATAGAGCAGGAGGGTGAGGGGGACATGACAGGGCTCAGGGAGGAGGTAGTTTGCTGGCAGCAGCTGCTGACTCAACTTGCTGATCTACTTAAGTCAATGTACTTAGAGTGGGATCAGCGTACTTAAAGAAGCAGTGCACGTCTCAGTCTCTCTTTCACACACAGTGTGTGTCTGTCTCTGTCTGCTGTGCTGTCTTCCCTCCCTCCATTCATGCTGCCTTGTAGAGTGTGAGGCTACAGCTACATTAACAACGTGTTGATCCTTGAGAGCTCAGCCAAATGCTAATTTGTCATTTATCAGTAAGGTATTCCCTGAGAAATATCCCACCCTCTGGCTTCACCACCTCAACCAAGCTTCACAATCATCATTGCTGTGTACAGCATTGTTTGTTTAAAACTTAGTGTGTGTATGTAAAGTCTTTTGTCTAGTGAATTTTTGTGTTCCTGGAACCTAACCCTCCCATTTACATTAATTCTTATGGAGAAACTGGATTCGCTTAACACTGTTTCACTTAAAGTAGCATTTTTCAGGAATATAACTACAAGATTAAGCAAGGAGTTACTGTAGCTATGGTACATAAGATTCACCATGGTGCATTGTATCGCTTTCTTGTTCTTCAAGCCAGTGCAATGGAATTTTCAATGCACTGAAGACACAAGCTTGTTCTTCATCACCACAACTTTTGTTGTGATTTTTATTGTCCTCTTGGGAAAAAATAGTTTGTAAGAGTGGTATTCATAAACTTAAGGTTTTACTGTATTAGAATTCTCAGCATTTTTTCTACCTCCATTTTTGTTTTCAAATGTTACTGAGCAGCGTCACCCAATATAGTAAAAGGGTCTTTGTATTTTGAGTCTTTCAAATTTCAGCACCTGAGTAAGGCTAGATCTGGTTTGTAAAACCTCACAAAGAATACTTTGTGTTGCAGAATTGGCACCTGCAGTTCTTTGGGTAGCGCTCTTCCCTTCAGGTCAGAACTAAACCAGTGCCCCAGGCTAGCATTAGAAGTGCTGCTGGAGGTGCCAACTTTTGAATGAGATGTAAAACTGGCTTCTCGGTTGAAGGGCTGTCCACCAATTTCAACACACTCCCCCAGTCCCAGAAAGGCTCAAAATCTCCCTCCCCACAATTTGCCAACCTAGAAAACATCAATCCTAAAAGGATTAGGAAGTTATAATCCTGAGAAATAGAGAACAATAGAAACTGTTTTGTAAACCTAATTATAGCCATCTCTACCAGCACTTACTACATTCATTCATTAGTGAGTCTTTGACGTTTTGTGTGTTTCCCATATATGACAGAATTTCTAAGGATGCCAATGCTTTTTTAGCATGACCTTTATGAGATATAAATACCATTGTTAACCTTAAGTATGTCACATTGCCCCTGTCTGGTGGGTACCTGCCACAGGGCCTGTCAACAATAGTGGATCCACATGCATATAGACACTAGTAACACAGCAGTTTTTCATAAAACCACTTCACAATATTGATCAGAATTAATTAGTTGTACAGACATAGCCCCAGTTCATCACAAACTGATAATGTATTTATTGTATATGAAAAATTATAGTATATATACCTAAATTAATTTCTGTGTAATAAAGGATATACAGTAGTATAATTGTATCCCAAATAATTCCAAAAGTCTCTCTCCTTTATAGACCACATCCCTTCCCATTGTTGTGATCTCAAATGTGAGCCAGTTGCCAAGTGGATGGGCTTCCATTTTATGGTACAACATGCTAACTACTGAACCCAAGGTATTTGCAGAATACTTACTTTTAAGTGTTATTGACGCAAAAGGTAGATTGGGTGTTAAAAGTGTAAGTGAGTTTCCTGAAACTTCTATGTAATTTACAAAGGAGATGGGGGTTGTATTTCCATGTTAATCCATAATATCTGACATGATTCATTCTTTCATCTTTATTTTGAAGTTCAATTCTTATTGGATCTAGGATTTTTTTTTCCTGTTTTTGTTTGGTTGGGGTTTGTTTCTTGTGTGTGCATTTTAAAAATCAAGCAAACTGTAGTATCCTTTATATTTTATACACCTGTTTTCAGATGTTTATTTACCTTCCCCCAATGTACTGTATATATTCACCAATTAAATTCACTGCTCTTCAGTAACATGGAATGGTTTGTTGGGTAAGATTAAACCCAGAGAGCTTTTTTTTCTCCTCAGAGAACAAGACTCTATCAGTATTGCTAACTGTTTCTCCATGGTTAGCTGGACCTTCCATCTGTGTAGAAGCCCTCATTTATTGTTAAACTTCACCATATTTTATGCAAACTTAGTGTTGTTTTTTTTAATCATACACTTGTGCTCATGCTAAGTTTCATGTGTGTTTAAGATTGTGGACATGGTGTTTTCTCTCTAGAACTTGTCCTTCTTTCTGAACCCACCTTGTGCAAGATGGTCTCAACTTTCTGAAGTGCTAAGTTGGCAGTTCTCGTCTGTAACTAAAAGGGGACTTCATGCAGATCAGTTGAGCATGCTGGGGGAGAAACTTCTTGGTATGATCCTATAACAAATTTTCCTATACAGACAAGCCCTTTTATTATGTTCCTTCCTCTTGGCTATATTAAGTAAGTAGATAGCCTGTTTGACTGCTAGGGAAAAATGACTTATTGCTGGATAAAAATTGAATGAACTTTTCCATAGAAAAAACATGAAAAGCTTATTTTCCCTTGCTTTTTATTAAGTCAAATTTTGAAATTTCAGTTTTTGGGACCAGTTGTACTTACTGCCATGTTGGACTGTTGTTTTTTTGTTGCGATTATCTACATTGTTACTTTACGTTTGGAGAAACTTTTATTTTACACTATTTTGTAATTTTTTTTTTATAGATATACTCTGTACCCCAATTTTAAATTAGTATTCAGTGTTCTATAACACAGATAGGGGTTGTATTGTGGTCACACACTGACAGCGTAGAAGCCATTTTCCATTTCTCTACATGCTGAATAGTTTGTATACTGTAAGGGTTAGATCTTGCAGATCTCTCTCTCTCTCTCAAACATGCACATATACACACTTCTGCTGAGTCAGGGTACACACACACACACTTAATGCCTGCTGAGTAAGGGTTTACAGGATTGGGACCAGATCTACTTCTGATGGGACACTGAAATATTCCTTCAAGAAATGAGTCATTTAGCCCAGTAACTAATTTTTGTCTCAGGTTTTCATGTTGCACTTGTCCATGGACCAGGACCTGCTATACACAGTCTTGACTCTCAGTGCATAAAAGGCAAGGCTAGACCAAGAGACCTATGACAATTTTAAAGGAATGTGTCAACTTAGAAATCTCCCACCTTTCTCTCTCCCCCCACATCCTTAGCTAAACTAAATTCATTGTTCAATTTTTGTGTAATCTCCCACTTTACAATGAAAAGGTGTCAGTTTCCTGTCTGGTTCTCAGAGACCCGGACTAATTAACTTCTGTAGTTTGGATAAGAGAGTCTGGAAGGACAGATTTAATTTAAAAAACAAAACTTTTTGTTATTTGCCTTAAATTTTATAAAAGGTTATGTTTAAAAAAATTAAATTGGAAATCTCAGCTGTCCAATTTTTATAAAGCATTTTTCTAGCTCTAGCAAGTTCTCAAATATCAAATCTTTAAAAGGTTTGGCAGCCTTTTTTAACATAATTTACCACTGTTAGTTTAGATCATTTTTGTGTGTGTTTTAAAATGTTGTACTAGTTAACAAAGGCAGAATATATTCATCATAAAAAATAAAAGTTTCCTGCTTTAGATAGGGAGATATTGACTGTTGGCATATCTCTGTTTGTTTAGTATTTTACAACTTGGGAAATTCCTAAACTGTGATAACCTTCACTTAAGTTTTTAGATAGGTATCCTCCACCTTATTATTACATTAGTTATAAAACCTAATCTTACTACTGGAGAGATTGATGGAAGAATTGTTATTAGCTGCAATAAATTAGAGACTTCCTTCTGTACTGTATGTAGTTCACTAGTATATGGAGTTTGGCTGTCTAAAGCTTGTATCCATTCTTCTAGCTTTTTTGCAGCCTGTGCTGTAATACTATGGATGGTATTGGGAACACATGGTTTGAAACCAGTCTATTGGTTTGTTGTTTAGGTCCAACAGGTGGAGGCTCTCTTGATGGCCTTATTCCTTGGACAAGATTCTGCAAGGTAGGATCTGTCTATTTAACAAGATAGATAATGAAGACAAAGCTTCAACTCCTTCCTTTTGTTTGAGGATTCTATTGCAGAGTTTGTCTATTTGAGTACTGTACGAATACTTCTTTATACTTTTTCCACTGGGCTTTTGGGAAGGCAAGGGGTGTGTGTGAATATTTTGATTCAGTTATGGTTGGTTCAAGAAAGTTATATGGGGGGAGGTTAGACTGTGAGTTGTGTGCCTCTTTTCAGGGACTGAATCTTAATTTCTGTAGAAGTCACCTAGAGCTCTTTATGTTCTATTATATTGAAATACACAAATCCATAAACCTAACAATCTGTTCATCAGCAAGTGAAGGAGCTTCACTGCTCTTAAATAAAGAGGGTAGTTCTCCAGTGGACTGGAGCTGTCTTAGGGGCAACACCCAAGGAAAAGCACAAGTTAACTCTGCAACGAAGACATACCCTAATATACATGCCTGTGGTGGCAGCAGGTCACATGTAAGGTCCTGCAGGCCCATGTATCCCCATGCCAGCCCAAGCTTCTCTTTCCTATACCTGTGCCACGCCGACCAGCTTAGGATGGTACCAATGGATGCACCTCATCCTAACACAGCATCTTTCCTCTTAAGGAGTGGAGGAACTGGAGCTACTAGAGAGGAGGAAAGAGAGGAGGAACGAGCTACTAGAGAGGAGGAAAGAGGAGGAACGAGCTACTAGAGAGGAGGAAAGAGAGGAGACAACAAAAATAAATAAATAAAATAAAAAGAGCAGCAAAAAGGAACAAAGAAAGAGGACAAATGTTAAGAAAAATGGGGGTGGGGAAGAGGAGAGGAAGGAGAGAGACTGCAGCTTTTTCAGGACATTGTTATAAGTTGAGTCCACTGAACTCAGATTTTTTTTTTGGTAACAGTTATTTGTGTCTTCCTCCCCATGTACTGTAATTTCAGGAAAATATAAATGATAAAAATTTTCCCTTCTGGCTGTGGATTGAGGGCATCCTTGAACTCATTAAAAAACACCTCCTATGTCTCTGGAATGACGGGTAAGAATCTTGTAGGTTGCTAATGAAGATGAATGGCTGATGGCTCGCGCCTTTAGCTCTGTTAAAATGATGCTTATGATTAGAAATAAAATATGAGTGCTAATAAGGCAAATGAGGTTTATTCTGGATCTTCATTGGAAGGAGCCAGACAGATCCTCTGCATGTTAGCTGAAGCAGTGGTAAAAAGACCATGAGTTTAGTGAATAAAACCGTTGCACTGCCTTTTAATACCAGAGATCAAAGTTCAGATTAGTATCGGGCTAAGTGAGATGAGTCACCAGCTCTCAGCCTACAGTGCAGTGAGCTTTCACCACATCCCAAGCAGAACTCAGTTTTCTCACAAGAACAGGCATTTAGCAGGTGAAAACTGAGGTGCTGTGGGGGAATCTTGTACAATGTTCACCCTTGTTTAAAAAAGTGCCTTTGTGAGCTTCCTGCTGGCAACAGCTAGATTGACTGAATCCTTTGATACCAGCGATGGAGTCCAGCTGCAGCAACTAATCTTTACTGATCAAATGTTAAAGAATTAAAATATTAATAGTAAAGGTCTTTTCCAGATTGAAAAATCAGTTCCTTTAATAATGTTTAGAAACCTTGGGTTTCAGTGTTTCTGATGTCACATAGTCCTTTTAATAATGGGCTCTGACTGCTGCCAGAAATAGGCTCAAAATGAGATATTAACCCTGCTTTTTAGTTGTCAGTTCAGATTTGATCTTATTTTACAGTCCTGTTGACAGCTTGTGTATGATGAAAGGTGCTTCTGATCCTGTGAACCTTAGTGACTTACTGTAAAAATGGCTGTGTATTAAAACTGGCAATCAATAACTGATGAAAGCAATGACAACCTTTCTTACTATTTTAATGACAGATAATACTCATATCCAGGACTAACAAACATAGGCCAGGAAAATTGCAGATATAGCTTTTGACTGAGCAAGGTACTTATGTATGTGAACAACAGAAGTTCTCATGTGCTTCAAATTAGGCAAACAATTAAGTGCCTTGCTGAATAGGGCCACAGATACTACTGAGCTGATGGGAAAATTACTGTACTAAAGTGTGCTGTGTTCTCACCCTGATTTTCAGCTTAGCTACTACAGATATTCTGCACTGACTTCTGCCCTCAAAGCTTCCCATTCAGATGCCCCCAATGAACTTGTCACTGTCACTTTTGACCTCCATCCTACATAAACTCCTTTTTTTCTATGTATAATCTCTGCTCCTCTTTGAAAATCTTTGCCCTGATCTTTGCAAACTGATCAGCACCCATTGAGGGGTCCAGATTTTCTTAAGTGTCAAGATCCCGTTTGGCTTAACAGTGGGAGCAACTGGCTGCTGAGCATTTTTGAAGATCCAGCCAGAAGACTCAACTCTCTCACACCCACAAGAGCTTTTTGCTTGTTTGTTTTTAATTCATAAGGTGAAATCTTGGCTCTATTAATGAGAGTTTTGCCACTGACTTCAGTGGAAGCAGATTTCACCCCTGGTGTCCAGGGCTCCCTCTCTGTATAATTATAACATTAATACCATCTACAAGAACATCTTACTGATATACAACGTTGTAAACAACAAATATCCTCCCTGTTGTAAGCAGTCCTCTGTTTGTAGTGGAAGAGTAGAGACAGAAATAAAAGGAACAAACAAACCTCCCTTTTCAATTAAACCTAGAGGATTTGCAGGCAGGTAACACAATAAAATGATCGATAGGAACAAAGATAGATTTGTTACATCAGCCACAGGCTTTAAAACATTTAGTGGGTTTTTTAGGAAAGCCAAAGAGCTGAAAGTTAATTAAGAGGGGCTAATAACTCACTGGAACTGCATGAGGCTCTGAATCAGACTGCCAACCATTCTGACTGGTTTTTGTACAATGTGAACAAACACCTGTTGCATATACATGGCATCAGCACTGATCTAACAGGAATCATAATTGCCCCCCAATTGTCTTTTTCATATATCAAGCTGAAGATTGCCAAACTAAGAATTGGGATATATAGTCCTCAAGGGATCCTTCGTAGCTGTTATCTACAATATCTGAAATGTTCTTCTTTTTAAAATCTCTAAATATATAATTTACCTTGTAGATTTCTACTGTTCTCTTTTGGGTAGATGGTGTATTTCCTAATTTACTGTGGTTGCAAGATACATATTTACCTAGAGTAATGGTGGTTTAATTACATAAATGAGTGTTTGCATAAGGAAAGAGCAATGGTTCAGAGGACTTTTGAACTCCTAGATAAATAAAATTGAGTTTAAACATTACGTTAAAGCAAAAAACACAAAACAAAACAAAAAAACCCCACCCCACTCTCTTGCCTCTCCCTCAAACTCTGATTTACCGAAGAAAACCTGGACAATATTGCTAAGTGACTGCGTCAGAGCTACCTCATCCCCAAGCATGAGGACACAGATATTGCTGATGGATAGAAGTCATTGTCTTGAGAGAAGTCTCTTTCTTCATATCTCTGTTGAAACCCTCTTGTGTCATCTTGATGTTCAGACATCATCCACCTTTTAAGGTCTTCACCATCACGCCTATATAATAGATATTACCCTGGATACCACACAGGCCCACTGCCCTGTGCAGAGGAATTCAGCCATCACAAGCAGATTAGACAAAGCCCCATATGCTCTCCTCAGAGCTCCTTTTCTTCAAGACCACAAAAGTCACCCCAGCCCACTCTGAAGCATTGTCTGACAACAGATAAACCTTTTCAGAGGGACAAAGCATCATAGTACCCTGCATCTGGTAATCATGGTACAAAGAGGGTGAGAAAGTTAAAGTGAGCTACTCTCATAGTGTTTCCAAGCGTAAGAGAACATGGCTTAACATACAATGAAACACCGGGCTTGAAATAATCTAGATTGTTAATATCTGATCTGGCAGTGATACATATGTTGTCTGGGAAGTGAGCATAAAACCAAAGAATCCTGAGAAATCCAAACAATTGTCTGATTCCAATAGGCGCATGGGATTCTAAAGCAAACACAGGCTTTCAAAAAGGAACGCAGTGACAATTTTCATTCATACCCACTTAATGCTCTCACCATGTTAAAACTGCCATCTAGGCCCTGCTCTTGCAAACACACGTGAGTAAGTTGAGTAATTTTACTCATTGAACTGAGACACTGGTTTTGGATAATATAGCAATTCCTGATTTTAAAAAGTGTTGAGACAACCACATTTTATAGCACATTACACATAGCAAGAGGGAAAAGGCTGAATAGCCACTCTCTGGATAGCTGCTGCTCAAGGACTACTGCACCCAGGAGTCAGAGTGCACATTTTAATTTGTGCTGTTCCAGCTGCGTAGGATGTTATAAACCAGTTGGAAAATTCTGCTTTTAGTTACATGAGGTAGCCCAATAATAGGCTTTGGATGTACTTAGAAGTAAACTGTACAATTTTTCTTTTAATATTACAGCTGTATCATGGGTTTCATCAGTAAGGAGAGAGAACGTGCTTTGTTAAAGGACCAAAGGCCAGGAACCTTTTTACTGAGATTTAGTGAAAGTAGCCGAGAAGGAGCCATCACTTTTACTTGGGTAGAGGGATCCCAGAATGGTAAGAAAATACAGAGAATAACCTGGCTTTGTACCTACATTTTAAAACCAAAGTTAAAAATCCTTGGAGCTCTCTGTCTTCCTTACCCAGACTGGCAATAACATGAAATTAACAATCGCATCCGATAAGCGCCAGAGAGCAACCACTAGTACAATGTCCTATCAACAATCTAGTAGGCTGCTTCGCTTACTTCACTGAGGACAGGGGCATTTCCAGGGGAGTCAGTTTGGCCTATAAAGTTGTGGAGAACAAATCCCCAAGGGTCCCTCCCCCTTCCCTTCCCATCCCCAGAATCAGTCCTCTCTACAGGTCTCCATCCCAACATATCCCAGTACCTATCCTTCACACCCTCCTCCACCACCCCAAGGTGCCCCCAGCAGGCTCCTAACTCTCACCTGCATCTACCCAAAGTTCCCCCATCCCCACGGTGCTGCTACTGCTGCGCTCCCCTGACCAGAGCTCCCGCCTTTGACCCTGTAACTCCCCCTCCCTGGCTCCACTTGCTCCCAGCAGCTCCCTTTTACCTGTCTCCAGAGAGGGGACCAGAAGATGGTGGAGTGGGGTTGAGCAGTTGAGACTCCTACAGTCAGCTCAGCTCAGCTCCCTGCCTGTCCAGCTCCTTCCCTGCTAGGCTCAGACCCAGGGTGGATGGGGAGGGGCCTGGGCAGGGCAGGGACTGCACTGCCTGCAAAGGAGAGGCTCCCTGCATCTTCCCGCCTAGCCTGTAGGAGACAGATCGCCCCTAGCTGGCAGGAGGCTGCTGCTGCTGCTGCTGTTGAAGGAACCCAGCTACCAAACAGCCTAGGAGAATCTGCTACTGCAGAAAGCCACTGCCTCACCCATTGTTCCTCCTCCTCTGCAGCCTTCCCGCTCCTTCCTTTGCCAGTCAAAGGCTGAGAGGGAGACAGTGTTGTCCCATATCCGCTTGCAGGGGATCCATACCTGCTCACCCCCATAATAAAACAGCCACAGTTGTTTGGCTCAAATCAGGTAGCAGGTGATGTGATCTGAATTTTATCAGAAAAGGCTGCAAAGGGCCGGTCTTGTAAATTTCAGCATGGTTTAATTTAAATATGTGATTTCAGCCCATTTCCAGAGGGGACCACAAGTCACCCCAGTCACTCTGAATCAAATATGTGAAAAGAACCACTCTCACATTTAAGAGGTCATACTTTCCTCTGCATGGAGCGATACTTGCTTTGGAAATAAAAACTACATTGTGTCAGTGCAAATTAAATTTCATTCTCTAAGGCCCTTCCATCACTTGACCCTCTCTGACTTTGTAAGCTCAGCTGTGTTTTTCTGTATACTTTTAACCATGCTTTTGGCACCATCTCTAGGATTCACATCCTTCTTTATTCACTAGAACCTCAGTTCCATTCGGTAGAACCTTATACCAAGAAGGAGCTCTCAGCGGTTACTTTCCCTGATATCATTCGCAACTACAAAGTGATGGCGGCCGAAAATATTCCTGAAAATCCACTGAGCTATCTGTACCCAAATATTCCCAAAGACAATGCCTTTGGGAAATACTACTCCAGGCCCAAGGAGAGTAAGTGAGAGCAACATTTCATTTGCAGAAGTATTTTAAGGTATTTGTTTGTCATTGTAATGTTGGAATACCAGATAATAGCTATGGTATACAATTAAATAATGGGCATTGAACCAGACTGGCCAGTAGTTTTTAAACCACACCGGCTGAATTCTTCCCATCAATAACGTGAGCAGTTGTATCTTTACTGTTCAAGAGGTGAAAAAAGAAGTGCAGAGTACCGGGGCTGTGAATGGGAAAATCTAGTGAAATTTAAAAGTGTGTATGTGTAGTTTCAGGCCATACAACTACTCCAGAGTCTGCCTGCCATATTTTGTGGTTTTACAACCTTATACCCCCCACTAGCAATTAGAGCCACGTAGCTGGACGCTGGCACTTGTGTGGCGCTGCAGCGACTTCAGGGGATAGCAACTGCTGCCTGCATGGATAGGGCCATGTTTTCCTTTCTTTTTCCCCTCCCTCATGCTATGTGGGAAAAATCACACAAGCAGGGGGAACTGATGTGACACAGTTTTCTTTAATGCACAGTGGAAACCAACTGGAAATATAGCCTTAGTTGTTATAACAGTAGCTGGTAAAACGTTTTCAGGAAGAAATGTAATTTTTGACACTGCTCCTTTAATTCCTATAGAAGATTTTTCTCAAAGTGAACATTTGCTAAGCATTGGTGTATTTTATTTTTAGCTTCTGAGCCTATGGATTTAGATGGCCCCAAAGGGAATGGATACATCAAGACTGAATTAATCTCCGTATCTGAAGTGTAAGTTTGCCCAGAACAGTTGGATTCCTAACAAATGGATAGTATTTGAAACTATTAAAAATGGTGTGTATGTTAGGAGTGTTAAAGATGTACGTGATTTGCCATTAGAGCTTTCCCCTGCTTTGCTAAGACCATTGGATAGATAGACACTACAATACACATATTAGAATAGAAAAAAAGGCTACTATATTAAAATACAAAATGTAGAAATATTTGGGCAATTTACAGCTGTTTCCTATACTTGATTTTTCATAAAACTTGACTGCCTCAGTTTTCTTTGGACTATCATGACCTATCAGGACGTGACTGTGGTAGATCAACGTGCATCCCCAGCCACACACCTCTGCTTTCAGTTGTGTTAAACCACTCTTGCATTGCAGAGAGCGAAACACTGTCTCAGCAGTGCAGTTAAGAACTGGCTGGGCTTTCTAAGTAGAATATCCTCGCTTGATGGAAGCTCCTGCTGCTGTTGGTCTTCTAAAGTCAGAGCTGTTGATCTTCCAGGGTACAGCTCTACAGGGATAAAAGACCCACAGCCCAGCAGTGGCTGGCCCAGGTCAGCTGACTTTAGCTCGCAGGGCTAAAAATTGCTGTGTAGATTCTTGGACTCTGGACCCAGCAGCCTTGTGGGGTCTACACAGCAATTTTTCAGCCTCGCAGCCTGAGTCAACTGACCTAGACCAGCCCTTGGTTTTTTGTCCGCGTGTAGTGGTAGTAGCAATAGGATCCATGGGGTTTGCACCCATCCCGAAACTTCAGTAGTATTGTGCATGGGGCCAGGAGCTCCCTGCAGTGGATTTTCCTGCTGAAAGACGGTATCTTCCCACCAGCTCACATTTGTTTAGACTCTGTCATTACCATCACTGCAAAATGAGTTAGATGTAACTTTGCTGAGTCACGCATCTCAGTGACACCAATCTACTTGTTGCCCTGTAAACTGAATGAGAGGCAGCTGTGGTAAGGGGCACATGCTACTAAAAATCAAGTAGAGTGAAGAGTTTGAAATGGGAAATGAATTGACTTCATGGGTGCTGCTTGTTCATTGGAATTAATATTAATACACTGAAGGTTTGTCCCTTCTCTTCTCCCCATGTCAGCCACCCTTCCAGACTCCAAACCACAGAAAACCTCTTACCCATGTCTCCTGAAGATTTTGATGAGGTGTCTCGAATGGTGAGCCCTGCAGAAATTGATACTGTGGTATGTTGGTGATTTGGTTTTTCTGAGTGGGGATGTGAAGGGAAGCAGAGGGGCATGGATATGGAATTTGCTTTTAAAAGACTCTTTTATCCTGCCAGAGAATATTTCATATTTTTAAAAGATTCTGATTTCAACGCAAACTGGCCGTTCAGAACAAAGTTACCACCTTCAGTTGGAAATGCAAATACATTTCCTTTACAGGCTAGAGTGACTTTGCTTCATTTCAACCTATTTCTCCCCTCTTTGGGCTCCAGGCCAGTGGCTCTCTTTATATGCTATGTCCTGGAGGAAAGCTAGGTAAGACTATGAAGGAAACAACAGAAAGAGTTACTATATAAACAGCATTAAGGTGATTCATCTAGCTATTACTAGATTTCGCCAGTTAGCACTGTCATGTTATCTGGCTTAACAGTGGAACAAAACTGGCAAAGTACAATTTTTTTGTTCTCACAGTAAGTTGAATTGAGAGATGTGAATCTGCCTCTGGCAGTGTGAAAAAATGACACAGTCATGGTTGATTTAGCAAATAGTATGGGGTTCTGAAAACCCTGAGAAACACTTTTTGAATATTACTTAATCATTCTGTCAGCGTTCAAGCTCCCATTAGTAAGTAGCAGCACATCAGTCTCCTTGCCCTTACTGTGTAACCCCATGAAAAATACTACACTGCACTGTAAAATGTAACAGGAGCTATGCAACTGTAAAAGAGTATTTTAGTATAATTCTTTGCTATGGTTTGCTTTTAAGATTTTAATCAACCTGTGCTCTCTCTTTACAGATGTGTTCAGCCTATCCGACTTAAGTGTTATTGGTCTCTCTACTATATTGTTTGCACATGTCCATCCTTAAGTAGCTTGCATTTTTCTGCTTCCCCATTTTGCAGCCTGCAGAGGTACCCATCAAGGTTTGGTGTAGTCTGTGGCAAGCTTTCCCTACATTCTGAAGAAAGCCCTTGGATCAGTGTGTCAGACAGGAGCTTCAGTTCAATTAAGGAATTGAGGGTCTTAACGAATTCAGTGTAAAAATGAATAAATACCCAGAGTAGCTTGTATGTTACTGAGTATGATATTACATTTGTAATTTTCAATGAGCTAGAGAATTTTATTGTAAATGGAAAGTTATGTTGCCATTGACGATATAGTCTCTAGGTTTTAAAGTAAAGGTAATTCAACACCTCAGAGATTGGTTTCAGGGTGCCTGCATACTTAGGCAGACAATTCAGCTTCAGTTTGCACTTGGCTCACATAGGGACGGCTTTCTTCTGCACGGAGGAGGGCTGGAATATTTTCTTTTACAGGAAAGCTTAGATCCTTTCTCAAAGGGTACAACCACAAACTGCACTGACCTGTGTTTGCTTCTGCTCTGCTAAATCAGTGGCACATGCTTCATTGTGCTAAAAAAAACAAAAACAAAACTCCAACAACCTAGCATATTGTTATGGTATGAGTGAAATCCAAAACTGTTACTACACTGCTCATTGAGAAAAGAAACACCAACTGAATAGAATGTCTCACAAATTGTTCTCCATGTAGAAAATTCCCAAAGGCATCATGTCACCCCAAAGAACAGTGTTTGAGTATATCCTGCATATTCTGCTTTCTATTATGGCATAAAGGAACTGAAGGCTAGACATCATAGGATTACACTCAGTACCTTTATTTGGGCATAAGCTTTCATGAGCTAGAACCCACTTCGTGTATTTTCCACTCCATGCATCTGATGAGCAGGTATAATAAATACATGAAAAGATGGCATTGCCTTACCAAGTGTGAGATCAGTCTACTAAGACAATTCAATTAACAGTAGGATACCAAGGGAGGGAAAATAACTTTTGTAGTGGTAATGAGAGTGGCCCATTTCAAACAGTTGACAGGAAGGTGTGAGTGACAGTAGAGAGAAATTAGGTTTAGGTTTTGTTATGACCCAATCACTCGCAGTCTTTATTCAGGCCTAATGGGATGATGTCCCTCTGCCATGTACTAGTCAGCCCAACAGATGGCATCTCTGGGCTTGTCAGATTGCAGCTATTTTTATAGCTCACAGTTTAGCTAGGAACTGTTGAAACGGAGAATTGCACATTGTCCACTGAGGGCTTGATCTTGCACCATTCAAGTCTATGGGAGTTTTCTACTGATTTGAATGGGAGTAGGATCAAGTCCATCCAGAGCATAAATGTGTTTTGCTTTCCTCTTTATAGCAGCAAACTAAAGTATTCCTAGCACATCAATCCGCTAGTGAAAGTAGCACTGTTACCTTCATTGCAGAATAAACTCACTTTAGGCCTCCAGGGGTGTGGCTATGCTGCAATTAGAAACCTGAGCCTCCACACTGCAGTTCAACAGTCCCTTAGCCCAGGGCAGCTACAGGTTTTTAATTCCTAAGGGGCTTGACTGCGGTACAGCCCCACTGAAGACAATGAAGCAATGCTGATTTTGACTAGCTGCAGTCCCTGTTGCTTCATGTTTGTAATTTTGACTGTAAGCTCTTGGGGCGGGGGGCTGGGGACACTTTTCCTGTAGGTATTGTGCAAACCATTATTAACTAAGTCATGTTTCAGAAGACTTCTCATTTTTACTATGGTTTATTTGAAAGAGAGCATAGTCTCTGCATAGACACAGCTTCATTAGTAGCAGTAGGATAAAGAAAGCTGAATTACAATTGACTCTGTGTTACGTGCTTACAGCCCACAGAAGCATTGGTACTTAGAGGAAGGAGGCAATCTGCTAATAGCAGAGGAGCAGAATTTCTCTCAGTACAGTGGAGGCCAATTAAGCCACTTACCTAATGAGGGTGGCCTCTTACATAGATTTCACTGAATTTCAAGTCTCACTACGAACTCATAACTCCTCATGAAACTGAAAATCACTAATTATCTCGCCTTAAAGTTCCAACAGCTGCAATGCTCTCAGCAGCTTGAGAATTCAGCATTTTGCTAGTTAGTTTATAAAGGATGGGGAAGCTACATTGCTACCATTCAAATATGTTAAAAAACAATCAGCTGCTTGCACCTGCTTCATGAAAAGGAAGTGGTAAATCCATTTAGTAGATTGTGCTTGTAAAGACTAGCATGCTGCCTGCAAGGAGGACCCTTGTAGTCCTACGATTCCATGACTACCATGAAAACGTTGGAAGGATCTGTGTTTGCTTAGGTAGCAAATAGTGCCAGTTTTGCCTTATTTTGCTATTGCTATCAAAAAAAAAAATCAGTGACCAAAAGTTCAAAATGTATCAGCAGGTTAAATTCTTCAGTTTTCATTAGCTACATGTACATATGTATTTAATAGCTATCAAGTGAAATGAAGTGGGAGTGCCTACAAATTGTGATGTGGTAATCTACATATGGTGCTTATAGTACCTTCACTTCTGAATTCAACTTGTATGTGACAGTCAAACTGATTTACAGTACACAGCTTCATGTCAATTATACATGGATGAAAGTTATAAAGTTTTACTTTATCAGAAATACTATTTGCCAGGTTAAAAAACTGAAGCGTCACTTAGCAATTGTTTTATGATTATTAATAAATAATGAGATCATGTTTCTCTAAGACTTGTATCAACCAACTAGTGAGATTCAATTGAATTTTTGACCTAACAGAGGCCGCTATTTGATTGTAAGTCCATTGGGGCAGTTTCATCTCTATATGGTTGTTATTTCTATGGCTTGTCACAAAGCTCTGTCCTTATCTTCGTGGATCCTGCGTTTCCTGGCGGATTTTTACTAGCCTCAGCGGCTCACCGTGACCCTCCATGGAGCCCTTCTCTCTCTGGAGACAAGGTCACAGTCTATTGAGCCATTTTCATCACAAACCAGTGAGGAGAAGCTATCCTTCCTGACACAGTCTCTATTGTCTCCCAATCTCAGAGACTAATTAGGGGAGGCAGAAAGGGGGGAGCCCAGGCCCGCCCTCTACTCTGGGCTCCAGCCCAGGGACCCTAATAGTATCAGCTAAGATGGCTGACCTTTTATCCACAAAACACAATACAATTCCCTGGGCTACTTCCCCACAGCAGTCCCCGCTTCTTCAAACTCCACTTCACCCTTACCTCAGGGCCTCCTTCCTTCTGGATGATAAGTTGTCCACCACTCAGTCTCACCAACAGCATAACTTCCTTCCACAGCTCCTGACACCCACAACCCACCTGACTAACTGGGAGGTTTTCATCTGGATTCAGCCAGTCCCTGATTGGCTTCAGGTGTCCCAATTAGGCTAGCTGTTTCTACTCCTTTCTAGAAGGTTCTTAATTGGCCCCAGGTGTCTTGATTGGCCTGGAGTAGCCTTTGTTTGGCTATCCAGGGAACAGGGACCTGCACACCCTGAGACTAATGTACCTGCCTTCCAGCCCTCTCCTATATCCTTCTGGTCTGACTCCGTCACAGGCTATAGAATTAGTTATATGTTCTACCAGTCTCTGGGCAAACAAGTAATCCAGCAAAGTGTCAGTCTGGCTAGTCAAGGTATCATTTGTTGCTAATTATTTCATAATGCCCATCAGTGTGCTATGCTGATCCTCACAGTACAGAATAAATGACATTATCCTTGCTCCAAGTTACTTACAAGCTTATATAAACTTCACACAACAAGGAGTAAAAGAATGGAGGAGAGGGGGAAAACAGAGGTAACCCTTTAAGAATGTAGATAGCCCAGCAGGAGATCATGATTATAAACAGAATGGTCATTATAAGAAAAGGATTCTTTTAGGGCTGCCAAGCAATTAAAAAATTAACCGTGATTAAACAATCACACTATTAAATGATATTCTTCTATTGTTGATTTAAATATTTTTGGATGTTTTCTACATTTTCAAGTATAATGGCCTTGCAGACAAGCTCAGGGCCTTCTATCTAAGAAAGGAAGATTGTGGAAAAAGCCTTCAAAATGATTCTAAATGTCTTCCCTTTTAGCACGTACATTTGTGAAAAGAGCAAGACTCACTCTCTAGAAGCTTTAAAAGAGGCAATATATAAAATCTTGTGTCCACTGAGCTGTTAACATCCCTGGTTTCAACAACACAATATTCAAATCAATTAAAATGGATACAAGTAATTTTAAAAAAGCCCAACGTGTTAGAACAAGGAATACAAATTTCTCTCCCCACTGATGTTTGGCAACTCCATTTCAGCAAACATTAATTTTTCACTGTATTGTGACTGAATTATAGGTTTGCAAATATAACTGGCAAATCACTGATTTTTGTAATGGCCTAGAATGGGAACTCACAGGCTTAGCTAGTCTGATGCCTAGTGGCACTCACTGTGTAGTACAGGTTAGTAGTCAGGATATGTTCTCTGAAACAAGGTTTTTTATTATATCCAATAATTTCTAAATCATGTTTGAGGATGCAGCACTTCTGCTATCACTGCAGGAAATTCAAAGGTATTGTTCTTCGGAGAATTCAGGGAATTCTGTATCAGATTCACTTTGATTGCACTACATAACAAAAAGGTCATTTTGCTCCATAAGGCCATTTACAACACACTGAAACCATGAAATCAGCAACAACGTATGTCTCCACTCCTGGCTGCAATATGAGACCTCTTTAGTACAGGGCTAGGTGACGCTGGTTTTCAGTAGAATCCCTTAATTGCTTCCACAACTTTCTGCTGTGGTCCGAGGCAGGAGTTTGTGAGGAACCTTCAGGAGCAAAATGATGCATGTATATCCATCCCTATTTTGCCCTCTGTAATTCTTAAATATTTCAATAGCCAGACCATCCCGATTAATTCCTGACTCACCAGATTCAGAGACCTTTACTTCCCCCTCCCAGTGACAGCCTGTATTCCTAAAGAATAGATGTTGGAGACCATCAACACTTCAAAAAGATATGCCCACAGCAGGTTGGTTACTCCTTTGTAGCATCATTTCTCCATCACTAGCTGGACACCTGTATTGAGTGAGGGAAAGCCAATGAGCTCCTGTTCGCTATATCAAGCTTTTAAATTTATAAACTACAGTATTCACTAATGATTAACTATGAGATGGAGCCTCCTGGTGATTTGATGCTACAATTAAAGCTTGTCACAAGGCCTTCCCAATGCAAATATAGCCTTGAGACTGGAGGGTAGGAAAGCACCCTAAAATGGAGGGCTCCACAAAGTCCACTCGCTTTGGCTACTTCAGTTGGGATGGTATTAGAGGAGGGTAAATAACGTAGCTGACCAATAAAAGAACCCCTCAAATGTCTCTATTTTTTGGTATTCCCGTTTAATTGCGCTGTAAACAGCAACAATATCTGGATTTTATTCATTAAAATAAATATCTTTCATTTTCAGAACCAGTACAGCTCAAGTATTTTTAAATTTATATTTACTTACAGGAAACTGCTGAAAGCAAATACATTCATCACTGTCTATTTCCCACAATAAGGAATCTAAAATATCACACCAATCACTCACAATTGCTGACAGTACAGCATCAATAAAAACACTCATTGACAGTCCAGCTCTGTAGCTAAAAAGATATCAGCCCAGTACATCACATTTTTCACAAAAAGATGGGATAATTAATGCCAAGACCAGCACAATATTTCTGTGTACAAAGCATTAAGTTAGCTTAATCAGTTCTAGGTGCTGGGATACATAAGAAGCACATATATGACATAAAAGAAAACTCTTTGGAGCATAAGGAGCATAAGGATGTCAGCATTTGATAACACAACAAAAGCCATTTAAATTAAAATCTATAGGTCAGTGCCTGCAATGAGCAGCCAAACCAGTGAACTACATATATTTATAAATAATTGCATATATAAATAAATGCACTGCTTCCACTGGGCACAAATCTTTGCAAAATAATATCTCTTGGTACAACGAGAAAATGCTAAAACTATCCTGGTGAAAATGCATTGGTACTAAAATTTTAGCTAAAAGCTCTTAAAAACATTAGGTTCAGGGACAGCCATAATCTCTAAGCTATTTACATTAAAAACCCTTTATCTTCTCAATACATATACCTACCTTTTGGAAATTGTTTGAGCAAAGTAGATTTCATTGATTTCAATTACATCAAAATAAATCACTGATATTTTTTCTAAAACAACAGGGATACATTTTCTTAGCAAACCAGAGACATATACATAGAAATCTGATTAGTTAACAAACAGAATGTGCCTCATAGCTTGAGACCTGATCAGTACCCCCAGAGCCCAACCTGAGAAATTTTACTCCCATAGGATCGATTTGGTAGGTTTAAGAATGTTATAGAGGAAAACGTGGGCTTTCATTTGCCTGGTTTTATCCTCTGTAGGAGCGCAGCAGAGACAGGGCCTTGTGCTCTCAACAGTGACCCATCTGGCCAAGAAGGGTTCCAAGGGAATCCCATCCAGTTCTTGGTTAAGGAGGAGGGTGGCTGCGACAGAAGGCATGAAAGGTGAGGCTTAAAAAAGCATGAGGCCTTCACGTGAATAATTGACTTCAGGCAAAACAAACAGCTTGAGAGCAGTAACATCAGATGACAAGGGGGTGGAGGGAGCGACTGATGCCAGGCAAGCATTTTTGCCAATCAGATTTCAGGGGTTTAGGCTTTCAAACTACTACCAGACAGCATCTTTATTATGAGATAGGCCACTGCTTGTGCTGAATATCAAGTGCCTTCATTTGATTTCTCCTCCTCAGGGGAGGCAATGTGCATAGTGGCTAGAGCACTGGAGTTGGACCCAGGAGACAAGGATTCCATACCTTGACTCTGCCACTGACTTGCTGGGTGACCTCTCCATGTCTCAGTTTCACCATCAGTAAAGTGGGCACCTTGAGATCTATGGATGAATTATTATTACTGCCATCTCTTCGAGATGTGTGCAGTTCCCACAAAAGGTCTCATTTCCCATACATTGCCTGAGTCTTGACTATCGCCTACTTTCAACAAATGTGAAATGGATCCTCGGACCCAGATTTTTTTTAAACATGACTTCGCTCCTATTGTAGTGTCAGTAATCAGACATGTTGTTGCATTGGGCAAGAAGCTGATGTAGTGTAATGGTCCCAAAAATAGAACAGATATTTGGATTTAGATTTCTAACGACTGCTATACGTAGGGCACAGACTACCACATGAATGCAACAGTTCACACACAAATGAACTACTTGACTTGTGGCCCTGTCTCTGATCTCTTACCTGTTTTACACCAGTGTAACTTCAGAAGCTTCAATAAAACTATTTAAGGATTTATACCAGCATAAAAAGAGTTAGACCCACAGTTTGGCATATCCACAACCTTGTTCATGCTTTGATTAGCTTTGTGTCTCTTTAAGCTGTTTCACGCCATCGGTGTTTTTTACTGTGAGCCTAACTCATTTAGAATATTTGGTTTAGTATTTTGCCTTTCATATACTTACATTCCCTTAAAGGTTTTTGGTGCAGTTGCAGCTAAGGACAAAACATAAGACAGAGATGAATTATTTTGCAGCCTACAAGATCCCCCATGATGCACATACGCCTGTCAGGAACAAATGCATACTGTGGAAGCACCTGCTTTCCCCACCTAAAGGGAAAGCACTTCAGCAACTGAATATGGACACAGAGTGAGGCTAGACAAAGGGCATTTGAAAGAAACTGCTCAAAAAAAAAAAAAAAAAAAAAAGTCAAAAGTGATATTCCTCTATGTCATTTGGTCATCAAACCAACCTTAAAACAGATTCCCTGAAAAAATCATCATCTCTAAGAACAATTAACTCAGACCATTGACAAATGTCACCAATATATTATTTTGAGATTTATATTATGTAAACAACCAGTCAAGATGGTGCATGCCTGTAATTGTAGCTACATGGGAGGCTGAAGCTGGCAGATCGCTTGAGCTCAGGGGTTCTGGGCTGCAGTGTGCTATGCCGATCAGGTGTCTGGTGCCACTGATAAGCCTGGCCAACAGGTGGCTGAAGGACTGGCTAGAACAACGTGTTGTGACCGGCACTGTCTCTGCGAGGGCTGAAGGACCAATCAATCAAGATGACCATGTTAATGAGGTTTCATGGGAAATTATTTAGGGGGAAAAAAAAGACAAGTGCAGATTCTTGTTCAACACACCACACTAAATCTACACCAGATCCTCAGCTCCCGAAATCTAGCAGAACCACAGTGACAGTTGCACATGGCAACAGCATGGTTCCACTTAGCCACATGGTAAGAGATTTGTTTAGAAATGCAAATTCAGCAGAAAAATTCCTGACCATGGTTTGAAGATATACATAGAACACAAAAATAAATTAAGTAGCGCACAGTCAAGCCATCAACAGCTAATACTTTTTACATCAGTTATACGCAACACAAGGTAATATTGCTCACATTATGAAGGGAGATTCTTGGGGAGGAAGGGGTTGTTTGGGATTTTTTGGAGCGACTGGGTTTGTCCGCTGCATATCATGAAGAAAACTCCTGTAACACTGAAATAAATGAAATATTCTGTAAAATATACACCACTGTCAGACAGAAATACACACGCTCTTCATAGTCATTTTCCACAACAACACAAGTGACTGGACTCTTGGGATCTAGCTGAAGATGGTTAGAGTAAGCCATCTAGATTTTTATGAACTGTTTGATTTTCTTTTCCATCGCTGGACTCCTCTGGAGGTGTATACTGGATCTGGAATTCTTGAAGAATTTTAAATACATCATGGTGTCCAAAATGTAAAGCTTCATCCATGGGAGTGTTATTCCATCTGAAATAGCACAATATTTCCAAAATCAGTAAGCAAGTAAATTCACCACTATGAATTCCAATATACTTTGATGTCTGAGACAACAATTGCCAGTGCAGCATGCACTAAGCTGGTGAGTGAACTGGACAATGACCTACAACCTTTTTTGACAACAGACATTTTCACTACTTTTTACTCCTGTTACCCATTCAGTATCAGTATGGAGAATGAGCGGGATTCCATTCCTTCTTATGCTTCAGTAGAGTTGTTTAATAAATTTCAGCCCCACCAGCCACACATCTGTGTAACCTCACTGTCTTCAATTTGATTTCACAGGTGTCACCAAGGACAAAATCTGGCATGAAGAACTTCTATTTCCAGGGATTCAGAGTCCAAGGTCAGAAGGGACCACTGTGACCTCCTGTGCAACACAGGCCATAAAACTTCACCAACATAATTCCTAGATTATCTCTTCTAGGAAAACATCCAATCTTGATTTAAAATATGGTCAGTGATGTAGAATCCACCATGACCACTGATAATACATAAAAAAGGAAGAACCCAACTTGATTGTCAGCCCACCGGCTGATTGTGCACAGTCAGTCACTGGAAACAAAATCTTTTTACTTGAGAGCGTGAAAACTGAACACATTTGATATGGAAATCACTAAAAGAAAATAAAAACCAAATGATTTTTTTCAGTCATTTTTCACAGCAGAACTGAACTTTAATGGATAGTGTCACACTAAACAAAACAGTAACCACAAAAAGCAGCTAAACACACACACATGCGTAACTGCTGCTATTTTCACATCATCCACACTAAAACCCTCCCAAATGTAACAACAATATGCAAAGGCTATTGCACACAATTGTGTATTTTCCCTTCTTAAACAGGAGAGTAAGAGATATCTAAATATAGTATTTCAACAAAGCAAATGTAAAGTATTTATTTTTTGCCTTCCTTTCACCAAGTAAATCAACCCCAGAAATGTGCCTCAGATCATTTTTACTGAAGTGTTTTCCTAATATTGATCTTTGAAGGACAAACTCTTCCCCTGAGGGGTTTTAATGGAAAAGCTGGTAGTTAGAGCAGGTATAAACACAATGCAGATTTCCCACCAACCTTGGTTACATTTTAATCGTGGTGTAAGAACTCTGTAGCACTGAGAGTTCCTTTTGAAAAGGACTGTATCTAAAAGTAAAAATCTCACCTTACTAGGGAAGTTTCAAAAAATCACAGGTACCAATAAACTGAAAATGCTCTGCCATTCTGACACTCCTATAAGCACCATTACGAGGACATTGTGCATATAATACAAGACATTAGCAGACTTATATTAGTCTGCATTGCACTGCATGAAATAAATTATCAAATTAAAGCTAATTCTCTACTTTACTGTTAAATAGCAAAATCACTGTTATACGGAGAGAAGAGTTAAAAGGTACAGGCAAACTAAAGGAAGCAGAGACAAAGACACAAGTTTACTTGATTAAGAGAGCTAGAAAGAGTGGTTTCATTATTGGTGCCAGGTCTTGCATTTTATAGGTGAGGAACCTTGCACTGACCTATTTTTTTCTAGTTTCCAATGCCGTACTGTGAATTACAGTAATAAAACTGAAGGTGAAATTGAAAATAAAGTTAATGATTATACATAACAAACCATGTGACCGTCACCTCTCTCAGGACACCAGAACAGTAAAGCAGCTTTTCTAGTAGGGTCAAGTTGACACTGAAGTTTGTGAGTAGTTTTAGTTATGCTGGACAGGAGGAACACACATAGACTCCTCTTACACCCACATCCAAGTGCGCATTCTGCGCACATATTATATATAAAATCACACACGTCAAACTACAAATTCCCTTTTCTTTACTTGATGCCTTTTTTGAAAGAAAATTCTCAAGCCACTGATTTATCTTCTCGATCTTCCCTACTGAGGTCTGGAATTCCTGTTTCTTTAAGGGGGGCGGAATTAGTATTGCTAGCTCAAATGGGCAGAAACAGCTCCAAGTTAGCTGGGTAGATCAGATGGTCCCAGTTGTCACTAGTTTCAGTATGCTATGAAATTTCAGAGGAAACAAGGACTCTGATCGACTGACTGCACTAGAGTTGGATTCACCAATCTAATTAATTACTGGAGCTCCCCTCCTTCATACTAACAGTGCAATTGCTTACCTGTCTTTGGGGAAAGGATTCACTTTGCAGGCTTCCAACAAAAATTTAACTACTTCCACGTGACCTGTGATATAAAAGAAGGATTTAATATACCTTTTAAATTAAGCCCACTAAATTAATAGCTTATATTTTATTTGTCAAGAGTTGTTACCTTCTGCAGCTGCTACGTGCAATGCTGTTCGTGAATCATAATCTCTTTGCTCCATATCCATACCCGACAAAGCAAATCTGAAAAGCCAAATTCAGAAAGACAATCATAGAAATAATTACAAAAATACAGAAGTAATCATACTTCTACTGTAAACAATGAAATGCCCTCTGTGACAGGATTTAAGGGGCATCTGTGATACTGCATCCCATATTTTTCATAGTAATGTTATGATAGGATGATGACAGTTATGAAGTATTTTCTACAAGATAAATCATCTGAGGTGTCACTGGAAAGGTTATGATCTGCTGAATGTGATTATCCTACTTGTATGGATGTATCATGTTTGTATCTGAAGTTGGGAATATTGACTATGTATCTGTATGTATTGAGTATATATGTGTGGCAATTCTTTAACAAAAAAACTTGAAACACAGACTTCAATGAGAAACTGTAGAACTGGAATTAATTTGCAAACTGGGCACCATCAAGTTAGGCCTGAATAAAGACTGGGAGTGGACAAGTCACTACAAAAAGTAAATCATCCCTCTGCTAAAATAAACGAGGAGTACTGGTGGCACCTTGGAGACTAACAAATTTATTTGGGCATAAGATTTCATGGAACTCAGGAGTGCTTCTGATGAAGCCCATGAAAGCTTATGCCCAAATAAATTTGTTAGTCTCTAAGTAAGGTACCACCAAGACTCCTTGTTGTTTTTGCTGTTACAGACTAAGATGGCTACCACTCTGAAACCTGTATTATAAATGTGTTTACTGGGGAACACCCACTAGACAAGATGCTTTCATTCTCAAAAGTTGTGCAGGGAATGGCCATAAGAGAAAACAATAGGCATTAGAAGAAGCTTATCTGCCACCTGGGGGGGGGTCTTCCTGAGGACTGCCTCTCAGTCATAGCTGCTGTGACTCTACAGGGGCATGTCACCAAGTCACGTGGGACTGGATTCCATCTTGGGATGTCAGTATATTTCTACTGACTGGCGTGGGAACTAAGCTTGGGAACAAATGGTTTCTGCCATATGCAAAAGCTATATAAGGCAAGAGAGTAACATTATCTTGGTTCTTCACTGATTCCCCACCCATGGAAGGCTGAGCACAGCGTCTGCATGCAACTGCAGCTGAGTGTGTCCCTGCCTGTATGTGTGCTGGTGAAAGTGCAGGCTGGTCACAGCAGTACAATGTAAAGGGAGCCCAGGCTGGTATGTCGGGGGCTCAGTGGTACCCCAGTTCCAGATGGCACCCCCAGGGGGAACCCATCACAGTATCAAAAGTACATTATATTTTCACCTGAGCTTTAATAAAAAGCGGCACCAAAATGACCTGGCTTTAAGAGCACACTAGAGATTTGGTTTCCTTCCTGGCATCTTCATCTGTAGTTCCAGTCAGAAAAAAAATCACTCTTGAAATGCCACTATGGAGCATACTGATGTGCATACATACGTCTCTCAGTCCAGCCAAAACACTGTAATTCCAGGCAGCTTCTCTGACTGGCTAAGATCGCTTTGGGATGCAAAGTGTAAAAGGAACTTATGTCAGCCGGAGAAATTTCATGGAGAATTCTCCCTTTGTCAGAAGAATCTCTAAGCAGTATAAAGCTACTAGAGCAGCTCCACTGCTAGCTTTGCCAAGGTACAGTGAAGAATTAAGCCTTCCACATTTACCTGCTCTCTCAATGACTCTGTGTGAAATCTGCAAAGGAATTTTAGACACTGCCAGCCCTACCAAAAAACAAAACTATACTTGAGATCTGAAAATCAAGCTGGGTTCCATCTGGCTCCTACATCACTAACACTAAGTATTACTCAATTTGAGCTTTGCTCACAGTTCTGGAACTGATTCACAAGGCTGACTAGACTCCAGCTTGCTTTTCCACTGCTGTAAAAATTTGTGAGGACAACAACATAACATGACTGAGACACAAATGGGAAAATCAGTTTAAGTCAAAGCAGAGTGGTACCATTTTATATGGTTACACCTCTCACTATAACCGGATGTACACATTATTTTTCACGTTATCCACATGAAGTTTTGATATGCAGAACAAAGGACTGATGATGTAATGAGCTTAACTCCTTGCTCTGTCAGGATCTGAAGACTAGACATTAAAAGAGTGCTAGATCCAACAGAGCGCATTCTTTTAACACCTTGTGTGTTTAAATGGCCCTGCTATCTTGGAGTATTAAAGCAGCTATAATGTCTCCTAACATGGTCATATGTTCAGCAATAAAGTGCAATAGCAGTTGAAACACGAGTGATTTTCTTTCCCCAACACCATATTGATTTTACCTTCGGAGTGCAGATACATCCCCAGTGTAGGCAGCAAACAGGAGATTTATCACAGACTTCACCTGTGAGGTGGGAAGGAAAGAGGTTTTTTTTCTTGAGGTGACTTGTGGGAAGAAAGCTAAGATACAGTAGGGTCACTGTTGGCAAACAAATCAACTATGTAACAATTTCTCTAGGTACATTTGCAGTACAATCTAAAAATGTTGTCAGATCAAATTCCAAATAGCTTCAGCACGGGTAATTTAATGCTCAATGGTCCAACTCTGAATGTACAGAAACACTAGAAAGTGTAACATCACCAATTTGTATTTTACTATGACAAAAATCTAAAAACATTTTCCTTCGTTGGCCAAATTGCATTTCTCTTTCAAACGTAACACTGTATACTACTGACTCTCTAACCCATTGCATAATTTGCATAATTCATCATGACACACAGTTTACACTAAATAGAGACTTGAAGAGTAGGGGATATTACCAGTCAGCACCAAGAATGCCAAGGAAAAGCTATCGGAGGAAATCTGCATACAGCACCGGTTTCAATACATTGTTGTCACTCGTACTTTCCATTACTTTAGCTGATACACTATGGAGGCTTTTTACAGACTACATGCCAGAATGCTTCACAGTGTTATATAATAAAAAGAAAAACTAATAAGGTTAGCAAGTGTGGTAAACCCCGAGCAGGCAGCTACCAGTGGGGTGGTGGTAAGGGAGGTAACCACAGGTCAATTGGGCTCAGCTGGGTAGAGACTGCCAGAGACTCAGGCAAGATCAGCTGATACCAATTAAGCCCTGACAGAGACCTTTTTAAACCCTCCTCCCCAGCTAGGAGAGAGAGAGAGGGCGTGAGGCTGCCAGCAGGTTGGAGGTAGCAGGACTGGGAGCCTCTCAGAAGGGAGGCAGCTTTTGTTCCTGATCACAGGGGGAAAGCCCAGCCAGAATGGAGCGATAAGGGGAAGGGAAAGCCTGCCCTTGGGTTTTCTAGACAGCCCTTGGCTCGCCAGAGCAGAAAAGACTTGAGCCAGTGAGCCAGAGAAGGCACCTTGCCACACAAGACATAAAAAGGTACATTTCAAAAAGGCTGCTCTAGATGATAAGGGCCGAATACACATTTCACACAGTTAGTTTCATAAGCATTTATGGCCAGGAATAGATACCAAGTCTTATCCTTTTACAATGAGCTTTGCAACATTGCATTGTCCTCCATCACCAAGGTTCCCAAGCTTAAACTATTTCACTCAGTTTGGTTTGAACTCTGCCTCCTTTATAGACTACCACTGTAACAGACCAACACAGAATCACAATTCTTCTGGGTGCACCAGAAAGGAAGGAATTCTCTACACACGCACACCCAGACCTCTCCATCTGCTCTCCAAACAGTGTGGATATGGTCCTGGGGCACTAGGAGCATGTCAAGGGGTGCTGTGTCATTGTCTGTGCCTTTCATAAACCAGAATCGAGGAATCATTTCACATTAATTTCCTTATCAAGTACTGAATAGAGATATTTGTTATAAAGCAGCACAGTAACCTATGTGGAAAAAAGAGAAGGGCATAAACAAATCACATCTTTACAGCACACTCTGTGACCTCAAAACCTGTAACACAAAGACTAAGGCAGGCATAGTAACTGCCTTCAGTCCAGCAGTATATGAACACTAGTGGGGTTACTTTGAATCAGCATTAGCACAGACTCACTGGCGTACTGTCCTCCTGCCTTGCCCCCTTGTGTGAACACTGATGCAAGGTATCTGGGCTTTAGCACTCTGCCAATTTTCTTGGGCTACCCTAAACTCATAGGCACACTGGGTTAAGTCACCTCTTGCCTTTTGTGGAGAAAATGACAAAATCCAAAGACTATTAACTTAAGACCTAGACTTACAAGGTGCTGTGGGCCTGTGACTCCCAGTGACTTCAGTGGGAGCTGAGGACACATGCCAATTTTCAGGGAGGGCCCCCAAGAACTCACCCTTCAATTCTTATTCTTTTCAAGCTCTCTGCTATTAGCCAAACTAACTGCGATGTTTTATTGTTCTTGTGGTGTACTTGACTGCAATTGTCACGCACAGATAGACATGTATCGTTAACATGGGCAGGCAGGGCAAGGCATGACGAGAGCTCAAGCTGGTTATTTATGTTTATTTGGCTACCATGATAAAAAACAATGTCACACTGTCGCTCCAGGAATTTTAAAGCCTCCCCTTTTCTCCCCAAGAGACCAGTCAAATAGAGGGAAAAGGCTGCATATGCTGTCCAGTTACTCCTGTATTTAGAGGGCATATAATACTTTTCGTCTGCCCTCTTGCAAGCGTGGGGGATTGTGGCTGGTGTCTGCCAGATAGCTTTCGCTGGGTCCATCAATGCCTCATTAATGAGAAGTGCAATTTTCGCCAGTGCTGATGTCTGAAGGATAGCAAGCAATTTATTCTGAAATTCTTTAACCCCCTCAAGAGGGATTTGTAGAAAATCCACTTTTCTCTTTAAAGAGCTCCTGAAAATCCTTGAAATCATGCTAGGGGTGGAAAGGGGGAGGGGCATGACAACTTCATCAGAAGATGAAGAAATATGGGTTGCAGGAATGGCTTCTTTTTTCAGTCTCTTCTCCTGTTCCTCAAAGGTTTCCTCTTGAGGATTGGGAGGCTGGTTATCAAGGCTGATGAGGAATGCCTCACTCTCTCTTTGTGGGTGCTGGAGGATCTAGAAAAATACTGCCCATATGCAGTGGGTCCCAGTAAGCCTATCGCCCTGGAAAGGGCATGGGTGGGGACATCCATGGTGGTGGTAGTTTATTTGAATATAGGAGTTGGTTCTGGTAGCTCCCTGTTGTGACAGGGAGCCCTGTGCTGATACCAAATAAATGCCTTCCTCCTCCTCATTGTCATCATCACTAGAGGAGGAGGAACAGTCCTGGGTGGTGGAGTAGAGTGCACGTCTGGGGATGAAACGTGTAATGCAGACAAATCGGTACCCAAAAGCAGAGATTCAGACATCTCTGATCCTAGTAAGTTCTTTGGACATCCAATTCCTGTAATACCATAATGGCTATTGGTACCGTGGTTGTATGTGGTGCTGGTGCTGCTACAGTTAAAGTGGCTGTTTGGCACTGTGGTCACTCTGTGCTCTGTTGAGTGTCCAACAGGAGACGCTGTAATTTTTTGCAGAGCTGATCTCTTTGGTACTGCATGTCTGAGCAGTTCTGCTGATGCTATCTCAAAGGAGGCTGAGTCTCTCTCTCCCGCTCATTTCTCCCAACAGTGATGTCTATCTCAGCCTGCCCTCAGAGTCCTTCAGTTTAAGGGCAGTGACTGTACCGGAGGATCAAACTGCCTTAAAGATACTCAGCCGTGCGTTGGTCAGTACTGAAGTCACCGACCATACTGGGCATCTCTTCTGTTTGGACCGTTTGGCCACAGTGCTATATAATGGCCGAGAACAGCGCAAGACAGGGAGGGCACATATGCAGCCCAAACGGGCACTGCTACCAAAAATCTCAGATCCTAGGTGCAGGGACAGAGACACAACTAGAGCGGAGCACCTATTGACTCACCACTCAAAGTAGCAGTTCTGGATGCTTGTACTACCTCATCTACTTTGTAGTGTTTGTAATACTGCTGATTGTACTAATAAGAACTACTGCAAATTCAAAAGGCCGTCTCTTAAAGGAAAGGTCTCTCCTGCATGCACCGGGATCCTTGCTCCCAAACTAACTGCAAAACTGTGGCTGATCTGGGGACAAAGGAACTTTGCCAACCCACAGAATGTTACATCAGAAAAGCTAAATAATACCTAACCAACAGAGCAGGCAACATGCTGATGGCATCGTATTAGGGTAGGAGATCTGTTCTCTCCAAAATCTCTTTGCATGACACTTCTTAAAGAAATCTCAGTGGTTACAATCTTCTTCAGGATGTTCAAAAAGTTACAGAAAAAGCAAATGTTCTTTGGAAGTGCCTGTCACTTAGCATCTTAACAGGGTTTGAACTTCAGTGTGATGTAAATGTAATTAATTTACTAGCCAGCCTTCAAGTATAACTAAGAGCAAAGAACTACAATCATTTCAATTTCCTTGCTTGTGGCTACAGGCCCTGAACCATTGTGGGTGGAACATACCTACCCCATCCCATGCCCACGGAAAGAAACTGATTACACAGATGACATATTAAGGATCTGATGGAACATGTTCTAAAAGAATGCTTGCTACCTAAGCCTCAGAAATGGGAAGACTTTCTCTGGAACAGTGGGGGACAATAGCTCTGGGGCCCCTTCCATCCTCAACCCTTTTGGGACTTCAGTTTCCTTGCGGGCTTGAGCAGGGGAAAGGCAGCAAGGAGAAAGGTGTTTCTTACCTGTTGGGCTGGTAAAAATAGCCAAAGCACACTAGCTCCCATGCACCCAAAGGGAAGGTTTATAAGTCCTTCCCCCTGCTCAGGAGGCTCTTCTGCACCCGGGAACCACAGCTCTCACTCTTTGGGATTAAAACAAGATGGGATTTTGGGCCTGTCGGAATCTCGCTGGTCACTTTTCAGGCCCGGGAAGGAAATTTTCCCCACACTGCTAAAATGGCCTGGGCAAAGTGAGATTTTTCCACTTTCTTCTCAGCAGCTCAGAGACAGTGGTTTTAAAATTCATGTTGTTGCAACTTGGCAAGTGTCCAGTGAAGCTACTTTTTCAAAAGAGGGTCCAAGTTCCTTGTTAAATTGAACTGCAAGCAGGATAAGAACACAGCATCCCTTACAGAAGGTGTGAAAAGTGGTTGGAGCTCCTAATGTGAGATAGTACAGCAAGTGGCCAATCCCTTTCCCCCTTACCTTCCATCCCTCATACAAAGGGAGTGGAATGGGGTCCCAACAATGGTGCTGCGGTTGAGTTAAAAGTGTAGAGGGCTGACAGCACCCTCCCCAAGATAGCACAGACTATAGAAGGAAGGATGACCTGCACTGAACGAGTTATTGAGGGATAGCTTCCCAGATATATTAATAAAGTAGCAGCCTAGTTAAACGGTCACATCTGTCTTCTTGCAGCATTTGGAACAACAGTGGTGGGCTTTGGGAGGCTGACATTGGACTGCAACCTAGGTTTCCGCCACATATCCATGTTAAAGGTCTGCTAAAGTTTATTTCAAGGCTGCAGGTCATGGTAGAGACACCACATTCTGCTTCTGTTTATTGTCTGACTATGGCAAAGCACTAAGTGATCTCTCTCCTGTGCTTCCCCTCTTGGCTCGAACCCTGGCCTGTTGAAAGTGATTTTTGGTTGGCAGCTGTGCCATAATCAAATTGACATATTAAACAATGTGCAAGTGCACAAGCTGCCAAATGACTGTGTGCGCACATCAATACTTTGTATTAAGGGCAAGTTTCCAAGACAGGAATGTTGTAACAGCTGTTGGACTTCCTGAGCTTTTGTACCTATTGTTAACAGGATATGCCATCATTAATCCAGCTCTGAGCTGGATTAACTTGGAAACTCAAAAAATAGATTCTAAGCTATTGAAGGTGAGTGTATCTAGTGAACCTGGATTAATGTTTCACCCTGAGGGGAGAGGTTTACTACCACAATGTCTTCCTACCTTCTTGGCTCTCAGTGGGATATGTTTAATAGATGGTCTGTGGAAGTGGTCAAATTGCTGCTGAAGAAAGTTCAAATCAGCCCTGGAGATACAAAACCTGTCTCAATACAAAGTATCAAATTCCAAATGTAGCAAGATAACACCGCTTTGCTACTTTTATTTTAAAAATAAAAATCCTTAAGAAATTTAATTAACATGCAGAAAAACAAAATCACCCAAGTTAACAATCACCTGTTGTTCTGTTTTGACAAAACAAAATGCACCACGTTTAAAACTGATACTTTAGCAGTGCACACATTCTAAATCTCATAATGTGCTGATGTCAGATCTAGAACAGGTGCAGTGATTTATACTGAAAGAGAAAAAAATAAGTTGATATTTTAAACCCAAAACTGAATTTGGATTTAGGAGCCTAACATTAGCTACCTATTTTTGAAAGTTTTGGCCTTACCTTCTGATTATTATAAACCTGAACATAATCTATCAGTGAAACGTTTCCAGTGCCTAAAGTTTTAGAGTCAGAGTACAGAAAACATCTTTGAATTACAAATAATCAGATTCTGTTTTTTTTTACTTTGTTTTAGACCTAGAAATTTGGATTGATAAAATACACAGAAAAGGACAAAACTATTAAAAATGCCACTAGAAAGGGGAATACAGTCTACAGAACATTCAGCCTCAACACAGGATATACCAAGTTATTTTAGAAATGGAGATAATTTTACATCATGTATATTGCACTGGAATGTGCCTCTGTAGTTCACTAAACATAGTAGCATCGGGAACTACTGTTTGTGTTTGGTTGCAATTTTCAACGTAACTTAAACTAATTTTTGGAAAAATCTTCTCCACCAGATACAGCCTACTGACTGCTGGACAGACGTACTACGCTTTCACCAAAAGTTTATTTAAAAAACCCCCAAATCTCACTTCTTTTGGCAGTGTCTGTTGGACCACACCTACCTCTTGTCTCTGTCCCAGAGGGCAAAGTTAATCAGAACAGTATTTTCATTTTATCTTAATTTTTAAAATATAGTAAAGGTGTGGGAGCAGAAAATGGAACATGAGGAGCGGCGATTCCCCCGCAACTCAATACCTGGAGGAGCAATGAAGCAGCTTGGAGCTGGAACAAAATGCACCCCTGATAATAGATGCCTCGGGTCCAAGAGCAGTAGGCCCAGACTGTGGGGCGCAACTCCCTACAGGGGTGCAGAGGAATATTGGAGGGCATGGAGGGGCCTGGGTCATCCCCCACAGGGGGCAGAGAGGAGGCACCACCCTGGGCCGGGGTAAGCATTTTTGCCGCCCTAGGTGGCAGCATTTCGGCAGCTGCTGGCACGGCCCCCATCCACTTCAGCGGCACTTTGGCAGACAGACCCGGAAGTGCACAGCAGCCGTGAGAGCTGCAGCCAAAACGCTGCCAAAAGCGGCAAGACGCCAACCTCAAAAACCGGTGCTGCCCTAAGTGACCACCTAGGTTGCCTAGTGCTTGCATTGGCCCTGGCACCACCCAGCCCCGCCTCCAGCTGCAGCCTCCTCCTGACCCTGGCTCCAGCCCAGGCCATAGATCCATTCCTGACTCCACCCCTTGCCACAGCTACAGCTCTGGCCCACCCTGTGGCTCCCAGCACCGACTCCCAGAGGGTGCAGGCTGGGCAAAGCGGGGGTGTAGGCTGGGCAAAGCGGGGGTGTAAGGGTGCGGAAGACATTGTTACGGTACAGTGCTAGGGGCGCTCTCACCCTTGACTCCAGGGAAGGAAAGGGTGCTCATTCCCCACCCCCAACTCCAGGGAATGAAAGGGTATTCTAGTTCATGCTATTGTTATTGGTTGCTGCCCTGTTATCGCATATTTCACATGCCAGAGTTAACTGGTTTTCACTGCCTGCTTGCCTTGTGCAAAACTAATGAGACACCTGCTTGCATTATGTACTACTAATAAGACAGACATAAGGTATTAGTTATTCAAGAGGTATGCCTGAAATGCAAATGTTCCTGTTATTTCTCTGGCTGTGTTCCCACGCGCAGTGGGCTTCATCCTGAGCATTGCTCCGGTGCATCGGGCTTTCCCCGTCTCAGTGGCAGCAACGAAGGGAACCCCGTTGCGGGTGTGTCACTTTTGCCTTCAAAAAACTCACTACTTTTATTCAACAGCTGTGTATGTGCCTCGTTCCTACGGGACACCAAGTACCCTGCAACATTTGGTGTAGCGAGCAGGGTCCCATGGAACGATGCCCCTTTGGCTGAAGACTGGGGAAGCAGGGAAATTGTCGTTGTCCCTGCAGCGCACACCGGAATGGCCCCTGACGGAGCGATGGGGGCCAGTTGCGCGGGTGGTTGGCGGCTGGGTGGCCCTGGCGGATTGGCCTGAATACTACCAGGTTGCTGGGATCACGCCGGTGCAGGTCGTAGAGGGGCTGCACTGGTTGCGGGTCAGCCGGCGGTCTGGGACGGAGGAACGTGCTATGGGTGAGTTGGCGTGGCTGTTTCTAACTGCACTCCGGGCCCAGGACAGTGAGCTTCTGCGTCTGCAGAGGCTTGTAGAAGGTAAAATGCAAGAGTGTTCGGCGCAAGCAGAGGCGCGGGCAGTAGCACAGGAGGCGGTGACCTTGCAGGCGGAGAGGGCTCAAGCCCCCACACGCTGCTGTGAGGCACTCGTAGTGTGTATTGCCAACAAGCGACGGGTAAAACAGGGACGACAGCCCGTCACGATCACCCAGGTCAGGGTGGTCACAGCAGCCCCTTTGTGGGACCCCGAGACCTGGGATTGCAACATTTGGAGTTCTTCCTCAGCCTCGGAGAATGAGGAGGCTGAGGCGCCCCCCCCCCCCCCCCCCCGACAGGCATGCCCGGTGCGAGACTTGCGAGCGGAGGGTGGTTCACTTCAGGAGAGTGTCCATATCTTCAAAACGAGTGAGCTACAGGAAATTGTGAAAACTTTTCGTCAGGTACCAGGGGAGGAGAGAGGAGCAGAAGCCGGCGCTCCTGGTGGAACCGAGCGCCCTGGTAGATTGGAGCCTTCCGCGTGCCTTGTGATGGGGAGGCGGGTCCCCCGTCCGGTGCGTGGCCATGAGCACGACCCGGGAGGGGGGGACTGCCGCCCCTTCGTCCCGCTCACGATCCAATGGCCGTGTGGAGGGACCCAGCACGTCCTGGCCTTGCTGGACACGTGAACCGAAATCACCATCCCCCACTCCACGCAGACGGTGGGGCGCTCGACTGTGGTACGGGGCCTGGGTGGCTCGGAGCCGCGGGCGTTCGCCGTGACTGTCACTCTCACCCTGGGTAAGGCGCCACCATCCCGCGCGATGGTGCTAGTGGCACCCATCGGTGAGTACATTTTGGATATTGACGTCCTGCGGGGGCGACAAGTGGAGATGCAGTATGGCCTCTTTGCTTTTGGCCTGCAGGCCTCCCCTGGCATGCAGTCACTGATTCTGCTAATGCTTTTGTTTTGGTTGCTATTGTTTCTGAAAGTTAGGATCAGTTTGTATTCACCTGGCAACGTGCCAGTAACAGCAGAGATGAAGTGCTGGGTGCTGCAACCTGTGGGAAACAGACTGATGCCTCCCTGCACTGGGAAGGAGGGACCGCTCTCTCTGTGATCTGTGTCCGCTCCCCCACTTTCTCACAGGTGCAAAGCGAAACAACAGCAACCCCGGAGGGCACCCCCCCCCGGCCAGTATCTGGTGGACTAATCCCGGGAAGAAAACTAAGGCCGCAACCATCCTCGCCACAGGAGAGGGCTGGGCTGTTGTGTTACCAGAGCAGGAGAACTGCCCCCAGATGGCCTCATAGCATCGACTAACCAAGTGCTCTTTTTGATATTCTTGCAGGGCAACCCATCTGTTGCCAAGAGCATGGTTGTGAATACGGGGGTGGCTCTGGCCCAGAGTGCCCTGAACTCTACTGCCTTTTGCCTCCCCCATGCATATGCAATCAGCGACGTTATGGAGACCTGCTTTCTAGGCATCAGTGCAGCACCCTCCATGTTACAGTGCCACATGCTCTTGGCAAATATTGATAAGACTGATGTTTATGCTGATCTTTATAGTATGGGTCGGATGTTAACACGGCCCTTCGTACAGACATACGCTTTTCGTGTTGTGAAAGTTACTGCAGTGGCTACGCGTGTGATTTTTGAAAATGCTACTGCTTTTTGCCCTCGTTATTTGTTTTCCTCTACCCTTTCACTGGAGTCTCTGGAGAGAGCGCTGGGAGGAGTGTAAGGGTGTGGAAGACATTGTTACGGTAAAGTGCTAGGGGCGCTCTCACCCTTGACTCCAGGGAAGGAAAGGGTGCTCATTCCCCACCCCCAACTCCAGGGAATGAAAGGGTATTCTAGTTCATGCTATTGTTATTGGCTGCTGCCCTGTTATCGCATATTTCACATGCCAGAGTTAACTGGTTTTCACTGCCTGCTTGCCTTGTGCAAAACTAATAAGACACCTGCTTGCATTATGTAATACTAATAAGACAGAAATAAGGTATTAGTTATTCATGAAGTATGCCTGAGATGCAAATGTTCCTGTTATTTCTCTGGCTGTGTTCCCACGCACAGTGGGCTTTCCCCGTCTCAGTGGCAGCAACGAAGGGAACCCCCGTTGCGGGTGTGTCACTTTTGCCTTCAATAAACTCACTACTTTTATTCAACAGCTGTGTGTGCGCCTCATTCCTATGGGACACCAAGTACCCTGCAACAGGGGGCACAACCAAAAAAGGTTTGGGGACCACTATCCTAGAGGGACTATGAAGTAAACATTCTTTTAAAGCTACTCAAGACAAGATAAGTACCTGAACAGGTTTTAAAAAAAATCTACGTTAACAAGTACGTCCCTGCCATCCATAAACTCTCAACCATCTTAGAGAAAAGTTTTACAAAAAATTTCCCTAATGTGTCAGGAGATAAGCTTTTACAATGCTTAAAGTCAGGAGTTTCTAAACTGGAGAAGGCAAGATTTCCTGATTAGGTTTTAAAATGCTTAAAAAGTCCCAGGAAGGCAGACGGCGGGAGTATGCAACTTAATGGGACAAAAATAAATTCAGGAAAAAAAACCCATACAAATTAGCTGTGGCTCAAGGGCAGGATTAGGAGTTAAAATTTGCTTCCTTGACTCCTATGCTGCAGAGTGAACAGTCAGTAAATGGAAGCAGATGGTCTTGTCCTCTGGTATCCATCTCTTTTTAGGAGGTTTGGATAGCCTTTACTGAGTACAAGAACTCTGTTTTTGAACAGGCTTGTGGCCTGACTTACTTTCCTGTTGATGCAAATGCATAAACACCTAATGACCTCAGTGTCCCCCTAGAATCTTTTAGTAAGTGCAGGCCATTGTCAGTTTTAGTATTAAACAAAATGCAACGTTGTTGCAACTTTCTCACTGTTTGCTCTTCTTTTGATACTCCAGATAGTTGTAGTCAAGAGGACTTCCTCACAGCAATGGAGTGGCCTGAGACCCTACTGCTGTGTCCAAAATGTTCAGAGCAGCCTGGAGAGGAGAGTCATAGGCTGAGCCTCAGGCAAGAGAATTGTATTCCTCCCTGCGGTCATGAGGGAGTTTGTCCATGAATTTAGGTACACTGTCCCAATTTAGAACATTTTGTCAATGCAGCCCCATAACTGAGAATTCTCACCTGCAGACTAGCTGAACAATCATTTTTGTAGCCAAATAAGGTCAAGTCTCAGGCTGCTTCTCTGAACATGAATTTTGGTGATCCCAGTTGTCTAGTCATCTTAGGGACCACAGCCCCTACGAGCAACCTGGAACAGGAGTGTATGAGAAATGTTCAAATCCTAACACAGAGACTTGATATCACCGATCAACCTGTACCTATTTGAGGAGTTTGGCTTGCCCCTTTTTTATTGGCATTGCAATCCATGCAAAGATGAATGTAAGATGCCCAGGGATTTATGGGATTTCTCCTGGACAACTGCTCAATACATTTTGAGTGTGTCTAACAAGGTATAATAAATGTTGAAATGTTTAATCATCAGGCTTTGTGCTTGATGACAAAGTACCATCACTGTCTCAAGAGGGAACAGGTGCTGGTGTGATCTGTTCACCAGCCTGCAGATCCTTTTCTGCACAGTCTGTTTCTACAGCTATTCAGGGGAATGGTCTTTGAGCATTTCCTGCTGTCTTGTGGAAGGAGGAGTCCTAACCCCAGGTAGGGCTACAGAAACTGGCATTCTGGCTGGCTCCAACCTCATGGTGCCCAACAGCGACAAGGCTGATGGTAGGGGTCAGAGGCAGGGAGACCTGGCGAGTGCTCTCCTTTGGAACTCTTAGTTCTAGAGTAATAATAGTGCTCTAAATTCCCTCTCAAAGTCACAAAGAATCAAAGTGACCAGGACTTCGAGAATGTTTTGGAGATGCCTCTTTACTATGCTCCAAAGGGGAAGAGGAGACAGACTCCCTCTTCCTGAGGTGGAGCAGTCTTAACTGGAGTCAGAGGTAATACTGGGGGTACTGACCAGAACTGAAGATGTTACCTTCACCATAGTTGAAAAGAGAGTGGTGATTCACGTAGCGCTGAGACAATCAAATGGCTCAATATTATAAAAGCTGTCAGCACTGAAAAGGCTGTATGGTGGACAGGCAGACAAAAGCTATCAAAAGTGTTGGGCATCAGTGCTGTTGGTACCAAGAACGTCAGTGATGAAAGACTGGTACCAGGCAATACTTGAAACTCAGAGTCGGTCCATACAGAGGCTCTATGACCAGTGCCTGACAGCATAGATTTCAGCCAGCGAGTGCTCGTGTCCTCCACCCCAACTCCACCCCTTCCTTGCCCCCATTTCAACCCCTTCCCCAAATCCCCAGCCCTGCCTCCTATGCAGAGCGGAGGTGATCTGGGGCAGGAGGAGCACGGGGAGGGTTGCAGCAAGTAACCGGGGGGAGGGGAGCAGAGGAACCACTCCTGCCCCAGATCACCTCCGCTCCGCTTCCTCCCCTGAGCGCACTGCAGCTCCACTTCTTTCCCCTCCCAGGCTCCCTGTGCCAAACAGCTGATTCACAGCAAGCCTACTGGGGTGGCGTGGGGGGGAAGTGGAGCAGCATGTTCATAGGGGAGGAGGTGGAGGCGGAGCGGAGGTGAGCTGGGGTGGAGAGGTGCTGGTGGGTGCTCTGCACCCACCAATTTTTCTCTGTGGGTGCTCCAGCTCTGGAGCACCTATGGCACTGGCATCTATGCCTGACAGAGTGTCACGTTGGAGCCATTTTGGACCTTGAATTACCCTTAAAAGAGGCAGAACAAGGGAATCTCTGCCTTTTTTTGTTTTGTTGGTTAGAAACCAGCAAGGGAGACAGAGATCTGCACCCCTTGCTGGAAAAATGGCCCTTCCTCCCTCCCCTGGACCAAAGATATTTTACTGGTCTTAGAGAACGCTTCTTCTAGACTTAAGTCCCTGAGCTATGAGCAGATCCCAAGTTCACAGAAACACGTTTTCAAAAGGTTTGCTCAAGCTCTTCAGCATCTGACACTCAAGATTCTTCAAAGGGGCCCATAATATCCCCAACAAAGAACACAAAAGGCAAGACAGCCTTCCCTAAAACTCTCTTAGAGAATGACCTGTAAGTGGCACATTTGTCAGCAATATGCCCCTCTCCAAGGCTCAGTAAGTTCAGCTCTTATAACCATCACATCACTGCATCACCAGATGAGCAGTCCTTAAATCCAGGAGACTTCAGCTCTTCTGTATGGGGTGGACCCCATGCCACACAAGTCTCACCAGATAAATCATGGCAGGGAAACAAAGGGTTGTGTTGTTTTGTTAAAAGGGGGGGGAACCCTAATTTCTCACACTACAAAAGGATTAATACAACAGTGAGTGAGAGACTCGGATACTGCTAAGTTTCCAACTCAGCCAGAGGCAGGAAGAAGGAACTGAAGGACAGCTGAGGTTGCCTCACCCTTTATGCCCCTATGTGGGTTATGAAAGGGAACCTGAAGTGCAGGTGTGGCCCACCAGAAACTGCCAAAAGAATGTGTACTTAGGTGCATGAGTACAGGGTGGAAAACATAAACGAGCACTCAAACAAGAGCTAACGTTTTTGTTTAAGTCTACAGGCATAAATAGTACACATGAAACTAGTAAAAAATTTGATTTTGTCCTTCTCTATCAAACTTAGGAATATTAAACCTATTGATTTTAAAATTAAACAATTTCTCTCACTCAGAGAATAGTAAATGTCATCTTTAAACATACGGGTTCAGTTACGCAAGTTCTAATCTTTTGAAAAATACTTTCTTAAAAATAGAAACACTGACAAGCAGAAACAGAAACTGCCAACAGCCTTACAGAATTTATGCTCATATGCTGATCATGCACATTAATGTACTGATACAGAAAAGAAGGCCAATATGTTCTACATATTTTAACCAAAACCAAGTCTATGAGTGGCTAAAAGACTTAAAATAAATACTTTTGATGCTGTCTGAGTAATCGTGCATACAAAAGTTGTCTACTACTTCAAGGAAAATTTTTTGACTAGCTAATCACATCAACAGGAAGCAAGCATAATTACCTCTTCTAATCGCTCAACACCATGTTCTTAGTTCACATTGTTTTGTTAATAATTACTCAAATCACGAGGGCTTCCAAGTGGTCCTTGATCTAATCTTTCCCATAGCAAGTAATATATTTCCATATCAGGGCACATACATTTTCAGCTGATATTTTCATTCACCACCCAAATATTTTAACAGAAAATGGAATTTAAAAAAAGATCATGTCATTTTATTTACAGTAACATCTCTCCAAATTTTTTCAGAAATCCAATTTAGGGTCAAATGGAAATACAACCAATTATTTTCAGGAAAGAAATCATGCTTCAGTGCAATGGTGGTTAAAGGCAGCCTTCAACCCAGAAGTGCAACTTTTAGAGGCAACAGATCTCAGCATGCAATGCTCCATCTTGAAACAACAGGCCAGATTGCTGGAATTCCATGTTTGGCCACATGCCATGTCTCCAGACTGCTATATTTAATGCAAATGATGTGACCCTTTGGTGCCTTGCAAAGCAAAGTATGGGAACATCCTGCTTAACATGTTGACTTACCTGAACTAAGAAAATATATTGTATAAAGATGGAAAGCCAGGTGAATGCCTGCATACAAAGTGCACACAGTTTACCTGGAGTACCACTAATAACTATAACTGTTAGAGACTTATACATAACTATAAATCTACATCCAGGAAGGGAAAAACAAAGCCATCCCTTGTCAATTCTTCTACACCAGTAAATATACAGATTTAAATGTGCAAAGTGCTAAATGACTTACAAGGTCACTTCCACCACTTGATGAAAATCCTAACAAATTCAGCAAAAACTGAATCAATTCCAAGTGACTCCGCTGAACTTTGGGAGCCAAACTAAGAAAAATGCAGGAAATTCAGATCTCAGCTGTATGCAGTGTGTCAAAAACTGGTAAGCTTTAACTGAATTCAATTCATCTAAGGGAGACTGAACGGTGGCATCTTAACATTTACATGAAGGAACAGTTTACCTTCCTAGATTGAGGAAAACCAGGTAATTAAAGTTAATATATAGCCTGGTCTTTACAGGGGAAGTATTGGCAAACACCTCCCAATAATTTACAGGTGGCACTGTTTATAGCTTGAGAAACTTGCCACAGATGATCAGAGAAGGGGATCAGAAGAAGGTTGAAGAGAATATGTGCAAGATAAAGAAGATACAGGGAAACACTATATTCTTGAATACTTGGTGTCACATAGCTCAAGAACAGAAAAGAGGAGAAAAAGACCTTAAAAAAGCAGACACTATTACCCTAGAACCAACAAGATTTTCTCCACCTGCATAAAAAAACAATGATTTCAAAGCTAATAATAATTTAGCTAATTGGTGTAAAATTCTGCACTGATGCAATTACATATATTTAAACTTGGTTCATATGAGTTTAGTCTGAACCTGTAATTTAAAGTGTGTCCATTAATTCTGTAAGACCTTATTCACATACAAGGATGCAAATATTGAACTAAAATTTTAAATAGATACAGTTAAAATGGTGCAACTGTGTGTGCAGATCAGGCCAAGCAAAAACAGACTTTTTGGATGAAAAGATTCAAATGAACTGTAACTATTTTGCATCAAGGAGACTGAAAATTTTAGCAATGGTGAAACAGGTTTCCATTTAACTAAAAATGGAAAGTCATAATAGAATATTCTGATTTTGTACGAGATACCTAGATTGAGCAAAATATAAATCAATCTGTATTTAGGTTCCAATACATTAAGAAGGTTATTATTTAGATTACAAGAGCCCTCACAACACGCTTGGTGCTTTTCTGGACACCAAGGACATACTCCTGGCCCTGAAGAGCTCATGTCTGTTATAAATCCCCTATTTATGTAACATTGCACGTATCAGTTAATGTATTTTAACTAACCGCGATTAATCAGGGACAGTATCTTTAGCATGAGACTAGATATATTTGAAGAAGGGAATGCGGCTTCTAAAATGGAGACTCCTGATTTTAAAATGAGACTGTACACAGGTTCCACTCTTGGAATGCATTCGAAACACGCTTTTTCTTATTTTAGTGTAGTAATAGCGTTTCTTCTCTTCCTGTATTCCTTTCCCCGATACTGACCACAACCCCTCCTCTGGTACATATCCCTCTGTACACAGTCCAAGATGGCAGAGTCCAAGTCACTGGGTTTCCTAATCCACCCATCCTGCGATACAGCCATGCCAGTCAGTGACAGCCATACCTGATGTCTATTATATGCCAGGGTCAGAGCCACATTCCAGCATGCTGCTCCATTGGTAAATCTTTAAGAGCACACAAGAGCAGGGAGGCAAAGCTGAAGCTTTTTCTCCTTGAAAGATCAATGCAGGCAGCCTCTGTTCCAGGCAGACCCTCCGAGAAGCCTTCAGTAGCAGGCCCCTCCAGTGCTTAGATTAGCCTCGACACCAGTCTAAACCCCTGGAGTGCCCCACATAAGCCCTCCACATCGGCCACATTGGTGATGGAACGGGGATGGAGAACCTCTAAGATTTTGTAAAGTCTTAAAATGGAGTCCCACACAGAACCTTCATTAACAAAGTCAAAGGTGGGACCAGTAATCACATCCAAATACAAGGAGCACACTGCCACCCTGGCATTGCCTCACATCAGTACCAATCACCACGGCTTCAGCTAGGACAGTCCTGGGTATTGCTGTATCACGACCCTCAGCACCAATCACATCTTTGGCACTGGCCCCCATATGGCATTGATAGATTCTATTGCCAGACTGGTACTCAATCACAGCTAAGGATTGGCTCTGGGTAGCCATCACGAGGCTCCCTTTAGTGCTGAATTTAAGGCAGAGCACACCAGAGAGAAAGGCTCCTAGGCTGCAGGAAAGATAGGGAGCGGGAGGAGAGCAATTAAGTCCATAGTAGAGGCTCCTCTCCTCGGCACCTTATTTGTTTTACTGTAAGTACTCACAAATGTTGGGCATTTTACAAGAGCAATGATTTCAGGTAAAACTGGTAAACTGGGATATACTGCTCCTTAGGGAGCAGAGAATCTGGGATTTCTGAGAGTAGTAGATTTCTGAGGGCTGAATATCACAGGGGAACAATTCCTCCGGCATGAAGCGACTCCGGCATGAAGGGGCTCCCCTTGTTAATCTGCAAGGTGAAGACAGGTTGGCACAACCCAGAGGAGAGTGCTTAAGTGGCTGAAAGGCTGGAGGTGTTAGGGAGCTAATTAATAGCCAGCCATTCCCAGACAAGACTCGTTCTTGCTACAGCAGGGGGCAATAAGGTGACTGAGTCCTGGGGATCCTGAAAATTGTCACAGCATATTATATCCTAGACAACAAAGACCCACCCTGACGCATTAGGAATAACTCTACCCATGCCTAGGTGGCTTCTGTGGCCTTCCTTGCACATGTCCCCATATCTGAGATACTCAAGAGCTTCAAAATCAAGTTCAGACCACACCATCATCTCCCATTATTCCATGGTGCAAGCCTATAGGTTAGATGCAAGCTTCAGCAGGGAGGTCCTAGAAGCACTCTTCAAGTAGGCCTTCCTTAACTTGTCTCCTAGCTTTCAGATGACTGCTTGCTAATTACGAACAGTGGCACCTGTGTGGTCAGTCACTCAAAGAAATTATGATTCCTTTATAGTAACTGTGGTTCAAGAAATGTTGTGCACACATACACTTCATCCAGCCCTCTCTTCCCACTCCATGGAGGCCCCATCTCGGGATTCTTATTGGTGAAGGAATTGAGCATGGGCTGCTACCTCCTCATCGCTGTGCTACAGGAATCAAGAAGGGGTGGAGGGACACAGGCCTGGCACCACAGACACTGCTGTTCAAAAAAAACAAACAATCTGCTCTCATGCACATATGATGCCTGTGCACCAAAAGTGAAATATGTATAGACAACACATTTCAAAGAGCTACAGTTACTGTAAGGTGACTTTAATTAACCAGATTTCTACTTGATTTGATACCTCATCAGCACTTCTGAAGGTAAGTTATTTCATCTTTTACTGCAAGACCCTTAGGGCAAAGATGTCTTTTTTATTTTGAAAAACAGCTAGCAAGCTTTAGGCACTGCATAATAACTACTGCTAGGCCCACAGTCATTCCAACAACTAGCATAACTGTGGAATGTCCTATGTGATATCTGGATCCCGAAACAAAGCAACAGGACAAAACATGTACTGAAAATACAATTGACCATGCATGTTAAATCGTTCCAATAATAAACTCAAGTATAATTACAAAAAAAAAGCTCTAAAGAACATTAACATCTTTAAATCGTGGATTCAACTTTTCAAACGAATGAAAGACAAAACTTTGCACTGTTTTGCCCAATGTAAACCAAATTAAAAACAAAAACTACAGCATTCCCGATACTAATGAGAAACAAGCAGAACACTACAACCTAAATGATAAAGCTCATACTGAAGTACTGTGCATTACTAATCAATGACATGTATGTATCAAGACCTGAAGTAATGTGAGCAATAATATTTTTCAGTGCAGATGAGTAAATACTGGGGAGATTTAATGGTTTTCACTCTTCTATTGGCTTTTCCACTATTCCCTTTTTCCCAGCTTCCACTTTACAATATCCAGCCCCTTCGCCCATCAAAAATTATCTTTAGTAGACAAAAAGGCATATTAAAAAAAAAAAAATCCAAAATCCAAGGGACACATACAATCTCTAAAGTAAGTTATTGTATTTGTAAACTCCTTCACCCTGCCCCACAGCTACTCCCCTTCTTTAACTTTCCTCATCTTGCTGACTGAAGACTCAACTTCAGATCAGGGATTTTATTTTGTCTGTATTTTGAAAAAGTTCAGCACACTTCTATTCACTGTATTATAACAATATTTTTCAAAGCATGTCATAAGTAACTACACTTTATAAATTCATTTGGAGTAAAAACTAAATCCTGTTTCAGAACCATCCACATTAAGGATCTCTATTTAGTATCCCGCACTCTATCCGAGTGCGCTTCCATTGACATCAACAGTAATTGTGTTACAAAGCATGCAGAATATACCAAAGACACAGCACTCATTCAAAAGCCAGCTATTGCAGCAAAAAGCTGCATCAATCACTACCAACTTGTTTAAACCGCAAATCAACCTACCTTTAAAATGTTAAAATGCAGTGTGGATAGGGTTTCCAGGCATCCAATTTTTGACCGGAAGGCCCGGTTGAAAAGGGACCCTGCCAGCTCCAAATAGTACTGCTGACCAGGCCATTAAAAGTCTGGCTGGCGGCGTACTGGGGCTAAGACAGGCTTCCTGCCTGCTCTGGTGCTGTGCAGCTCCTGGAAACAGTCAGCATCTCCCTGCGGCCCCTAGGAACAGGGGTGATCAGGGAAATGTGTGCTGTCCCCGTCCCCAACGCCAGCTCTGTAGCTCCCACTGGCTGGGTTTCCTGGCCAATGGGAGCTGTGGGGGCAGTGACTGATGGCACTGGCAGCAGACACCGTGCAGAGTTGCCTGGCCATGCCGAATGTTTCCAGGAGCAGGGTCGAGCCAGGGCAGGCAGGGAGCCTGCCTTTCCCCTGCTGTGCTGCTGACTGGGAACCACCAGAGATAAACGCTGCCTATCCTGAGCCCACACCCCAAACCCTCTGCTGTGCTCCAACCCCCTACCCCAGGTCAGAACCCCCTCCCATACCCTGCTCCTCAACCCCCTGCCCCAGCCCTGAGCCCACACTCCAAACCCCTTGACCACAGTCCAGAGCCCCCTCCTGTACCCCCAACCCTTCATCCCCAGCCCCTTCCCTGAGTCTACACTCCCCTCCCACACCCAGAACCCCTCCATTTCTTGCCCTACCCCAGAGCCAGCACCCCCAGCTGGAGCTGTCACCCCCTCCCACAGTCAACCCCCTACTCCAGACCACTGAAAGTGAGTGAGGGTGGGGGGAAGAGCGAGCAACTGAAGGAGGGGGGGTTAAGGTGAGGGGGGGCAGGGCCTCAGAAGGGGCGGGGCCATGGGAAAAGAGCAAGGGTACTGGGTTTTGTGCAATTAGAAAGTTGGCAATCCTAAGTGTGGGATCTTTTCTAGATTATAAATAAGATTTAACAGATGTTACTTTGCTAATTTGAAAAATATGATTATTGATCACCACAATTATTAGTTTGGCACCAAAACCAACATGCTTACTTCCCCAATTATTTTGCCAAACCAAATATTGAATTTAAAATTGTATTCTGAGCCATGCAGTTCAAGAACGTAATCAATGATGCATGCTGCTGTATATGCAAAAGTAAAATTACAATCATATTAGCTTCTGCTTTTTAGAAAAGGGTGGGAAGTCGAAAAGAACCATGACCAATATTTTTATTATTATCAAGCTTCTAAGATGGTATTTCTAACAAAAAAGAAAAAAAGAATGATTTCACAAAACGCAATCGAGAGATTCTTTAAAGTGTTTTCAATTACTGTTTTAACTAGCTTGAATCATTCACTATATCTATTCTAAACCAGGATGAAGTTTCTGGAATATGTTCGCTATCTTATTTTGGTCTCAGAAAATGTGATCGAATGGAAGTTATCCTTCACTGATAGAAAAAAAATACAATAAAATTGGCTTAAAATAAATTTATTACACAATACAAAAATAAGCCTGGACAACATACATAAGCAACTTACAATTGAAAAGAAAAAAGGAAAACAAGACAAGTAACTTAAAGAACTGAGTCAAAAGGTATAACACAAATGAAGAACTTTACAAAAGTATTTACATTTCTAATGAAATGTTAATGATGCTGACAAAAGAAAAAAACAACTCAAATGCTTGACTATCAAGAACTGGTATTGCCGTAACAGATGGATACTAAATCCTTTATATACTCAGAAATACCTTCAGTAAAAATATTTAATAATTAACCCCTACCACAACATTCTTTAGGACCCTATTCACAAAACAAAAATGTAAGTGTACAGGAATTGCAATAGTGGATCATGCCATGATCCAACTAGTTGTGTTACCTATCACCAACAGCTGCCAGTAACAAAAGCTTTTGAGGAGCAAGAAAATGTGAAGAGGGCAGGTTATGGGATAAAATGGCCCAAAGGAAAGTTTCCAACTTATTCACAATAGTTAGAGGTTGGCTTATATCCCTTCCAAAACTTAAACAAAAAACTTCAACAACTCTGGACATTGTTATCAATATAAATGTCTAATCACTTTTTGAATCCTGTAACATTTACCATCTACGATTTGCCTCCTCTTCTCAAAATTCCATATATAATTTACATAACTAAATACTTAAAGCTTTGTGGGTTACTATTTTAAGATCTGAATCCAGAATAAACAATTTCTCCAACTTCAGCTAATTTTAAAATTAGTTCCAAAAATGTAAAAATCAGCAAAGAATGCATTGAGAGCTATATTAAGTAAACCCTGCCTCACACAGGTACACCTTTATTTTAAAACACATTCAGCAACATGAGCTCTTTTCATTAGGGGGCAAAGATCCTACAATCCCTCTGAACGTTCAACACGAATTAACCAAATAAAGAAATTGAGCACATCTGAGGTGTGCACATGCAGAGTTTTGTTTGCAGTATCTCAGTGACTACTCTTTTACCTTAACTTTCTTATTCATGTAAAACTGTTGATTTCAAGGATATTTAAAGACTTTAACTAACCTTCCCTTGCTCTTACTTTACTGTAGTCTTGAAAAAATGTAAATAAAACAACTGGGATAAAATTATATGCTGAGTTTTCATTCAGTAATTCATGGCATTTTTCTGAAGTGCACTTAACAGTTCCTGCTGCATTATTTTACTAGGATTTCAAAGTTCACTGTAAGTTAATTATCTGAAAAGGTTTGCCTAAGCAATTCTATAATCGTATGCTTTAAATGCAAATAGCCCCAATAACATAACCATAAAAAAATATAGTGAATTGCTGCAAGATCACTTGGATTCAATTGCAACTGTACTTGTTTACATAACATCTTAAACAGTACTTCTACATTTTTGAGAGCTATGTACTTGTTAGCTACAATCAATCCTTAAATGGTATGATCAAGATAGGCTTCCTCATCACCATTCACTGCACCTCTTGCTTTACACATTTTCTTGCTTTATAAGTTTCCAAGTTGTTTTACAGTCTCTCTTTTCCTTTTAATGATTCAGGCTATGTCTACACTACACACCACTTTCAGCAGTGTAGAGAGCATATGTAGCCACATGCTCTAAAAAGTAGTAAAAAGTAGGCTGTGCCCACACTTGCAGTGTATAGCTACATATCTCAGTGATAGGCTCTGGCAGGAGTAGGACAGCAAAAGATTCAGAAGTTCTCCGTTGCCAGAGCCTTTCACTACGGAGAGGAGAATGCTCTGGTAAGGGGAAAGTTGGGAAAGGTTCAGCTCCTCCCGACTGCTAAGCTATTTCCTCGTGGCAGAAGAAAGCTCCGGCTGGCAGAGCCTTTCTATATGATGCGGAACGGCTCTACAGAGGGGAACTGCCCAAGTCTTCCCCACTGTCTCCTCCCTGCCACAGTCTGCCCCAATGAGGGAGTCTTTTCCTGCAGAGGGAAAAGGCACTGGCATCAAGGAGGCAGCAGGATCCTACACTGCTAAAAATATCAGTGTAGACAGGGAGGCACAGCTTGGGCAAGTAGAGGATGCACCTGCATACCCATATCCTTCACCCTGTCTTCCCTTTACTATGACTCACCAGCTACACTGTTTTGTACTCATGCTAGGGGGCCTACGTGGGCATGTGCTCTACATGTTGCTGAGAGTGGTGTTTAATATAGACACAGCCTTAGTAGGTGTGTAGGTGGGTGAATGTGTAAGTAATTTTCTTTTGGACAGGAAAGTTATATATGTAGTTTGAGACCTTTATGTAAACACTATATCAGTAGCTCTTAAAAAGAGATCTGATCAAAAATTATTTGGGCAGATCTTTGGAATTAACAATAACCACCATACAAAGGCCTAAGTTAAGTGGAAGGGGGCGTGGAACAAAGCACAATCAGCTAAATACAAGGGCAACGAGGCCAACTATATAGGGAGTGAAGAATTTTATCAGCATCAGTAAGAAACATATAAAATGGCTATGCATCTGACCTCCAGAATTCAGAAAATACTGGCTTCCCTGTATAATATTACCTACGTAGTCTGAACTACTTCTAAGTAGGGCTATCAATTAGCTGCAGCTTACTCAAGCGATTAAAAAAAATTTAACTTGATTAAAAAAGTATCAGGAGACCCATTTAAAATTTATTGTAAAAACTTTGGGATATTTTTCTATATTTTCAAATATATTGATTTCAATTATGCTAAACACTCGTATATCCCTTCATGCGTGGACCACCATTCCAGAAAACATGCTTCCATACTGAAGAAGCATGAAGAGGCATACAAATGTTTAGCATATCTGGCACATAAGTACCTTGCAATGCTGGCTACAACAGTGCCAATCGAATACCTGTTCTCACTTTCAAGTGATGACGTAAATAAGAAGCAGGCTGCATTATCTCCTGTAAATATAAACAAACTTACTTGTCTTGGTGATTGGCTGAACAAGAAGAAGAACTGAGTGGACTTGTAGGCTCTAAAGTTTTACATTGGGGGTTGTTTGTTTTTTTTTTGAGTGTAATTATGTAACAAAAATAATTCTACATTTGTATGTTGCACTATCATGATAAAGAAACTGCGCTGCAGTTCTTGTATGAGGGGAACTGAAAAATACTCTTATCTTTCAACTGCGTACTCAAATATAAAACGTGAGCACTCTACACTTATTATACTGTGTTGATTTGAAATAAATATATTTGAAAAAGTAGAAAACATCCAAAATACTCAAATAAACGGGGTTCTATTATTAATAGTGTGATTAAAACTGATTAATCGTGATTTTTTAAATTGACAGTCCTACTTCCAAGATTTGCGCTAACCACTTCAGACAAGATCAAACTGTTCCACAGTACGAACAGTGCATTATTTGAGACTAACGTGCTCATAATTTGCTCTAAAAGACAGAAATGTTGTTACTAGGGAAGGATTAAATAGAGGCGCAAAGTAGATAAACAAAAACAAGAGAGAGAGAGAGAAACTATTTCTATTACACATAATGTAATTTTATAAGTTGTGTGTGCGCGAGTACATATATAATAGAGATAAAAGATATAACCGCTAAAAATTACTTCAGAGCAAGACAAGGTGGGAGATGTATAAACAAGCTTTCAAACTGCACAGAGCTCTCTGGCAAAAGAAAAAGAGCTCTATGTAGCTCAAAAGCATGTTCTTTCCACCCACAGATGTTGGGTCAACAAAAGATAATACATCCCCCACCCTGCATCTCTCATACCCTGAAGCCAACACGGCTCAAACAACTGAAGTATTCATTTGCATTCAGTAAGACTTGCTTTTTAAACAGTTTTAATAATCATTACCAATTTTTCTTTTTTTACTTTGAATATATTTTCTCTTCAACTACTCCTCTAAAACTAAGATTACTTACATTCTTTAAAACAGAAGTGGAGTGTAATATTATTAGTAGGGCAGACTTATGAGTCATAGCTGGCAAGACAGCTCCTAGAGGACTACTCAGAATACTTCAGTAAGAAATTGTTCTCTTCCTAACTCAGCTAACTATGCAATTAGAGCAGCTAGGCAAGCTACAAAGCTACTTGCTCTTCTATTAATTGAATATTAACATGCTTAATTTAAAATGATTTGATTAAAAAATAATACAATTTGGTAATTTACTTTGCTTACGTTTGCTAACGTAGTGCACCAAAGCGGTCTATTTATGCTAAATACATTTTGTAAGTGTGTGTGGAACAAAAGACACAGGTGTTAATGTCAAGAATCACAAACTGTTTGGGGATTCGTCGTATCACTCTATTTTGGTGTACTGTTTTACTTTATTTTCTAGATATACTACTTGCATTTCAGATCTGGTAAGAGGATACATTAAAAAAATCTTCTCACAGCTCTATAAAGTCCACCTTTAATTGATGTATAAAATCTCAAATATATCAAAGGAGTTATGTTTTAAAACATTTAGATTTTTCTGTTTAAAGGAAATTTACTTTAAGGAATCATGAAAGCTGGCTGACAGATTTTCTTTTTTAAATGTCAATATTCTATTTTTGGTATAGCATGTACAATATTTACACAATATTAAAAGAAAAAAGTTTATATATAAACCAGAAATATCAATGAAACAAAAACAACCAAAGTGGTTTAATCTAGAGATGCTTGAGGGCTTTTAAACTGAAGAACTTTATGAAACTAGAACTCATTCCTTTAAGTTTTGCTCTCCCCAACCTTCCATTCTATATACTATGGTTCTGGAGATGTCCTCGTTTGACTCAGGTGACACTTTTTTCCATACTGTGCCTTTCAAAGCAAGTTCTTGCTGGAGACTTTCATAGTCCAGTGGTCCAAAGGAATGCTAGTTGTTCAAGCAACATACATTATTTATTAGTGTACTTGAAGAAAGCAAATCTGTGTGTTACTGATATTTGCAACCAATGCCAAAAGCCTGAACTTCCACCCATCTCCACCTTCTGACATTTTATTATAAATAGTTATGGTCTGTCTTCCAGCTCCATATAAAGTTCAAATTCCATATCAGACAGTTATAAAGAGAAATGCACATGCAAATAAGAAGAAAACATATTTCATGCTACTCTATCTTCCCTTTGGGAGACTTCCATATCCTTGTAAAGTCCTTAAGGAAAATCTTTCAGTATTTGCCTCTTACACTCAAGCATCTATAAAACTTCTACTATCCTTCAGTACAAAAGAAATGGAGTGGCTCTCTTCAAAGCCTGAAAGCAGTACTCCTTAATAAGGGGCACTAATTGAGAGTAAAATAAGGCTATCTTCCCAGCAACACAAGTGCTGAGTGCACTGCCTCTACAACCCTCTGGAGGTATGTCTACACTTGGAGCTGAAGATATAAACAGCAGCTCCAGCAGACCTTCCCACACTAGCTCTGAGTTGTCTTGAAAATGTGTTGAAAATGTGTTGAAAATGGAGAACAGCTGCGGCAGCATGAGCAGGAGGGGTTTGACCTCACTTGAGACACCAGGCACCAACCCCTCCCACAACCACAGCTACGCTTCCATTTTTAGCGCTCTAGCTTGATGTGAGCTAGCGTGGGTATGTCTCCGTGAGCTGGATTTTATATCTTCCAGCTCAAGTGTAGACATACTCTGAGTCCTCTGATTTCAGTGAGATCAATGTGGAAAATACTGATCCCAGTCTCATACAGTGCAGTGCAGAACAGAAAGACTAAGCTACCAGTTGGCCAGATTTTTATTAAAAAGCAAGCAGAAGTGAAATTCATCCTGAATATTAAAATACAATACACCCACTGTAGTTGGGGAGAAGAAATGCTTAAGTCTTTAGCAATTATGAATCTTACAAAAAATATTTTAACTGTTTAAGCCTCATCACAGATATGGTAGGCTTTGTCACAAATGAACTGTGCTCTGATGAAACTAGACTGATAAGCTCATTTATCTAAATTTTGATGCAATACATGTCATTGATCAGTTTTATGTTTACAGATGAACCTTACATTTTCCAGCCGACAACTATACAAAGTAGCCATTAAAAGAACATATTTATCTTACCCGCTGATCGCCACCTTCCCTGCGAGGATCAAGCTTCTTTGCAAAGTGCCTCAAGTTATCATAATTATGGAAATTGCACAAAGAAACCAGTTCCTGAAAATAGTCAAAAAGAAACTACATCATCCTTTGTATACTGTACAGTTTATTATTTTTCCACTTGAGGTTGATAATGCACTTTGAATATTTTTGCTTCACAACAATAGCTTACTTGGCTAAGTTCCTGACTTACACAAGAAGCCTCTTATTACTGCTCTCTTCATAAAATGTCCTTCCATACATTGGTAATAAAGACACGCAACATGCTTTCATCAGGTTATAATAATAGTGTTTTTTTTAATAACTGAATTATTGGTGGTATTTTGAAAGAAAGCTGACTTCTACCAATATTTCACTGTACAGATATTACAGCATTTGCTTTTGTAATGTATACTTCACAAACACTTGCAAGGTGCTGATCTATATCACAGTAACACAAGACCTGTAATAAGGAGCTGAACAAGGTAGAATAAATGCAACAGCTGATCTTAAACTAGAATCACTGTAGAGAAAGATTCTCTGAAGTATTATGGCAAGTAGTTTTATAATGCTGTTGTAGTCTGAAGAACAAATTTATTTATATATAAAATATATACATTTATAGCTATTTATTTTGCAGCAATGTGAAGGTTGACAAATCATCAGTAATTAGGTCTTTATTAACAGGTGTTTTTTAAAACAGTTTGATTTTAATTGGAATGTATTGTTTAGTATAGGACTTAAAAGCAAACATACCTAGATTGAAAACTAAGCAAACATATCCAGATTGAAAACTAGTAATAAACAAGGTACTGGCCCACACACCAGAATGAGGTACAAACTGAATGGTTATGCAGCTGATATAGAAGTCAAGTGAATGAAGTACTCTAAACACTGCACAATCCTCTAAATATTGTAGTATCCTTTGTTGAGGTCTTTGACTGTCTAAGTAGTGCCTAATTTGCACTGCCACAGGTTGTAGGGAGAAGGTAAAGAGGCAGAAAGCGTCTCTGGCTCTGTCTGGAAGGCCAATGACGTGTCACCATTCATTATTACTGTGCAAATGAAGTATGTGAAATTTGATTCCAGTGTTAAGAATATTTGGACTCTGGCAAGCCTCTAAGGTGGAAGAGATCTTGTGTTCTAATATATCAAGGAAAACAGTGCCATTTCTCATTTCACAAGACATTATTCCTTTAAATTTTTCATATATTTTTTCATAAATTTCATAAAATTTTCATAAACACGTTTTCCAAGACTGGTTTTATCATGTTTTCTAAATGTTTGCATAGTCCAATAATAAATCTAATTTGAGTTACAGCCACAAGAGTCAGAAAACAACACTCAGGTCAGGTCAGACTGAAAGTACGTACATGAACAAATTTAAGGATTTCATTTAAGTTCAGTTAGACCAGGGGTCAGCAACCTTTCAGAAGTGGTTTGCCGAATCTTCATTTATTCACTCTGATTTAAGGTTCTGCGTGCCATTAATACATGTTAACGTTTTTAGAAGGTCTCTTTCTATAAGTCTATAATGTATAGCTAAGCTATTTTTACAGGTTTAAGATTAGCAGCCATGTTAGTCTGTATCCGTAAATAAGAGGAGGAAGACTTTGTAGCACCTTAGAGACTAACCAGTTTATTTCAGCATAAGCTTTCGTGGGCTATAGCCCACTTCATACAGCCCACAAAAGCGTATGCTGAAATAAACTGGTTAGTCTCTAAGGTGCTGCTAAGCTATTGTTGTTTGTAAAGTAAATAAGGTTTTTAAAATGTTCAAGAAACTTAACTTAAAATTAAATTAAAATGCAGAGTCCCCCAGAGTGGTGGCCAGGACTCAGGCAGCGTGAGTGCCACTGAAAATCAGCTCACATGCCACCTTCGGCACCCGTGCCATAGGTTGCCTACCCCGAGTTAGACCTTAGCCATGCCAACTAATTTAGCTAATATTGGTTGCAAAATAAAAAATTATTGCAAGTTAGAGGAAGCCTTCCTTACATGACAGAAGTGAATCCCTTTAACGCTGTTGCCCATTTTGTCCAAAGGAGGTGACCAGCACATCAGACCCATAACATTAGGAACCACCAGAAGAATGCCACCAGCAACTCCAGATTTTGCAGGAAGACCAACCTACAGGAAGTTAAAGACTTAGTACACTATGTTAACATTCTAATCTATTGTGTTATTCATAATACGTAGTACATAAATATTATTATATAGCACTTTAGTTGATCATTCTCAGAACATTTTATTGAGTAAGCATTATTATCCTTGACAGATAAGGGACATGGAGAGACAGAGCAGCGATTACATTGCTCACCTAAGGTCAGACAGCATATTAGTGGTTCAGCAAGAACTATACCCCAGGCCTGATAATCTCAGCAGAGAAGTGAAACATACACAAAGATATCCAACAAGTCATTGATAATTTGCAACAACAAAATCGTTTTAGTGCAAAGAACCCTTTTGTTTAATCTTGACAGCTTAACATGACTTGGGGGTGCCTGGGCATATGCAAAGTTTTACCACATAATCTAGGATTTCACCAGCTATAACATTTTTTTGAATTAGAATGAAGTTGAATAAGCAATATAGATATTGCTCTTGTAAGGTACGAGTTATATCTTTGAAGCCCAATTTATGTTTTAGGCTGAAAACGAAGCCTCAGTTTAAAGTGTTAGAAAACAATACATCTGAAATAACTTGAAATAATTAATTTCACGATGCTCTATGTAACAGATTTTCAAACAATGGTGTGTTCAAATTCTGATTAATTCACATAGCGGATTAAGTATAAAAAGATCAATCCTGGAATGTTTTTTTAAAAGCCAGTCTAGATTAGTTTCACTTGCCAGATACAATTAGCATCCAACAGTTACTCACATGGAAGGCAAACTGTCCTGAAAAGTCATACATGCCACAGGAATGCATCAGACTCAAGGTATTCCGGACTGATTCAGGGCTCAGTACTCTTTCACCAGTAATTGGGCAAAAGCCACCATTTGCCAGAGTTGCTGCCATCACACTAGCCGATTCACAGGTCACTTCAATAGAACACAGCTGATGGAAGGGAAAATAATTCTTATTTGTATCTATAATCTCTACATACACACAGTACGCTAAAGGTTAACAATTGGAGTCTGCATACTAGTGGCATTACATGACTTGATCTGTATCACTGAATAAGGATTATTTTTTTGTTTCAGCCAAATGGTTGGGCTGTTTTCTAATAAGTTTTGGGGGAAATATTGTTTTGAACATTTTAAAAAATTCCAGTGACCTTTTCTCTGAAAAACTCTAGCACCCCCACACTTTGGGGAAGCTATTTAAAATTTGGAAAGGGATGGCTTTTTTCAGGAATGTGTCTTTTGCCATTCCCATGAAATCTGTCCGAACTAGGCCAAATTATAGGCCTTTGAAAAAATGCAGATTGTAATGCTTGGTAGGAAATTCTTAAATTTTGCAGCATGATTCTCAGAAAATTCTATCTGCTTCGACCATAGTTCAGGTGGCAGCTGAACCAGACTTTCCCTGAAACTTCAGCTCTGGGCAGCAGTCAACGCTGGGTCAGAACACCTGAGCTGAGAGTAGGGAACCTGTCTCTCCAGTGCTCCCAATGACCATCTGCTGAACATAGGCAGCACTGAAGAGGAAACTGCCTGATCCAAATGCAGAGGGAATAAGAACCAAAGATTTGTGTGTATTTTTGTGGGGGAAAACTGATTGAAAAAGGACCTAAGGAGGGGAGGAGAAAACATCATGATGACGTGACATATTGGATGAGGCAGTAGGTGGTGCCAGGGAAATGACAGCTAGGACAGGCTTGACAAAGAGATTGAGCACCAATGGGGTGATGGGAAAGGGAAGATGCATGCAGCAAGGAGTTGGGGTACAGGGAAAGAACTGGGTCAGGCTGGACAAAGAAATTGAGATAAACTGCTGTGGATGAGAGTGGGGAATGGACAAAACACTGAGACTGGATGAGGAACTGGAGAGATTAGGAGCCATTGGGGTTAGGAATGTGGGCGGGGAGGTGGTATGTGAAAGGAGGCCAGAGGAGGGGACAGATCAGATTAGTCGAGGGCCGGGGAGAGGACTGGAACTGACAGGGCAAAGAGACTGGGATGAGAAGCCTGAGGAGTAGAGACTAACCAGCTAGCTGAAGACAACAGGACTGAAACAAGAAGCCAGCAGTGAGACAAAGACAGGACTGGGACAAGAGCAAGTTGGAGGGCACTGGGCAGAAGGGGGTCACAGACATGGGGGGGAAGAAGAGGAAATGAGCAAAAGATTCTGTGTCCGTTAAACCACACTGCCTCTAGAGCCTGCAATGGAATCCAAGATTCCTGAGTCTCACCACTCTTCTGCTATCAGCAAGTATCTGTGAAATCCACTGGCAAAAGTGTCCCATATCCCCATCTAGAGCTAATCTACAGAGAATGACAAACTAGTACTACTATGTTACTCTATTAGCTCAAGAGGCAGGAGGTCTGAGTAGTAGATCTAAAGGTTCCAGCCCTACTCATAAACTGTGTGGAAGTAAATATGTCACATGAAGGAATTTGTTATTTCAATTTGCTTTTTTAAAAAAGTTAGGAAATTACACTGAAAACGATGTTAGAATATTAAGGTTACAAAATCAATCATTCAAAATAGACAGAAAATGACAAAATTAAGACTGCTTGTGTAAACTTGATTTATCTTCTTTATATGCATTATACTACAGTCTTTAATTACTTGCTAGCTTACTATTTTCTCCAGAGTACCAGATTTATTCACGGCAGAGGATGGACCTGTTCTGATCAATCAGGGTTGTGTAGTGAAAGAGGCTGTTGTCTGCAGGACACTGGCCTCATTTGTTGCACAAGCTGGAAGGGTGTGTAGTGAAGAAGCCATGTAGTTTGTAAGCAGACAAAGGATGGTCGCACAGCTAACACAGATGAATGCTGAAGTGGAAAACTGGATTCTACCCCTATGTAAGGCACAGAGCTCTTATGGGATGCTCGGCAAGTCACACCAAACTTTTCATAGGTGGTCACTAATTATGTGTTCCTCATTTTCTGGGGGCCCAAACTGAAACCATGAGGTCTGATTTGCAGAGTGCTGTGCATTCACAGCTGCCACAGAAGTCAGTGGGAACTGTGCTTGAATATATAAATTGATGTATAATGCTAAGTATACCTTGAGATGCCTAGCATCTGATTTTTCAAACTGGGTATCTAAAATTAGTGGATACTTTTGACCATAATCTCTTTGTGCCTTGGTTCCCTATTTGTAAAATGAGGTAATACCTCCTCATCTCACAGGGATATTGTGAAAATAAATTCATTAATGTCTGTGAAGCACTCAGACGCTATGATGCGCGCCATATAAAAGTTCATGAGAAAAATCAAAAATTCTACATTCAGAGCAGGTTTAGAATCGAGTAAAGTAAACAAGGTATGGGACCACACACTCAACAATGAGGAAACAAAATATGGAATTAGCTGTTCACCAAGGGAAGACATTCCATTTTGTGCACTGAATGAGACTTAGGTCCTGTAGGAAAAAACCTGTATGTGATATTATTAGAATGTATCAAAATATATAAATACTACAGCTCTGAAATGCTAGTACAATCCAGAACATGTTACTACAATTCTGCACTCACTTTTACTGTTTACTAACAAAGATTCTTTGATCTGAATATCAGTTTGGCCTTGTCTAGCTGAGGTAATAAAGGCAAACACTAAATTGGCCTCACAGTGCCAATGCGGCTTATCACAGAAAAAATGAAACAATCAATAGGTCAAGAATCTACAAAAGTCACTTCCCTACCCATGAATGTTAAGATAAAGCTAATGTTTAGAAATACGCTGCTCAGAGTTAAGCAGATAAGAGGGAGCAATATGAGTCAGAAACGTGCTCCTTTTCAACACATTGTTCTTGACTTATTAGTGCTTCAAATTGGACAGAGACAAAGTGACAGAAAGGCAAAGTCTAGTCAGTCTGCGGACAGTTTACAGCATGCACAATGTGACTGATCAGTGGATTATCTGAGGGAAAACCTCCGCTTGCCAAGTTTTTGGGTCATGACAAAATTATTTTGGGTAAAAGCAAACCAAAAAATGGGCTATTTGACTATTTACACAATGTAGTTTGGCTCATAAGAATTAACTTGATTAAACGAGAGAGAGAAGGGGTGCAAAAGTGTCGCTTCATTTTGAAAACTACCCTAAAACTTAAACTTAAAAATTTGTACAGTAACGCCTCACTTAAAGTCATCCCGGTTAATGTTTGGTTGCTGATCAATTAGGGAACGTGCTCGTTTAAAGTTGTGCAATGCTCATTCATAATGTTGTTTGGCAGCCGCCTGCTTTGTCCACTGCTTGCAGGAACAGCAGCCCACTGGAGCTAGCTGTTGGGAGCTCAGAACTAGAGTGGACCAGCAGCCCCCATCATTTCCCCACTCCCCTAAGTTCCCTGTGTGGCAGCGGCCCAGCAGGCTACCCGCACTGTCATGTGCTGCTCCTGCCCTCTGCCTTGGAACTGCTCCTGGGAGCCTCCTGCTTGCTGTGCGGGGAGTGGGGGAAGAAGAGGGGGGCTAATGTCAGGGTGTCCCTCTCCCCCTGCTCCTGTCCATGCATACGCCTTCCTCATATAGAGCAGGATGGGGACACAATGGAGAGAGCTTGCTGGTCGCAGTTGCTATCTCAACTTCCCGATCAACTTAAAAAGACAGTGTACTTAGAGTGGTGTCAGCGTACTTAAAGGGACAATGTGCATCTCTCTCTTCCCCCCACCCCACACACACAAAGGGTGTGCATGTGTCTCTGTCTGCCATGCTGTCTCCCTTCCCCCCATTCATGCTGCCTTGTAGAGTGCGAGGCTACAACAATAAGTGTTAACTCTTGAGGGCTCAGTCAAATGTTAGTTCATCATTTGGCAGTAAGGATTCCCTGGAAAATATCCCACCCTCTAACTTCCCCTCCTCAACTAAGCTTCACAATCATCATTCCTGTGTACAGTATTAAACTGTTTGTTTAAAATTATATATGTTTTTTGTCTGGTGAAAAAATTTCCCTGGAACCTAACCCCCTTCCCATTTACATTAATTCTTATGGGGCAACTGGATTCGTTTAACATCATTTCGCTTAAACTCGCATTTTTCAGGAACATAACTACAATGTTAAGCAAGAAGTTACTGTATATGTATTATTCTAGTTACACTATAAAATGTAATGCATTCCTCTGTACAATGAACACAGAGAAGCCAAAATATTCTGCCAAAGCCAATTATGAATAATACAACCACCCATATATTCTCTCACAGCAGAAACTTGCTAATTCACACAACCGATGGAAACTCATAAGTTAGTTTTAGTTTATGAGCTTAATACATCAAATGTTCCTTGTTCATTCAAAGGTATTAATGGGCTCCTTTACATCTATGATTAATAAAGTTTGTGCTGCTTACACTTTCAAAACATTATTTCAGTATAAGTACTCAAGATTAAATAAGAGTCAATCACCTGAAAGTAGAAGTCTAATATAGAAACCATGTCCGTGCCTTCTGGAAAACACTGGGGAAAGAAAATAAAAAAAGTAATCTTTTAAACATGTTGATTATATCAAGACAGGACATCAATCTTAAACTAAAGAGATTTTAAAAAAAATCAAATTCCTGCCAGTGTTCAAAACATCAGTTTTAATTTTAAAATCTAGCTAACACTTATACAAATGTTTAAAGAGAAAACTTGAACATTTAGGGAACTTAAGTGACATTCTGTTTAAAAAGATGTAACTGTTACATGGATTAATATACTCTAGCTCAGTGGTGTCGAATACGTTTGCCACTAGCCACATGTGGCTAACACGCTTGAACTGTGGCTAATGAATGTGGATTTTTTATAATGTGGCTACTAAAAAAAATTCAAAACCACAAGTGTAGCTAGCATTGAATTTCTATTGGACACCGCTGCTCTAGTTACTAAAACACCTTTACGTACGACTTGAAGTAGTACAGAATCTTTAACTATATATGGAAACACCTAAAAACACATAATGCAATTTTTTGTGGAGTCACTTGTACTGGATCTTTAAAAATCTTACAGAAAATGACTTTAGAAACAATAATCTAATATGCAGAAATTAGATTTGGGCTGTTCTGTAAGATTATCTATATATGTGTCTACATTCTCTCCAAATTGTATGAAACATACTTGCAAACTATTGTACAAAACACACACACACAGTATTCTGAACCATGTAAATAAAACCCAAATTATAATATAAAATTCCAAAAATTCAGAGGTCAGCAGTATGAGCAGCAAAAGCCTTGCAAAACCAACAAACAAAAGATTGATAAACCTTCTTTTCTTTCAGGTAGTAGCCAATTGCAAAATTTCGATCTCCACTCTCTCTTTCAGACTGAAACCTGAAAAGAAAAAAAGTTTTCAAATACTTGGATTGTAAAGCAGCACAATGGTAAGAGGGGTTTTGTTTGTTTGAATTTATGTCAACAAAAAAGAAAGGCAGAGAACACTGAAAAGAATAATTTTGTATCTGTTAAAAATCAAGCATTAAAAAGGGTATAGGAATACTGGACTCACCAAGTTGTGCACTATCTCAATACCGTTACCCTCATCGGCTGTCCTACGGCCCCAAACCTGCCCCCACTGAAGCCAATGGTAAAATTCCTAATGAATTAAAGAATGCAGGAACAGACCCACTGTTCAAGTTAAGTCTTGTCTTAAAAATTAGACTGTATGCTGCTCAGAACAAGGAGTGTGTTATGTTCATATAGCACATTAGACAACAAGAACTCAATCCTGACGATGAATAGGAAACAAGAGCTGGGAACAGGGGGGGACTACTTACTTATTACAAACAACTGCCCCCTTCTCCACCGCCACACACCAGTCAGACAGGAGATAGTGCAGGGGGAGTGACCTTGAACTGACTCTGCAGGGGATGTAGCCCAGTGCCCAGAAAGGGAGGATGCGAGATCACATGTATCGCAAGAAGTGGGTCGTTTCCTGCCCTCCTCACACTTATCACTGGTTGGAATGAAATTAACAGATCGTCTCTTGCATACTGTCTCCATCCTCTTCCCCCTACTATTTAAACTTTTCTGTTAAAACTATTTAGAAAGCTTCTTACTCCTGCTAGCTCCTCCTGTTAGCTGTAGCACAGTTGTGTTTTTACAATGCCCTGAGTCTAACTGATTGCCTGGTTTGGGATCATGAAGAAATTTTTCACGTTGGATCAAACTGCCAGAGGTCTGGTTGATTTTTCCAGCTTTTTGGAATATGCCATCTAGAACTCATCTGCTTTTAATCACTTATAATATTGCTGAACTAACCTATAATTATGCAGTACTAGTTTAAGAGCAAGATCATATGAGAAATAACATACGTTTTCAAAATCACATCAACACAATTTATTAGTTTGAAATACTGAAAAAAAGTTGGTGCTAATCTATTATTTAAGGGAATCTCCTCACTTACTTCTCCCATCACGCTATTTCTGTTCTATTATTGTACTGCTTTGATGAAAAGTTAAAACATTACACCTACCCAATTTACTTTAATAAAATCCTATCAATGTGTTTTATGTAATTGAGTGGAGAGTTACTTCCCGTAACTATGCATGATGAACAGATCCAAACATCACATCTTAAGAAAACTTTCTTTCAGACAACACAACTAAGAGGGAACTACACTGGACTCTCGCAATAGCCGGGGGTTCGGGATCCATGCACGGTTCTGCGCTAACGCTGGGACCGCGTTAACACAAGGAACGCATTGCCATCGATCCCAATTTAAATATTTGGGATCCATCGCCGCGATTGCACTGTATGTGAACCCACGCTATAGCGTGGGTCCAGTGTATGCTGATTTTTATTGGACAGATTTTCTATAAATGACGGACAACTGTTTTGTTTGCAACCCTTATGCACTTAATGAGTTTATCTTTGCTGATGCTAAGTTCTGATTATAATTCTGTATACCTTTCAGTGGCTTTTTTGTATACAAGGGGATCCAACTAAGGCTGCTTGTGAAATTCAGCCAATACGGCACTTGTAGCGTAAAATCAGAAATGTCTTCATTACATGTAAGGGAGGGGACTGTTGGCCCTTTACTAAAACTTAGTGGGGGTTTTTGGTTGGCTAGCTCCCAGTACCAGAAGAAAGAAAGAAGGGTTGATGGGAAATCAGGACCCTGAGACTGAGTCCCCAGGGGCAATGGGGAGTGGCGAACATTCCAGCTCAGCCAGGCTAATGGAGTAAGGAGGCCACTGGGTCCCATCCTCCATGTGAATTGGAACTACCTGGGCCAAGCTAAGGAGAGAACAGGAGCCTGAGCAGAGCTGGGGAACAGAGCCACGCCAACCAGAGCCTGAGAGAAGCAGCCCAGGACAGTGTCTGAAGCAGAGCTGCAGCAGCAAGAGCCACAGAAGCAGCGCTGAGAGCAGAGCTGCACTGGAAGGAGAGCTGCAGCAGAGCCAGAGAGGCCAGAGGTGCAGCCCATGGAGCTGGGGATGGAAGCAGAGCAGCAGGAGCGCTGGGGATGGAGCTGGGGCAGTCCGGAGCCGTGTGCAGTGTCTTCTCTCTGGATTAACCAATTTACACATCGCTGCAGTCCACAACCCATAAGAAAGCAATTACACACACACACACACTCTCTTCAGAGCAGGGTGTTATATGGGGTGAGAGGGAGGGGAATTTGATCCATCTGGGTCCAGCATCAGGCCCACAGATTAATTAAGCAGAAAGCTCTCCAGTCTGCCCTCTCTCTTCTTGCAGGACTGGGATGTAAATGATTTAAATACAACACGTTTTCCAGTGACATACCATTCCACACGACAGTAGAAAGACCTTACATGTCTGTCACTGGCAGATATGGTTCCCTCACAGAAAGGGCAGTACTTAACCCGAGGGACCTGAAAGAGGCCATCCTGGGAAAGTTTTGTTGTTACTCTTGTTTAAATCTGCCTATATTAAATCACAAATACTAATCAATCAACCAACCAAAATAACTAATTATGACAACAAAGGCAGAAAGGCTAGATTACACAGGCATGAACAGCAAGCTTTCTGTCTCAATGCCTGGAAGTAGATCAGAAGAACTGCTGGCAGTTAGTGCACCCTGCCCTTTTATGTCTTCACTGAGGAACATGAGGTCGTCCAGGTGGCATGCACACCATAAAGACACTGCTGTCTCACAGACACTGAACTCTAGCGCATGGGGCACAAGCATGCCGTTAATGCAATGTGCATCTGGACAATCACTTGAAGGAGACATGAACCATTTCTATAGAATGCTGCACCATGCTTGGAGGAATCATCTATCATATAGATCCTTTTACTAATGGGCATTTAATAAGCTTAACGTGCCATACACCAAAAGCCAATGAAAAAAAGAGACAAATTTGTCTTTTCTCCTCCCCCAGCTTTAGAGCTTCCTGGCAGCTGTGAGGGAGAAGGCAGAGAGACCTTCACAACTCTACTCTTCCTCAGTTATCATTCTTTGGGTACTCGATCTGCGTAAATAATTCCAGAGCCTGCCTCTTGTGCTGCTTATAACTTCCCCCATCAGCAGGAAACTGACACGATTCTTGGCTGTTTCACTCTTGCCCACAGGGTTTTGATCATCAACAAGGCTGCATGTCTGTCATGGAGATCACGGATTCCATGACTTCTGTGACATCTGCAGCAGCCAGTGCTGGCTCAGGGGCAGCCCCTGGGCCAGCAACAGAAGTTGGGATGTGGCTCAGGGATAGGACAGAAGGTTGGCATACAGGCGGCACTTACCTAAGAGGGTCCTCTGCTCCCACCAACATATCCCTGCAGCCCCTAGGTGAAAGGGCTCGGAGGCTGTGTGTGCTGCCCATGCAGCTCCCATTGGCTGCAGTTCCTAACCAATGGGAACTGCGCCTGGAGAGCCGGCACTTGTGGCAGGAACAGTGCACAGAACCCCCCTAGCCGCCACTCCCTGTAAGAGCTGTGGGGACACACAGCTGAGTAAGGAGCCTGCAAGCCCTGCCAATCCCCACCCCCAGTACCAGCGGGAGTCTCGCAACATGCACCCCCATTGCCTGACCCCCCCCCACCAGTACCAGCAGGGGGGTTGCAGGCCATCTCCCCCCGCAAGCATCCACAGCACCCCAAGACCGCCACCCTCAGAGCACCCGCAGCTTGCCCCACCCCAACCCAAATTTTAGTTAGGGGTTGTGACAAAGCTCCAAGTCTGTACTTGTGGGGCCTGCGCCTCCTGGCAGATTTAGGGGCCTCAGAAACTCATCTAGGTCCCAGAGTGACCTCCCTTTCTCAGTATAATTGGCAAGAGTCACCGCCTAGTGAGTTACCTTCATCACAGGCCAGTATGGAAGATGGAAAAGGGGGGAGCCCGGGCCCACCCTCTACTCCGGACTCCAGCCCAGGGACCCTAATAGTATCAGCTAAGATGGCTGACCTTTTATCCACAAAACACAATACCATTCCCTGGGCTACTTCCCCACAGCAGTCCCTGCTACTTCAAACTCCACTTCCCCCTTACCTCAGGGCCTCCTTCCTTCAGTATGATATGTTGTCCACCACTCAGTCTCACCAACAGCACAACCTCCTTCCACAGCTCCTGACACCCACAGCCCACCTGACTAACTGGGAGGTTTTTATCTGGTTTCAGCCAGTCCCTGATTGGCTTCAGGTGTCCCAATTAGGCTAGCTGTTTCTACTCCTTTCTAGAAGGTTCTTAATTAGCCCCAGGTGTCTTGATTGGTCTGGAGTAGCCTTTGTTTGGCTATCCAGGGAACAAGGACCTGCACATCCTGAGACTAATATACCTGCCTTCCAGCACTCTCCTATATCCTTCTGGTCTGACTCCGTCACAGGGTATATAGTAAACGTCATGGACAGGTCACGGGCTGTGAATTTTTATTTACTCCCCATGACCCGTCCATGGTTTTTACTAAAAACACCTGTGACAAACATGTAGTCTTAATTATCAATAGTAAAAATGACCACTGTTTGTTTTGCTCTACCACTGTTTAGCAAGACTCTGAGCAACAATATGGGCACCTTCTCTCTACAGACTTGGAAAGATGCTGCATTAATTTATACTTGATTTACACATGGAGGCTACCCTGGCAATCACAGAACTTTAAATATCATTTTTTAAAATACAAGATTAAATTTTGCAGAAATTGACAGTATAATGTGAATGGATTTTAAGTCCTGATTAAAGTTTACTCTAATTCAACAACACTCTCTCTCTGGTAGAAGAATAAATAATTATGCTTTTATCAGTGCAAAATCTAACACAATAAGGTGCAGAACTGAACTTTAATAGTTGAACAATATCTACTTTTACTGGTTATCAATAAAATATACATAGTATATGTAAACTGATTTACAGGTAGACCAGTAAATTTTTAACTAAAAGCACAAGATAACAAAAACTATTATCAGAGAGATGGTCATACATTAAGTACCACAAAAATGAACATATATTTAAATCAGAAAAATGTAAATTATATTTAAAATCTTTCTTTAGTCCTTATATGAAGGGTGAAATCCTGTCTCCACTGAAGTCAACTGGAACTTTCCCACTGAGTTAAAGGGGGCCAGGCTTTCACCTTAAATATTTTACCACCAAACTTCAAACAAAAACAAAAATACTCACGTGGCATTACTGAATCCAACATACTCGTTACCAGCCATATTATTCATAAACTGCATCATCTATTAAAAGAAAAAAAAGCATCCCAAAATCTTCAGATCTGGTAACATCATAACTCAGACCAAATTTTAAACCTGTCATTAACTGAGACTGTTTTGGGACATACAGTGAAAGTCATTAGGATGTCTAAATACCAAATTGCATCTACAAATCAGGTAGCTGTTTAAATAGCTCCAATGTCACCTGAGGATAATGTGAGCTCCTTTATCATCAAATCTAAATATGATAATCAGCACCAGAATTTTTTAATATTCACTTACATAGTCAAACTTTTCTGCATTATTTGCTCCTTGCTGAAAGGAAAGAAAAAATATTTACAAGAATTGTTAACATACAAAAAACTATAGTTAGAAGTTCATTTAATATAATTAGTTATTTTACTTGTATATAACTAATGAAGATATAAATGTATAAGCTACTTAAATATAAAATTACTATAATCATTTTTATATTAATATAATTACAAGAAAACAATTAAAAAGTTAGGATAGTAAATAGCTCAGATAACATTTATACAAAGAATGCTACAAGATGTTTTTATCAAATACCTTGTATATAGGGGATGGATTTAAGCAGAAAGAAAGGTATGCTTTATTTTAAGTGCTCTCTATTCCACACAACATACTGTACTGACTAAGAATAGTATATAGTAATATACGTGACACACACACAAATTCATTGTGACCAATGGTCCTATAATGAATATAACACTGGATTACAAGTATAAGAAGTTAAAAATCTTGTCTGAGCGCAGAAAAATTTAGACTCCAGGCTATAAAGTGTTTCCCATGGTTAGTGTTCATGCTAAAAATTTAATTCAGATGGAAGACTTAAAATAAAGTGTTACCTTCACTGTAAAAATAACTGCACTTCATTTAAGATAAGTATCCTACTTATATAAAGAAACCGATTATTTGGGTTAGCAAAATATGGTATTATTCAAAAGCTACAACTTTAGAATCTTAAAACCTCAAGTGACAAAATACTAAAACTACATCAACATTTTGCTAGCAACGTAAGAAAAAACATCAAATCTTATTGAGCTCTTTTTGTTAAAATTAGCTGTTAGACAATTGTTTTTAAGGATGTTTTCTTAAATTTGGTAAATGCCAGTGAAAGATGTATTGGCCCTTATCTCAGTTTCTGATAACTGACTTGCCATAAATTCTTATGGGAGGGAGGGGCAAAAAAATAATGCTCATGCATTTTACTTTGTTTTGAAACAGCCAAGCAACTTTATTTTAATTTAAGAGAAAGTTTATAAAACAATGGATTAAAAATCTGGTATCATATCAATTGGTATCATATAAACTAACAGATGATACATCAGAGATTTGTTTTATAAACTACTTCAGTATGGAAGATATTCTAGTTAAATAAATCTTTTTGGCTAGCATTTCTTGATTTGTTTGAGGCAATACAATACTCACACTAAGTCTAGTATAGAAAAAAATAAAAAAAAAATATGGAAGCTTTGCATGTACCAGCATTTTACTTTATGAAATGCATAAAGCCAGTTTCATTTCCCACTCTACAAGTGGATTAAGGTGTTGCACATAACCCGTGAAGCCCTACCCATCAACTCATCTACAAGAGAATGTGCAGTCACACGTGTACAATCGCTAGCTGAAAGGAATACCATGCTGCTGTGCCTAAATGATGTGCCTTTGGTCCCTTACACTTATAAAATAAAAGCTAATCAATAATCTTACTCTTAGAGCTAATAATCTCTAGCTAGATAATATCTAACAGGTATACTAAAAAAAATTCACAATACATTTCATCAAAATGTCTTGTATAATATACCAGAATACAAGCCTTAAAAATGTAATGCCAAATCTGTTCAATGAAAAATAATTAAAAAAAGAAATTACCAACTTCATTGAACTGTTGCAGTTGTCAAAATATTCCATAGATCCTAATGCTGTAAAATATGTAACAACATTTAAACCACAAAAACCTTTTCAACCTTTTAAATGTACAATGAACATCTTTTCGGGAAATTGGGTCAGCATTAGTTATGGGATGCTGCATCAATAATCATAGGGTTAGACATTTAAAATAAAATGAAATAAGTTATGCTTTTGTTAAAAAAGGGAGAAGGAGAAAGATCATGCTTTGTGCAAAAATAAAAATACATAGTATTTCAGTTCTTTCTTGTCCAACTGAAAAAATCCTTTACATTTTATTAAACAAAATATAAACATGTGGGAAAAAGTCAGATGTATGATTAATATGAGTACTAACTATTTTCATTTCAGCATTTTAAAAAAAAAAATCAGTGTTTTGTCTTTTTTGTAAGCACCATCTGAGTTCACACTGAGGGAAGATACTCACTTTTACACAGCATATTCTGTATACAGGTACTAAACAAGCATACTGACCAGCTGATGTACACGTAGCCCTGATCCTGTACATAGGCATTCTTAAGTTTAAACACACAAGTAGCCCCACTGAAATCAATGAGGCTACTCATATGCTTAAAGTACATGCATAAGTGACTGCATGATCGGAGCCTATATATTCAATATAATTCAGAAAAAGGCCAATAAGTTTTATTTCTGTTATGTGCTGATAACTAGTCGTGTCCCTTTTTATTTCTACAAGCGAAGGAATCTTACCATCCACCTTCTACATCAACAGGACACAAACAACACGTATTTTAAAACTGAAATTCAAATATAGATACAAAAACTTAGCTTTGACTTTCTACGAAAATATTGAAGATACTTTCGATAATTTAAAGAACGAAAGCCGTGCAGCTTTTGGCCTCTAAAGTTTTATTTGACTTCATTTTAGCCTAGTTTTCTAGTTTGTGGCTTTAATTAACTGATATTTTACAAGCTTCATAAGCAATCCATCTATCTAGAATGCTAATGAAAGGAAATATTTTATGCAACATCTTCAGAAACATTATTACATATATTTATATTTATATATATATACACACACACACACAAACATGTACACAATAAGTGTGTGTGTGTATATTTCTGTATATGCAGTTGTGTATATACACATGAATAAACATTTATAAATGAGCACAAAACAGTTTCAAATGTTAAGACAAACAATCTGATGACAGGCAGGAAATTCAAAGTTGTGATATGCAGCTCTTAACGCTCGTATGCATTTTTATTTAAAAACACAATGGAAGGATTATGGCTGGCAAGCCTAACTTTGAATTTCTTTACTTGTCAATTTATGTTAGGATCTTAGCGGTTTCTAAATAAGCTGGGGGGTTTTTAGGTGGGGGATTCTTATTAATTTAATTGCTTTTAGAAAGAAAAAATATTCTATGCAAGTTTGTTCATATTTTAGGATCATCATTCTCTGACTTGGTAAATAATAATTGAATAAAATGACAGCATTTTGTTACCATAATATGTAGAGGATATGAATACAAGTGCCTATGTATTTGACATAGCAAAACAGAGTGCTGTAAATACTTGTCAAAGAATGCAATAATAAATCCACGTAAAACTGATCTAATGAAAAGCAACTTTTCATTAACATTTGAGTTGTAGTTGATTAGACTATAATGTAGTATAATTTCTTTGCCAAATTACTGTTTTTATTAATCCAATCACTTAATTTCTTAATTTGAAAGCAACCCAAAGCTGTAAAAATAAGGTATGTTTAAGCATCTTGCTAACAATTTTATTTAGTTCTTCATAAAATGCACTCTTGAGTGAAGACCTTACATGCCAAATTTCAGTAAAGTGGAATGCTACGATTATGTTTTATAAAGCCTCCAGAAAACGCAAATACTGACATTTTAATTACAGCAGCAAAATTTTTGCTTTTGAGTACATCAGTTTACCTCCTAATGACTTTATTCTAGCTTTCTATACTTACACACTTTTCTTGGTTAATCTGTGCATGCTCTGTGAAAACTGGTGTCTTGGCTGCTTAGCATAACATTTTCACCTCTGAAATACTTGGGAGCACGTCATAGACAGTATTCGATCCACCAAGAACAATATTGACATTCGTAAATTATATATGTTTATACATAAACTGTTTTCTGTATTCTTAATGTAAATATTGAGTACTATAATTATAAATTCTTTACATAATTTGGGACGCTGCACTACAGAACAGATTCTATGCCTGCTAGTGTAACAGAAAGTGAAATTTACTCCATTTGTAATGGACCATCATAAAAAACAAATTCTTTTGTCTTTACAAATCATGAACTCAGAAACAATAAAAATCCTACAAGTTTGAGTAACAGAAGAGAGGTATAATAGCATGAACCAACACCCAAGCAAAACAGGAAATAAAAATCTTGGGCATTTATATAACCATGTTGGTACATGTTTTCAAATTCATATGCATACACCTATTTAAGTGTCAGACAACTAGAAGACAAATTAAGTAAAAAGATGGCATGTGCTTATGTAATTATACTATTAGATATAGTGGATGAAAAGCAGGGACTTTACCTATATAGTGGTATGAAGAAAGAGTATAAAAACCATCTTTAAACTTCTATAAACCTAAAGATTGTGTAGCGGCACTCAACAGGACCTAGCCAATGGGAACTGCTGAGCCAGCATTTCTGGCAGGGACAGCACCTGGTGCCCCAGTGGCTGGCCCTTTGCCTGGGAGCCAGAGGGACATGCCAGCTGTTTCCTGGGAACTATGAGGAGCTGGGACAGGGAACCTGTCAGCCACACGCCAACTGGACTTTTAACAGCCCAGTCAGTGGTGTCAACCAGAACCACCAGGATCCCTTTTAGACAGAGTGTTCCAGTCAAAAAACGAACACCTGGCAACTCTACTCTGTGGTCAGATTCTGAATCAATTTCTTCTCCTCTGGCAATTCCTTCCACCGCCATCCTCTCCTCCCCCACTCCCTTAGTGAAAGATCCATTCCGTCACTCAAGCTCTCATGAGGTTTGTCCTGAGTCCCATGTGTTGTGTTTTCCTAAAGAAGTGCAACTGCCTTGGTAGGTTATAAGAGGAGATGCAGTTTCTGATATAGCTAAATGCTCACACATTAGGAGCTTTGACAATCAGAGTCAAGACCTCAGATGGCAACAGGAGACCAAATAACTGAGAGGGTTACCTATACTAGATAAACATACATCTCCCCAACAATGGGCCATTGGTAGCCTGCAGAAAGCTGGCTGGTTACATGGTGCTGCATCTCCATGTTTCAAAGTATTATATTTCACAGAAGACAGCTAAAATGATAATAAATACTTTCCTAATACTTCTTTTCCATGTGAACAATTGCTGTAATTACCACTAGAATGTTCTGTTATTATGTAAGGGGAAGTGGCTGCCCAATCATAAATAAGAGGGAAAATGGTCTAAAACCCTTTTTATTAAGATCCAATCAGCAGCAGGAAACAGATTTAGAACCCCAAAACTAAAGCACCTTTGCGTGGTTTAAATCTCTGAAATAGTTATATGGGGTGCAAGTACAGTTAGAATAGAGCCTGGAGTTAAGATGCTGAATTTTAAATATACCAGTTACTACAGCTGGGCTGTTGTGTAAGCTTTTAAAACTACCTGATGTAGTTATGCTTAGTAAGAAAAACAAATATGAAAGTTAACAGTACACAAGTAATAAATTAATTGCAAAGCCCCAATTACATATTAGGTCCATATTCTTTTTCAAGATGTATATAACTCCAACTGTAGTCAGAGTTGTGTGTGTGATCACAAAGGTAGAATTTTTCCCTTTAAGTTTTAAGATACTTATGTCAGCAACAACTCTTGTCCAGTGAAAAATTCACCTTGAGATACTTTCTCCATGCCACAAGTACCCATACTATCCCAGGTATTAAATCAGAATTTGCACAATAATTATGATTTAACAACTTTTTTTTTTAAAACTGATACATCCAGTGTACTGTATTTTTTTATATTTAGAATACCTTTCATTTAATTGTTCAGAAAATTAACAGGTCAAATCAAGGAATTCTTAAGTGTCAGTGAAGTAACAGTTTCACCAAAAAGGTAAAAGCTGGCCAGAATTTTAAAATACAGCATACTTCTTGACATGCTGGCATTTGATGAAACTATGTTATAAGATTCATATATTTGATCACACTTAAGATAATGTAAAAGACATTCAACTGCTGGATTCCAAAGGCCATGCGTGTTTCTCAGTAAATTTGAGCAATTCCCACGGTTCCCCATGATAGTGAATGCATGTGAACTGTGCGCAGCACACAGTTTCAATTTGGCAGTATGTTTAAGAAAATAATGATAAATCTTTATATATAGATTATATCCAAACCTAAATTCGCTAGGGCTCTATCTAAATTTTCTACACAATTCATATGTAACCTATAGTCAACAACTTGTAGTCTGTGATTTAGTGATCTGCACAAAATATAACCAGTTAATGTTTTGTACCGGTTGACCACAAATATAATTTTCCAAAAGTAACACTTCTATTAGTTATTTAAGCTAAATAGCATTTTAAATGACATTTTAGTGGAAGCAGTACATGAAATGATCTAGATATTGTCACTCTGAAAATAAATAATGAAGCGATAGTATGGTATGTCTATCAGATATGCAGTTACTACAGGCAAACATGTCAGTGCAATGCAATTTAGTCTATAAAAAAATGCTGTAATGTTTTTATCACAGTTACATGCACTAAAACTAAGATTTGTTGTATCCATTTTAACTACACCATTTATCATCAAGAACTCTACATTGGTGCCTTCCAAATAGTTACACACTGTGCTTTTGTCAGAGAGCAATGATAAGCAAGTCACACTATAGAAGGAGTGACATTTTGACAGCTTAGACAAACGAAGATTTTAAAACTCCCTATTACCAACATGAACTTCAATGCTTAGCCAACCTTTAGTAAAACTAATCATGAGTACATTTACCTGTCTTACTTATGGCCATTTTCTTTCACCTATAGCTATTAAAGATAAATGTCTTTAAACAGGAATTTTTACACCTTATTTCATATAAAATAACAGAAAATCATGATGGAAAAATAAGAAATAAGTCATAACTAACACTTTGCAGGCAGGAGGCAGGAAATACACCAGAGGCTAAATGAGTTTCCAAATGTAATGAACACAATGTAAACAGAAATTAAGAAGTCATGCTTGGAAAAATTATGTAATCTAGTTTTAAATTATCCACATCAAAACTATGGAGGACTGAAATATTCACTAGACGTCAGTAACTTCTAGATCAGGGATAGGCAACCTATGGCACCCATGCCAAAGGCAGCACATGAGCTGATTTTCAGTTGCACTCACACTGCCTGGGTCCTGGCCACCAGTCTGGGGGACTCTGCATTTTGATTTAAGTTTAAATGAACCTTCTTAAACATTTTAAAAACCTATTTATTTTACATACAACAACAGTTTAGTTATAGATTACAGACTTGCAGAAAGAGATTAACATTAATATGCATTACCGGCATGCGAAACCTTAAATTAGAGTGAATAAAGGAAGACTCGGCACACCACTTCTGAAAGACAGTGATTCACCATTACAAAACTAGATTTTCATTCCAAGGTTTGCAGCAATGGTATGATTAACACTAGAGCTACATCTTCACTTACAGCAGCACAGATGTACCACTAGAGCGCTGTTAGGTAACCGCTGTAAATCGATGGGAAAGAGCTCTCCCTTTAATTTAATTACTCTAGCCCTGAAGAGCTGCGTTAGCTATGTTGACAGGAGAAGCTCTCTCACTCACATAGGGGTGTCTGAAGTGGCACTTAGGTCAGTATAACTTACGTTACTCAGGGGGTGGCTTATTCATACCCCTGAGCGACGTAAGTTATACCAGGGTAAGGTCAAGTGTAGGTAAGATACGAGTAAGTAATCATACAATCTACATTTACAACTTGAACAATACACCTGCACATGCATACTAAGGGCAAAATCCTGCCTTTCAAAATATGTGCATATGATTATGCAGGATCATGGCTTAACAGGGCAATATTTGCTATGTAATCTAAGGTTTACTCATGGAAACATGCATAGCTGTTAGTTTCCAACCACTTATTTGAGAAAGCGGACATTTTATGTTCAAAGTAATAACTGAATAAGTGATTTAGCTACACAGGAGGTTAATTGTGGGCAAGTTTAATATAAGAGCATGGAATTCAGTAGTTGTGCAGCTCCTGTAAAGGATAGCTAAATTGTAAAGCACTCTAATCCTACCTGAAACAGAAAAATATCCTATTTTACTTTTATGCAAGACAGGAGAATCCAAGTCCAGGAGCACACTTGTGACTCTTTCTCATTAGGTGAGAGAAGATTTGGTGCATTTCTGAGGATGTACTCACAGCCTCTGATGATGACTAAATGACTTTTCTCATAACAAAATTGCACTAAACCATCTCTCAGTGAGATAGCAGTCAATCTTATCCATTTGTCTGCTTTGCCCAGCATACCAGAGGCTAACTGGATGGGTAAAGTAGTAAAAAATAAAATTATAAACAGCAGAAGAGATAAACAGTGTTTCAGCTGAATGACTCTGGGAAGTATCATGGTAACTGTCTTTCAGAAATCTCATTAACGAAAGTTTTCGTACTATCCTTATTTTGAAGTGCTTCCTTTGCAAGTTATATGGCTTCTTTGCATGCGTCTGTGTGCTAGTTACTAAATTCTAAATAGACTTCTTATCTATACACACGCATCAAATGTACAGCACTACTGACTGCTAAGCTAATTTTCCACATTCAACTGCAATACTCAAACAAAACTAAGTGTGAACATTTTACCTTGATTAAGGAAGTGACCACAATTGCTCCAGCATTCACCATAGGATTGTGAGGCCTGTCTGTGAAATAAAAAAAATTCAATTACCTGTACATGCTTAGGGCTGTAGTTCACACTTGCTTTAAACAAAAGTTGACCACAGAACAGGGTCTAACTTTTTAAAATTTAAATCAGATGTTTTTGAGAAAATGCTTTTTGAGGAAAAAATCAATCTGAAGATAATTTTAATTATCTTTGAGCTGTAATGCATCTTATTTCATAATGGAATAGGGATTATACATTCGAATTCTATAGTATGAGACAATATAGTCATGTAATGTTTAAGAAAAGTTTTTTGTAAGTGAGTTCCAATAGTTCATGGATTAGGGACCCAACCTTACGGGGTTCCAGAGTCTTCTGTATAGATTATTTAGGTTAACCTTTCTATCTACCCAATGGGACTCAGTGCTCAGTCTAAAAGATACCATCAGAGATGCTTAGTTTTGAAGTTCTCAAACTGTGGATTTGTCTCCCCAGAGGTAACATGCTTGTTAACTGCCAAAATGTTTTAAATAAATAATATATAGCTGTGAGAAATAATAGACACTCAACTCTATTGTCCCTCTGCAAATCTGTGTACCCAGAGTCAATCCGTTACCTCTTTCTAAAAGTACAAAGTTTCAAAAAGTTCAGTGAAGGAACATTGTTGGGGGTGGAATAGATCTGGACAAGAAGTCTGGAGATAAATGTGAGAAGCAAGGGACATATGCTTGTTCTGTTAAAATAGTTTATGTTGGCTGTTGAAGAAAAAATCCAGAATACTTAACATTGTTGTGTTTAGTTAAAAAAAACAATTTAAATATCTGTCTGGTGATGTTCTAATACAGGCAAGAAAATCCTCTATTAGTGATTAAGCTGTTGAACTGGAGATAGTTCACCTTCAAATGACTTCATAAATATCTGCTTCAGTTACCTTTGGTAACCAAAATGATCATTCATTTTCCGATATTACTGAAACAAATCTGACTTTTTTTCAAAATAAACCTGTTTAAAAATGTATAGTATAGTAATTTTTAAAAATGAAACCTACATCTATCTCTGAGTTGTAAAGAATATGTATTAAGGTTATAACAACCAAGAAGAATGCACTTTTATGTAGAAAGCCACGATTAAACCAAGTCTGCTTGACTAGTGATTTAAAATCACTAATTTGATTTAAATCAAATCCACCCTGCCAGAGAATGTCTCCTGTCAATGCAGCACGGTGAAGACCCTGTGGTAAATTGACCTAAGCTACGTCGACCCCAGCTTCGTTATTCACGTAGCTGAAGTAGCGTAACTTAGGTCAACGTACCCTGGTATGAAGACACGCCCTTACTTAACAGAAGCCATGCTTTTGTGTCAGTTACACCTGTTTGTACTTGGTTAAACACATGTTGTGGACTTTATGGAAAGCTTCTCCTGGAGGCTGAAAGTAAAGGCCTAGCTTGATCCTTGAGAGCACTAAATGCTTACAAGGGTCCTCTTGCTTCCTGAGTGAAAGGACTGTCTGTGTGAACAACCCTTGTGTAGGGGCTCCCTGCACACTCCTTCCTATCTCTTCCCTTGTGCACCTGCCCAAAGGCTTAGCATACCTTATATGATTTGGGAAGTATGACATCTATTTCACCTGAGCCATGATCTTTTCAAATATATATACACGCATACATAGTGTTCAGGGGTTGACCTTTTCCTTCTGTACTTGGAGTTTGCAAGCCAGATAGCTAGGGAGTCAACACAGAAAGGGCATAAAGTCAGCAGAGGAAAAGCAGCCAGGAAATCTGGCAGAGAAGAGATGGTGTAATCTGAGTTTACTAGGTGAAAAGTCTAAGTTGCATATGGAATAACTGTATGGGTGTGGGCTTGAGCAGTTTTTCCAACAATGCAACAGTAATGAACCATTAGAATAATAACTTCTCTGTGTACAATATGGTTCTCACTGAGGCGGCATTGTAAATACGCATTCCTCCGACAAACAGATGACTCTTCTCCTTTGAGATGGACATCGCTGTGTACCAGTATTAAATTGTTTGTTTAAAACTTATATTGTGTGTGTATATATAATATAGTCTTATCTGGTGAAAAAAAATTTCCCTGGAACCTAACCCCTCATTTACATTAAGCAAAATGGTGTTAGGTGAATCCAATTTCCCCATAAGAATTAAAGTCGCATTTTTCAGGAACATAATTATTGTCAGATCCATACAGAATATTATACTTAAATAAAAAGCATATTGATGCTTCAGGTTAATGCTAATCTGATAATCATAAGTAAACATCTCAACTTGTTTTATACACTATTCTACTCCCATAGCACCTAACATGGTACCCTGCAGTGTACAATTTTCACTATAAGGAATACTGCCTGCCTATTTAAAGTACATGCATACTATGCCATATAAATACTGAGCTAGTGTGCTATTGTAATTTTTAGACTTAACAGCTGAATCAATTTGCCTTTGGCTCAGACTACAGACACTTACATACTTGGAACTATACCAAGGATATGACATTATATAAGTTCTTATGTAGTAATGAGACGAGTAAACATGAAAAAGAAATCTTAATTCTAAAATTTCAGATGAAACCCTACAAACACTATTTACGAGCAACATTATGCACATGCATAAATTAAAGATTCCATGGCTGTATCCCAAGTTAGCAGAAAAAAAATAACACTATTAAATATAAAACTATGGAGCATATCTAACTGGCAAACCTCTGTCTTAAGAGGTCACTTGAAAACATCTTAACCAAAGGAAAAATGAGCCATCTGTTACATCTAAAATTACCACAGGATTCCCTACCTCTGAAATTTCTGCACTCAAGTGAAACATTGTTAAGAAGCGCTACAGGAACAGAGAATCTTACAGATAAAAAAAAATCTAGTTTAGAGAACACTAATAAGGCAATCAACAAGAGCAAGCAAACAGAACTGTAAACAGGAGAGTTTGAGCGGGAGTATGTTGGAGAAGGCAGCAAGCAAGCCCCTGTTACTTAGGGGGCAGTGAACTTTAGGTGGGAAGGCTATGACAGACACAGAAGCAATAGTGGCTGTGACCCAAACAATGGAAAAGACCATGAAGATGACCAGATGTGGAAGGTGTGGAATGTACATGATCCTGGAGCAGGTACCTGAGAAAAGCTTCATTAAATGCTGCCTGATAGAGCTGATGGAAGAGAAGATGCCGAGATTTGAAAATGCAGGTGGAAATTATGGTTCAGTTTCTAAGAGGATTCAAGCAGATAATGGAGGATCAGTCTTGGAACAATCTTATTGAATATTTTTATTAATGCCTTGGCACAGAAAGTGGGAGTGTGCTAATAAAATTAGCAATGACACAAAATTGGGAGGTATTGCCAATACACAGGAGGACCAGAATATCATACAAGATGATCTGGATGACCTTGTAAACTAGAGTAATAAAAATAGCATGAACTTTAACAATCACTAAGTGCATGACTTTGCACTAACAACAAGAATGTTTTTCTTTAAGCGTTTCAGTTGGAAGTGATAGAGAAGAAGGACCTTACCGTACTGACTGATCACAGAATAACTGTGAGATAGCAATGTGATGCAACTGTGAAAAAGGCTAATGCAATCCTAGGATGCATCAGGCAATATATTTCCAGTAGATGCAGGGAAGTTAGTACCATTATTCCAGATGCGGTCTCACCAGTGGCTTGTATACTGTGTGCCGTTCTGGTCTCCCATGTTTAAGAAAGAGGAGTTCAAATTAGAGCAGGTGCAGGAAAAGTCTCCTAGGATGATCTGAGGAATGGAAAACCTACCTTATAACAGGAGACTCAAAGAGCCTGGCTTATTTAGCCTAATCAAGCGAAGTCTGAGGGGAGATATGATTAATCTCTATAAATACATCAGAAGGAGTTATTTAAGTGAAGTGCCAATGTGGACACAAGAACAAATGGATATAAACTGGCCATCAACAAGTTTAGGCTTGAAATTAGACAAAGGTTTCCAACCATCAGAGGAGTGAAGTTCTGGAACAGCCTTCCAGGGGGAGCACTGGGGGCAAAAAAATCTAACTTGCTTCAAGACAGAGCTTGATAAGTTTATGGAGGGGATGTTAAGATGAGACTGCCTGTAATGGCATATAGCTGATCTGCAACCTCTAGCAACAAATATCTCCAGTGGCTGATGATGGAACACTAGATAGGGAAGACTCTGCATTACTACAGAGAATTCTTTCCCAAGTGTCTGGCTGGTGGGTCTTCCCAGATGCTTCTCTCCTCCTCCCATCCCGGTTTTACTTGCAATTTTCCCTGTCCCTCTTTCCAGATGGATTCTCAATACTAGCATTACAGGTGGCGAAATTAAAAAAAAAAAGAAACAACCACTCCCTACAATGTATAAATTCTGTTTACAAACTTGATCATTTAAGGTAAGTACATGTGTTCATGAAGGATCACGTGTGCCAGGTGCTCTACCGCACCCAGACAGCACATACGGGTTAATTTATAGCTAAACATTTTATACGAAAAAACATTCCTTCTCTCTATACAACTATACTATCTGCCTAGCTCCTGATTTTCAGCATCTGTTCTATGGATTTGCATTTTCATTATGACAGGCAAACTTCCGTAATTTGCTGTTATTTTGCCTCTGTCCTTAGCTTTGTCAGCCAACAGAAAAATAACATTGTAATATACATGCCACACATTTTCCATTAATTTGATGCAGTAGAATATTTCAAAAAAACAGATTCTCTTATTCTATAATTCTTTTGCTCGTTTGTTTAAACTATTTTGATCAATATAGACTACTAATTACTTTTCTTATTTAAACAGGATTTTTTTGTCCTAAACCTATATTAAAACAAGAATAAAGTAAGTTCTATGCCTTTCCTCATTATTCAGTAGGAACTACACTAAATTGATACAGCTTTACAATATAAAGCTGGCTGATTTTCAGTAACATCCCCCCTTCTTAGATTGGGAGTTTTTCAATGCGGAGACCGCTCATCCTTCTCTATACTTGTACAGCACCTCAGCATTTGTGGACACGATCAAACAAAACAAAAAAACAAACATTATGCACAATGGAACAAAATGCTAAATTTCCACATCTCAGTAACAGAAAATTCATGTTCATATTTTGGTATGACAAATGTAAGAATTAAATGCATTCCTCAACACAAAGACAATGTTCTTAAAGGGTTACATCTTTCATGATCAAATTCTGTTAAATATTAATTGCAGTACCATGGCAACAGAAATGTTGTCTGATCTCTTACTGAGTAAGATCCTCTAGAAATTCTTGTTTCAGAGACAAAAATCCCGTGTTTCCTCCAAGGTTAAATGAGTCATCCCTCCAACATTTTAGCACTCTTTAAAAAAGAGCACTTTTATGCTCATGTATTACTATACAGAGTAGAAGCAGTCTAGATAAAATATTATATAGAATCATTTTAGATAAACCACACCTATGAAACAAAAAAAATCTATTTTAAACAACATATGTTTTGAATCAGAACTCTTTTTCAGTGTTAGATAATCTGTGGGGAGACAGTCCCATCTTCCACTTCTATTATCTGGAAGCAAACCAGCATTTGTATCTGGCACTAGCACCAGATTCTGAGTCATCCTCTCCATTCTCACAATCACATTTATTTCAATCAATTTAACATCTCATTCTATGATCAAGAAACCATTTTGCAAAGGGACAGACTAGCTACCCAGCTCCACTTAATGAAATTAAGAGTTGAATTCCATAATATTTTTTTTAAAAAAACATACATACTTCACAATCATCTCCATAACAAAACTGTACACAGGCAATTAAAAAACCCAATGAAGTATATTATGCCAAGCCTGAAAGTGAGACAAAACTGGTAATTATTATAATCAAAGGGTGCAACAATTCCACAGGCAAAATATTTTGGGGGCACTGAATCTAATAACTGGCTTGGTGAGAGGATACAAATCTGACATACTGAATAAAAAAAAAACAAAAAAAAGGCATCTTCTTTTATGATATTCTGATCCCAAACAAAGAAATAGAAGATTCTCATTATTAAATATTATATAATTCTTACCATCTTCATTCAGGAACAGTTTGTTGAATCTTAATCCACTAGGCTCTTTACCAACATATCTGTGCACATACTCTGTGCCAAGGTCATTAACAGCAACAGCATATTTCAAAGGCTTTACACAGGACTGAAGACAAAAGGGGACTTTGGTATCTCCAACAGAATGCCTAGCAGAGAAATAGATAAAATTACTTAATGGCTCCCCTTTTTTGATCACTGTGCCAAGATTAATTACTGCACTAATTCTTCAGATTATTTATTGCTTTTTGTACTACCAATATTGTTACATTAGATTTTAAAAGAACAGAAGTCTCTGATCAATTCAACATGTTTTGTTTTTCAACGTATGTAAAGGCAACAGTGAAGTCAAACACTGGTAATCACCAAACAAATAAAAAAACAGAAGTAAATGAGCTGCTGAAGTCTAGAAAGAGGCATCTGTGTCTGAGCTAAAACTCAGGAGTTCCTGAATCCCAGTCCTGTGCTCAAGTTACTTAGCCACAACCTGCACCCACAACAGATACACCTGTTTGTGTCTAGATAATTAAAGCAATCCAACTTGGATTTGAGCTTCCAGACCTGTGTTCAAGCATTAGGATTTACATTTCAAAAGGGTCTCAGTGCAAACATGTGCTCTGTAATGAGATTATGAAAGACCAAATTTGATAAAAATGGATTGCTTAGTATGTTTTAACAACTAATTCAGAATGTTTGTAAAAGCAAGGATGAATTAGCAAAAGTATTCTGAATCTGCCTAAAATATAGGTCTCCAAACCTGCCAAGTCCCTGTCTGTCAGCTGAGTTTTAAGAGTACACTTTTTTGTTATATTTGCAAACTGAGATTCTTTTAAGAGGCCTTTAATGGCATTCAGAGAACCCCTTTGATGGCATTAACAATATATTTGATGGCCTTTCATCAATATATTTTGTAATATTCCTAACAAGGCAAAATCCTAACCTCAGGAGCATGAGAAACAGGAATATATCTTAAATGAACACTTTAAAACTGATCTGCAAAGAACAAACAAAATATAATTAACGTACTAGTGAAGGAAGCTTCTAAACTGGAAAATCGGTAAATCACTTTTACACAAAAATTGTGTAGTATTTTCATTTCAGTGCTTGCCAGTTTGACTGAACTGGATCCTGAAATTCTCTAGCCACACAAAAACACACTATTACAGCTGTCTCTGTGGTGTGCCTCAACATACTTCCAGAGGGTTCATCCTTTAGGAGTGCAAGGGACAGTTGCCTGGATGGGGAACTTAGATATGCAATTCATTCTTATTTGTTGCAATTAAGTTATAACACAGTTTGACCCCATAGGTAATATGTATTTATAAAAAAAAAAGTTTAAAGCTTGAGAGTCTACATTTCAGAGGCTGCATGAATACACAATACATTTACAGATATTTTGAATTGCCATATTCTCATCAGAATATATTTGTTGTGTGATTAGTTTGAATTAATAAATTTATTTTGTTAAAATAAGAATAACTGGAGAATTGAAAGACAAAGTTGTTTATAATGCAGTGCTGTGTTCCTATCTTTGGTTCAATAAGTATAGGTGAGGCTGCAAACTGAATTTCTCTTGGTCTAGAGATTTTATTTTTTACCTACTGCTTCAGGGAACTACACTTAAGAGGGCTCAAGAGATTTCCAGCTTTACCTTTTTTCCCCTTCATATATACGTAAAATATTTTAAAATTATACAAATATCTAAGCTGATACTGAAATGACCCTAAAATCAATACTCTTGGCAAGCTGCCATGAGACATAGCTCTAATGATGCTACACTCAATTATTCCGTTCTTTTGGGATATTCAAGCATCCCTGAATTGTGGTATTGAACCACTTTGTTATTGGAGAAAAGGGCAGTCCAAATCACTGGGATCATCCAGGCAACAGTTCTATCCAGACTAGCACACACTCTTTTGAGAGCAAGTTTAATTTCATAAATGTAAAACATAGGTCTTGTTAATTTGTCAGTCCCTGCTCATTCATTTCCTTTCAAAAGGCAGATATGAATAATCTCCATGGCTTCTATGAAAACTGACTTAAAGCTATACCATATGGAAAAAGATACTTTAAGAGACCACTATTTATGCCTGCACTACAGAGCCAATGCTGGCATAATCCCTTAGTGTGGACATACAAAATACACTGACAAAAGGAGTTTTTCTCCTGATATAAGAACATCACCTTGCTGAATTACATTAATTATGCACTCTTCTGTTGGCATACCTGAATTTACACTGGGAGTTTTGTCAGCATACGCCTCTAGGAAATGTGTTTTTTTCACACCCCTACCTGACATAGCTATGTTGGTATAAGTTTTAAATGCAGGGGAAGCCTAACAGGGCCTTAGAGTGCCCAGCACTACATGCAGAAGTAATTTCAGCAACTCTGAAGCCAGAGTACACTTAAGATAAGCCTCCCATGATTTTCAGTTTAAAACTGGCCAAGTGGTGTCAACCCTCACCCTCATATCTTGCAGTAAGGATCAACTGTGAAATTTCCCAACTATATACTGTAGGCTTCTTCACAGGAAGCTCTTCAAGCATTAGGATGATCCCAAACTTCAGATCTAAATAAGAGCTGATCAAAAAATTTCAGCAACACACAAAACTGAGCAAGAGTTTGTGATTTTTCCCTTTTGTTTTCTAAGCAGATCTACTATACATACAGTATGCCTGAAGAAAATAGTTATTTGATTACTATGGGCAGGTCTACACTACCTGCCAGATTGGCAGGTAGTGATAGATCTACTGGGGATCGATTTATCGCATCTAGTCTAAATGCAATAAATCAATCACCAAGCGCTCTCCCGTCAACGCTGGTACTCCACTGCCGCGAGAGGCACAGGTGGAGTCGATTGGGGAGTGGAAGCAGTCGACTCAGCGCCATGAAGATGCCACGGTAAATAGGTCTAAATATGTCAATTTCAGCTACACTATTCTCCTAGCTGAAGTTGTGTATCTTAGGTCGATCCACCCTCCTCTCCCAGTGTAGACCAGGGCTATGTGCGAGAGAGAAGAGAACAAAGGTGTTTTTTAAGCAATTTTCAGTAGGTTACTAACTTAAGTAACAACAGCATATTACACATCAAAACTGTCATGCCAACTTGTGGGAAGGCCTGTCCTCCTTTTGTGAAAATACATATATTCTAATTTCAGAAGTGGAGGGGGTTTCTCAAAAAATAGCTTCTATCAAAGATTGCCTCCCAAAGAAGTCCTCTTTACAGCCTATCTTCACTGTGTAGCTATTAACAACAGAAGTCATCTACTGCAGCTGAAAAGTCATTGGGTTATCAATGACATCCATTCATAAGATTACTACTAAATTCTACCATCATAGATGCTGTACTGCCAAATATCAAGAGACAAGATCTGATAGCTACTGCTCCAAAAAAAATGAAGTGGTTTCTACTGTATAGGCAATACCAATAAAACTTAACTGAGCCATATAACATCATAATGAGAGAGAGTTCTACTCCTGCTGCTGTAGTTTCTGTTATTCCAGTAGTGAAAATCTTAAACATAATAAAAATATACCTCTGTCCATCCACTGTGCAAAGTGACACTCCCCACAAATCAGGGCTGAACTTGGCCAGTTGTGGAATATAGTCGGCAACCTACCCAAAATATGAAATGAAATTATACAGTTCATTATATTGTTAAAATGTTTATTTTCATTATTAAGCAATGTACTGTAACAGCCATAAACATCTGCAGATATTATTCTGTGGAATACAGCATATTCAATTTCTCCGAATGGCTTGCGGGGACAGATTTTATTCAGGTAATCCGGAGTTTAGATAAGCAAGAAGACAGTCTCTTGCATTCCCAGCATTCTCCCTTACAATCAGAAATAGCTGTACGGGGAATAGACATTACTATTATCACTACATGTGTGCAGTAACCATAAGGCAGCAGACTCTCGTGCACCCAGGCTTCTATTGCAACTGCTCAGTGCGTGCAGAACCCAGCACTAGCTCCTGCAGGCCATCCAGGAAGCAGCATGGAGGCTGGGCACCTCAGTGCTGCATCATCCAAGGGTACAGCTATGACACCAGCCAGCTAAAGAGCAACTCCACAGTGGAGGTGTGGGGAGAAGCCGAGGGGGCAGGGATATGCATTACCAGCAGCTGTGCATGGGTGCAAGGGGGTTCCACCAGAAGGTTGCAAGCATGCTGATGTTTTGGGGAGGGGACAAGGAGGGGATTCAGATAATGGAGAGGCTTGGATAATAGGATTTTGGATAAACAGGAGCATACTGTATGTGAGATATGCTGAGAGTGACTAAATTAATGAGCCAACAGTCTCAGATCAAATCCAAAACTTTACTGCAGGTTGACAGAAAATTATTTTCCAGTGACTTATAACAACCTTCACCTTGGTCTACAAGGAATTCACATCCAAACTTACATGCACTCAGGATCTTCAAATTATAAGCATAATTAATTTGAAACAAGGAGTTTAAAAAAATCTTGTAAACAAAGTTAGTGAAAGCAATTGATTAATTGCAGCAGGCTAACAGAACTACAGTATTGATAAATATACAATTTCTCCCCACACAGGTACACCAAAGTGTCTCAGATGATAGCTCAGTGGTTTGCGCATTGGCCTGCCAAACCCAGGGTTGTGAGCTCAATCCTTGAGGGGGCCATTTAGGGATATGGGGCAAAAATCTGCTGGATGATTTAATTAGGAGTGGTCCTGCTTTGAGCAGGGGGTTGGACTAGATGATCTCTTGAGGTCCCTTCCAACCTTGATATTCTATGATTCTAAGTGATTAATTATCCAAGGCTTGGAGCTTTCCTGCATATATGTGCCAAATCATATGGAAGTTCTGTTATTTATACAAATAAGCATGAGGAAGTGTAGCAGGGTGGTTACCCGCTCCAACCCTGAAGGGGTTAAAACAGCCCTGCTGAGGGCTGTTGGGAAGCAGCCCAGCAGGGGCTGCAGCTAGAGAAAGCAGCTGAGGGCATAGCAACTGGCCCTTATAAAAGGCTCTAGCCAGGAGCTCAGCCTCCCTCCAGGCTGGGAGAGAGCAGGGCCTGGCTGCCTGTGCGATAGGGTACTGAGAGTGGAGCAGTGCTGGGGAAGGGACAGGCTGAGCTTGGGGAGCTCAGGCCTGGCGACCTCCCAGGCTGCAGGCCTGATATCAAGGGCTAAAAAGGTACTGGGAGTTATGCAAAGACAGCTGGCCCAAAACCCCCTTGCATGTGATGACTGGCTCTTACACTGCAGTCTGCCCCAGGGAGCAGGGGCTTGGTGATGACTGGCAGCAGCACAGACTGAGGCAAGGTAGGAATTAGAGGGTTGGAGGTTCCCCAGGGAAGAAAGACCCACAGACAGAGTGAGGAGAAACTACCAGAGGGAAGCACCCCAGATAAAATGGCACCGACGTCCAGGAGGGATTTGTGGACAGCAGGACATCGGCCTGCAGAGGACGCTCTAGGCTGAAAAGAGCTAATTCCTGGAACAACCAGTAGAGGCGCCACAGAGGTGAGTCACTGCTCCGCTACAGGAAGTAACACCACTAATTTTTCACATATTAATCCAAGACAGAATTTGAACTCAAATCGCAAGGTATACAAACCCCTACCGGCATACAAACTCCTACCACTACTCACTAAATGAAATTCTTTTTAAACATATGCTATTTAATTATGTTTATATGAGTTAGCTCAGAACCCATCAGGAGCAACACAATATTTCCATGGCTTTATTAAAGTATTAGGAAATCTCTCCAATTAGAAGAAAACCCAGAGTTTGCTTAATTTCCAAGGATCATTAGAAGCTTGGCAATACTTTCAGATGTTGAAGGCATGTCAAAGCATGAGACTATACTACATTTAATGCAGTTTAGGTTAATTTAAACCAAAAGTATAAAAATGACTAAGTTGCAAGAATTCCAGAAAAACTCTGTAATGGATTCTAATCTCCTCCCACCCCAAAACAGTCTTCTTAAAATATAAACCACTGGCTCCACTTTTAACAAACTGTGGCTCTTTTAGGCTGGGCAGGTTTGAAGGGGAAAAAAAAAGAATAAAACAAAACACCCCTTCTTACAAAGAAATTACCTGTCCTCCAGATTGTTTTTTAGCACCTTCATATAGCTCATCAATGTGTGAAGTAAACGACATAAAATCCGGAATGACAAACTTTCGCCTGAAGGCCTGAGTAAGCAACACAATATTGCTTTGTACACATCTGCAGAACGTAAAAAAAAAATGTTAGGTAAATATTCCAGCTGCCTTTTATTTCTCTCATATGACTATCAAAGGGCCAATCCAACCCTTGCTTATGAGTCTCTGGAATAGGAAAGTTTGATTCATACCAGGGGTGCCCAAACTACAGCTCACCGGAGCATTTCATAAGCCCCATGCTGGAATTCCTGCTGTCAGCTGAAATCTTATTAAAATATGTAGAATATGTCTGGCCCACACACATCCGTGCTTAGGTTTGTGTTTCCCTTCTGTATAATAAGGTTGGACACCACTGGTTTATATAACGGGTTGTATGTTCACCCACTCAGAGACTTACACCAGTCCTAGTGTGCTTACTCAGAATAATCCAGCCATTTCTCAGGGGCATATATTAGGCATAGATTGCTGTAACTAACACATCTCTCACAAAGCACATATGATTTATGCCCCAAATCCTCCTGACCATAGAAGAAGGCAGCTTGAAGGGGATCTGCAGTATGAGCCATGTGTGGGGCTAAGGGATGACAGAGGGGCCCAGAGAGAGGCAGATGAATAGAAGCAAGTGCTTAGGAGGAGAGTGGCTGATGGAGAATGCCCCAACCTGCAAGGCACATGAAATCATGTAGAAGGATAACTTTGGTCAGCTACTCCCCACTGTCAACAATTGTAAAAACGCTGTAGCCTCCATTATCTCCCATTCCCATTAATTGCCTTATGAAAGAGGTAAATTCTTCCCTTTTTTTTATTCCTCCAGTGACCAGGACTATGCAATCTCATTCTAAAAGATTCTCTCGAGCCAACAATCAATCCATTTCCCTCCACCCCGATAGTAAGATAATTCCAGGGGGGTCACGAGCTCCCGTTGCATTCGGCAGCATTTCGGCAGATGCTCCGAATGCGGGAGTACGTCCACCGAAAAGCCCCTGAGTGGAACTCTTCCGCTTTTGGGGCATTTCGGTGGACACACAAAGAAACGCTGCATGTCCGCCGAAATGCTGCTGAAACCAGAGGAGTTCAATTCAGTGGCTTTTCGGCGGACATACCCTGCGGGTGGCAGCGGACACGGCAGAGTGAAAAGGGGTTTCAAACCAAAGAAGTTTGAGAACCCCTGCTCTATGCCATACCAAGTAACTTCCTCATGGCAGTAGAACCAGCACACCCGAACTCTGAAGAACAGATTATTTCCTAGCTGTCAGCTAGGTAAGAAATTGTGAAGAATACGTGAAGTCTGAAATAACTCCTCCCTCCAGCCCCTGAGCTCTCAAGATAAAGAACGAGAGGAAATCAGGCAGATTTTGGTAAACAAAAATACTAATCAACAAATCAGGTGTATGGTAAAGAGAAAAGGAAGAGGTCACCTCAGAGCCACCACTAAAATCAGTAACTGGAGAACCACCATCCACTATGCATTTTCTATTTTTTTTACATATTATAAAATTATTTTTATTCTGTTGCATAGAATTCTAGACACTCTGGCTTGTATACACACATAAGTCAGGAAGGTAAGAGGGCTATACAGAATTTACAATACCAATCACCCCTGATAATCAGGACAAAGCTTGACCTCAAAAGTAAGGATTGGGGAAAACCATGTCTCTTTATACAGAAAAGCAGCCTTTAATTCCAAGTTTTTAATAGAGACTCATGGATTTAGCACACTTTTTTTTAATTTAAAATGTTTTAAGAGATAATAAATAATTTAGGCTTTAACTTATTTTGCATTAAGTTCAGATTTCATTTTAAACATTTTTTTAAAAAATGTAAACAAATTAAAAAAGTCTGAGCTAAATCAAAATCTGATTTTTTAAAAAAAATCCATTTTTATCCAACCTGTCAGAAAAAGGATCCCCCTTGAATTCCCTCAACTTCCACCACATGGCTGCAAATAGAGTTTCACCACCCACAGTACAATCCAAGAGCAGAGTTTTGGGAAGGCAGAATACTGGGGTGCATAAATCAGGACTATTTTCATCCTCCCTACTATATCCGTTATCTTCACAATTCCTTCAAGGTGTTTTTCTTCTCTACCTTTTTTGAGTTTGCATAGCCTGTCAGCCTTTCCACTGGGAAAGTATTCAAAATATGGTCTCGATCCTGCTATAGATACAAACCTGAATTAACATAAATTTCAATAAGGTTTGGGGGTATTTGCCTATGACAGGCTCAGGATCTCTGCCAGTACATGTAACTAAGTTCTTCTTCTATTAAGCTTTTAAAAGAAAGTGGAGACATTTGAAAGCCTGGACAACAAATCTAAAATCACCTCAGGAAAACAAAGGCAAATCTAATAATTTTTGGTAAATTAGATACTTTTATGTTAATATGAACATTCCAAACACTAATTCACTTGCTGACACAAAAGCTTTCAGACCATCCAAATGAATAAAAACCAATTTATAACTTGAGGATTTAGGAGTAAGTATGACACAGCCTAGAATGAAGAATTTCTCAGGAATTTGCTATCTTGATTTATATAACAGGAAGATCAGTTTCATTAAAAAAAAATGAAGACCACTGGAGGGCAGATTGCAGATTGTAAATGTAAATCTAACAATGAAATATACACAAATTGCTGCTTTCTACCAAAAGATCAAAGGAGATCTGGCTGAAAAAACTGTCACTCGGTCAACAGAAGTGGGACAAAGTGCCATAAAATGATTTTAGTGTTGAAAATCTAGTGTTTTTTCCAATCTTCAGTATAGTCAGTCTTATGCACAGAACAGCAATCAAGCCAGCTTTCCCCAGGTTGTTACCAACATGCATTATCTTAACATGGAGAAGCAAACCTTAGAGATTCTTTAGTCTCCATGCTTAATCTTCAGCCTTCAAATGAGTTAGCAAGAAGTGCCCCAACAGATATCATCTGGTTATGAGATGGAAGTCTTGTCTTTGCTAGAAAAAGTTTGCCACTATGGCTATACAGATAAACCCTTCTAGTGTAAATGCAGATTATACTGGCATGAGTTCTTTTATCAATTATTTATACCAGTTCCCAGAAAGAAATAAGCTATGTCAGCAAAAGCACTTTTTATCCAGTATAACTGCCTTAGATTAGAACATCAGCCAGTAGAGAAATATCAAACAAATCTTACACCCTTATTTAATATATGATATTACTATACCTGCAAAAGTTTATAGTGGACACCTCTTGACATTCACTTGTTAGTAACTGGACAAAGCTACTGATTTTTCTCATCAGTGTACATAGTAGGTTTTAACTGTTTAATGATTCATTTCACATTCAATAAGTGATCTAGAAGTGAAATGCTTTATTACTCTGACATAACCTGATCAAATCAGGTATTTCCCCAATTCTTCACATCCTCCATAAAAAAACCCTTCTAAGTAAACATCTCACTTATTTAACTAGCAAAGTTAGGGGGAAAGGAAGGAAAGGAATTATTGCTGCTAATAACATTACTGTTTCCCTGCCTGCTCCGTAATAGACCCCAATGACATTTCACAAATGCAAGAAGTATCCCACCCAGCACAAAGAGAAGCAGGAAGTATGTAACACTGATAGAACAGCTGAATTTAAAGAGTGTATTTTAAAAACTTCTTCGTCAGACCTAGTTTTGCTTCAGAATCACCATGCCACAGAATAAATATGAAAAGTTACACTCTAGTCTTAAGCCTAGAATCTCATTTCAAGATTTAAGAATTCCCAAGACTGAAAAACTAAATAGAAACAAAGTTTACATTCCTTTTTAAACATCCAAAATAAACTGAAAATGGGAGAAAGGAGAGCGCTTGGAATGAACAGAGCTTTGTAAACAACATGGATATTATTTAGCTAACTTGCTGCAAATATTTTACAACTCTTACACTGTGTAGTATTGTATAAAGCTTTTCCATAACGAAGACTAGAAAAGATGTATGTAAACTTAATTGAACCAAGCCATTTAGCAGGCCCTGTATCATAAAAAGGTATTTAAAAAACATATCCAATGGCTGAACGTCACAGATGGTAGTTTTGTGTGCCCATTCATGTACAATGCACTAAAGTTTCATTTATAAATGTAGATTCACACTTAATTCTTTGCTGCATCTTATTGCACATTTAACAATACTGTAACGTAAGACTGTTTCCAGTGTTTTTTTCCTCAAAAATAAGTTTAGTTTTTGCATCGCTAATTAGTGCACAGAAAGTGGCTGATTTTAAGAACTGCTTTCTTTAATTTTGTGAACAATTAGGTAAGAGATGCAAGATTTTAATCATCAAGCATCAACATGAGCCTACCTTGCTGTATTTCATGAGATAGTGAAATCTTCTCAAATATTAGTTTAATGTAAGTTAAAATTAAAAATGAGACCCATATTTAATTACATATTAGATTTATACACAGTATACATATTCCATGACAGAATGTGACTTAAATAAGGCACATGATCTTAGCAGTGTATAATATAGCACTGTATAATATAGCTACATCACAATATTATTATAAATATTTTACTTTTTAAACAAATCTTTGTCCAGCATGACGCCATCTGAGGTCGTTTGAAGAGTTAGTCTCAACATATCCATGCACTCTTTCAACCGTGGATCAGACGTACGCAATCCTGTGGATTTGAGTGCCTATTACAATAAAGGAGAAGTCAGAATTACTACAAATATGAAAAATGCCTTTACTGAAACATTAAATTCTCTAGTGCTTAGCCCTATTTGTTATCCTCTTCCCACAGAAACACAACTCAGCCTACCAAAATTTAATCAAATTATACATGGTCTCAAAACCCCAAATTCTTGTCCCACTGCCTTTACTACTGGCATCAAACCACCTCCACAGATGTAACAGATCAGTGAATTGATTAAATGGGCCGTAACTTGGAGAAGATACCACATTGTTGGGGAATTTATGCCAGTATAAAAAAAGACTATTCCCAGGACAACAGTATTTATTCTTAAAAGACAGACACAAAGAACCCTCCAAGGGAATCCTTTCAAGTTGCGTGCAGTCTAATGACTATGAAAATCCTCACCCTGTTTGTAGGGCCTTCAGTACATCACTGTGATAAATCTGGAAAAGCAAGGAAGGTCACACAAAGTTGTAGCCCACCATGTAACTGAGAAGTTAATTTAATATTTGTGACTGGTGCTTGCTAAAACATAAAATGTATTATTATAATACCAACTAGCTTGTATACAAAACTTTGGAAGTAGAAAACGCACCGAGATGAAGTGATTTAAACACCAATCTCTATCATGATTTAAATCGGAAAGAAACCCTTAATTTAATCAATTTTAATCTTGATAGATTTATAATTTAAGTAATTTTCCTAAAGAAAGGTTGATTCTCATTGGCTGGTATAATTTGGTATTTCTTTTTACTAACCAGGAGGATACGGCATATCTATACACATTTTATGAAGGGGGAAAAAAAATTAAAAGAATCCTTGTGGCACCACAGAAACTAACAAATTTATTTGGGCATAAGCTTTCGTCTATAATCCACTTCAACAGATGCATGGAGTGAAAATACATTAGGCAGGTGTAAATATACAGCACATGAAAAGATGGGAGTTGCCTTACCAAGTGTGGGGGCCAGTGCTAACGAGGCTAATTCAATCAGTGGATGTGGCCCATTCCCAACAGTTGACAAGAAGAGGTGAGTATCAACAGAGGGAAAATTATTTTTTGTAGTAACCCAGCCACTCCCAGTCTTCAATCAGACCTAATTTGATGGTGTCAAGTTTGCAAATTAATTCCAGTTCTGCAGTTTCTCTTTAAAGTCTGTTTTTGAAGGTTTTTGTTGTTGAAGAATGGCCACTTTTAAGTCTGCTATTGAGTTATTTATTCAGATTCTTAATCTTCATGGTTTTTATGTTAGAAAAATCTTGATCTTGATACAGATCATGAGTTTGACACATTTACTTATTAGATTTAAAAAAATCTAATAAGTAAATGTGTCAAACTCATGATCTGTATCAAGCTGCAGTCAAATGGAATTTGGAATTCACTTAAAAATGCACAAAGTCAGCACTTTTGCTAGTTAAATAACTACCTTAAATGTGCTGGATACATTAGAAAAATTTATCAAAACATGTTTTTATACTGAAAACTAATTTACTGAACAAATCAAGTATTAATACCAGTTAGTGACTTGAACTGACTGTTTCTGGTCATCATGTCCTTTAACACCTTAGAACTAGTAGAGCTCATCCTTTCACACCACATTTTTATTCACAGACTGGAAGAGGAAAATATGCTTTCCCATTTTTTGACTCAAAATCTGTTTCTGAACTTTGAATGAATTAGTTGAATAGTTACATAAAATGGAAATGAACAAAAATAAATGAAAAAAATATTCTCTGCACCTGTAGAAAAAGCTACCTACTATCACACTCTTCAGGTGCTTAGCCAGTGACTTCCAGTTGTTTGACTTACTTTAGAAAATTAGTACACTTGTACTGCTTTTTTTGTTTGTTATTTATATGATCTTACTACAGTAAGTTTTGACCTTAACATAAGCTGTCATAATTACAATGTAATTAAGTTTATTTTTTTTTAAAGGAAAAAGGAAATCAAATTTAAAATATCTGGGGATTGTGCATGTCAGATTTGTATCCACTCTGAAACTTACAGTAATGAATTTATGAACTGGAATTTTTTCTTGCCCTTCCGCAATAGTATAGAACAGCAAATCTTCCAAGCTAGGCAAGAGACCTTGCTTCATCTTACTAAGAATAAAAAGAAAATCACAGAAGAATTAGTGCACATGAATTATTTACAATTTATCCACCCTAAAAAAGCAATGTAGACCAATAATGCTACTAGAGAACTTTGGAATATTTGCAGGAAAGTTATGTCAAAATTTAATTTAGCTTTCACCAAAAATTGATAGTTAAAAAAGCAGCATGTATGTTCAATTTATTTTTATTGTAGTTAAAATGTTCAACAGTTTGCATTAGTGGTATTACAATCAGTTTTGTATATGGCGATAAACTCAGAAATGAAAGAAGAGATACAAATATTTATTCTAATATCACTCTGTGAAACTGCTACATCACATCTTACTGTTCATGAGGTTCTACAGGATGAGAATGCATACGGACAAAAATGTTGCATCGCTTGACAAGATCAAGTTAAAGCCTAATATATGAGGGGAACAAAGGGGAGGAAGAGGTACAAATTTTGTTTTGTTTACAAGGCTTAATTCCATGCTTGAAATCACAAGCAGGCCTCTCACTGATTTCAGGGGAAGTTACAAATGCAGAAGGGCAGAATTTGTCTAGAGATCATAAATATTTACCTACCTAACTGCAAATAAGATATTAGTTTTCATAAAAAAAAATGTGCATTACATTTGCATAGTCTGTGTTCTTCACCTCACACTTTCCCTGAACACATACATCAAGATTAATCTTAATTTTAACATATTTAAACTGCATGAGATATGAAAATAACAAAATAACTGCTAGAAAGTTCTTATAACCTCAGAAATTAGCATACTGGATGGGACCAATGATCTCTCTAATCCACTCTCTCCAACAGTGGCCAGGGCCAGATGTTTCAGAGGAAGATGCAAAAATTCTTGGTAAGGTAATTACTCCTGGGAAGAATTTGCGAGACCGCGTGCCCGCAGAAAACCACCCACCACTATCCCCACAGAGAATACAGCAAGGAAGCAAACGGAAGCCATATACGGAGGGGAGGGGGGCAACCATGGGTGCAGTTGTCGGGGGGAGAGTGCCCTCCTCCAAACAGAGGTAAGGTATGGGGGGGCACATGGAGTTACATGCCACTGCCCCATACCCACCATTCTGCAAGCGCAGAGCTGCCCTGTTTTGGCTCGGCTGACATAGCAGCTGAATGCCGCCTCCTGGGTTCTAGCGCCACCTGTGCTCCCCTTCTGTGTGCTGGGAGACTTCCTGTTTTCTATTCTGTGCA
>ML677340.1:12718557-12787292 GCA_007922305.1 Dermatemys mawii
CATTAAGGAGGCCCATTGAACCCTCACCCTGACATGCCCTATCCCCTACACCTGGACCCCTCCAACAAGCTCCCCAAACCCAAACTCCCACCTCACTGATCCCCAACCAGCTGCACCTGGACCCTCCACCCCATCAAGCCCCACTCCCCCATCCTCCCACTCAGCATCCCCGCACCCCAACCACCTTCACCTGGATCCCCTGCACCCAGAACCCCCCAATGAGCCTCTGTGCATCCAGAGCTCCCACTAAGCCGCCAACACCCAGATGACCCCATATAGAAACCTCTCACTCCACACCTGGATCTCCCACACTAAGCCCCTCCACACTTGGATCTTGCTGGGCTGAGCCTGACCACCCCACACCTTGTGCACCTGGGACAGATCCTCTGGGTGTTTCTGGGGCAGGCCCAACGCTTGTACTGTGTCAGGATCAGATGCAGCCTCACTGCCAAGTCCTTATACCAGGAAAGGTGGGAGCTTCGGGGTGCTTCCCCACCTAAATGCAGCCAGTGGCCTATGCTCTCCAGTGCCATGCTGTAGCTATATTTATTTATGGACAAATAAAATTTGCGGAATTTTAAAATATTGTGCACATAATTTTTAGTTGCTAAATTCCTTCAGGAATAGATAATTATGAAGTAACCTGTCTCTATGGAAGTTTATCCGCTGCCCCATCAGCTGGTTGGCTCATGCCTGTAAACACAAATGTGTGTGTATATATATATATAATTCTACTTCCTAGGAATGATATGCTAATACAGCTATGGATTCTTTCATTATTCATATACACACCTAAGCAGTTTTTCAATCCTAATCAGTTCTTGCCATCAATTACATGTTGTGAAAAGTTAGAGAGGAAACTTTCGTTTTTTAAGCACAATGTGTTATCAGTTTTAAGTCTGTATCTTCTAAATTTTATTCAATGTCCTCTTATTCTTATATTACATGAGGGTGTAAATAGAAGAGCCAGATTTACCTTCTCTAAATAACTCATTTTGAACACCACTTATCCTGTCTCCTTGCCTCTCTAAACTGGTATTTCTTTCCGATGTTTCACCCTCAGTGCAATGCTGCAGGATCAATTCTGAAAAAGGAGGTAATGCAATAAAATTTGTTTTACTCCCAGCTCCTCCTCAAATTATATGATGGTTAAATACTAGAACAGATCGTCTTTTCTTGAAGGTTCACAATGTCACCTCCAATAGCATGCCAAGAGTTTCAGGTTTAGAATCAGCTTTTTATATTCTGCTCTCTGACCTGGCACAGTAATAGATTGCCGACGTTCTATGTGACAGATCTACATCTCAAAACTATTTGAAACAAAGTTACAGTGGGCTTCAGATCATTCCCCTCCACCCCAATAGGTTGTCTTGTATGTCCTTCAATTTTCTTTTAGACTTAGGGTCAACTTCAAATCAATGCTCTTTGGTATTTGACACATTTAGTACGATATAACAGAGCATTACTACTGAGAGTCTCTAAATAAAATAACTGCCATCTACAGAAAGTCTTATTGTTTTAAATTTTCTCATTAAACATAATGAGTGCATAAACTTATAATTTGAAAACAATCTTCAAATTAGTTACTATATGGTCATCTATGCAAGTCATATTCTTTCCTGGAAATGAAAATCTTCAGACAAACCAAAAAGTATAAACAAGCAAAAATTTGAAAAATTGTTGCCTGGCTATGAAAGCCCTCTTTCACAAAATTACCAAGAATTCTCTGAGTTATATTTAAAGATGACTTGCAAGACCCTGCCCTAAGATTGCAATAATAATCGTTGCTGGTAGTCACGTAAACCACACAGACCAGTAAAATTCTGCAGATCCACACCAAAACAGGCCTGCACAACATGTGGCCCGGGGGCCCGCATGGGCTCACTGTGAGGCCCACGGGGGGTGACTAGGAGTGGGGCAAGCCAAGTGGAGGGGTGGGGGGAAGCAGATGGGAGTGGGGCGAGGATGGGGCTTTTCTGCCCGCAGCTGTTTTTTTTGCAGTAATATGGCCCTCACTGCTTTCCAAGTTGTGCAGGCCTGCACTAAAAGAAGTTTAACAGTAGCTGAAACTATTTCAATGGTAGTTCCGCTTACTCATTAAAAATTGATAGTGAATCAATTAACTAAATATATTTAATCCTACCCTTAATGTTAATGATGGACCTCTCATTAAATTCTCCTTCCTTTTACCCAAACCAATGGTAAATATCAGATTTCCTATTAAATAAATCAGAGAAACACACTGTACTTACTCATGCACTAAGAACAGACGAGGACTTGTAAACGAACAGAACTTTTACTGTTTCTTTTCACTTCAGAAAATTAACATTTTAAATGATGCAATGCTGGCTAGTGTACAGACAAGCTGGCAACTCAATGAAGACAAATACGTGCAACTACACCAGAAAAGTTGGAGAACTTTCTTCCCGGTCTTCCATGCCACATTTTGTATCTTTAAAATCTCATGCATTTAGCTTCTGAAAGACTATTTCTAGATTCAAAATGTTATATACTGTTAAAGTTGTAATTCTATATTTCCATACCCTAAAAGTACGCAAATTTTTATTTCCTATATTTTAGGAATTATAATACTGTACACATTCCAAAAAGTCTAGTGTTATCGACTTTTGACCTTTTTACAGAATTTCAGTAAATTTCCCAAACTTTGTGAATTATATATAATTATATACAATGTTTCCATAAACAGAAAAAAAAATGGATTTCTGGAAGTTTGAAATTCAGATTTAAATGTTTGCAGTCATTTGGGCAATAGATATACTTACAAATATTTTATAGCTTTCAAAAAGAGCTAAAATCTATGACTCTGCTCTGTCACAAGCTTTATAATTATGTCCCAGGAAACTGCACTTGTTCTATTCATATCAATGCAGATTTATGCCCTTAAACATTGAATTATTTAACATCAAGTTTCTTACCCCTACCTTCGTAACATTTACTTATTTTCTTAAATCAGTGTATGCATTTCACAAGTGAAGGTTTTTTAAAAAAATTTCCATCTTTCACATCTGTTGCTGTTAAATCAAGCTGTCTGATGCAATATTTAATAAATTTGCACCAGCTGCCAAAGCTAATGAGGCTACTATTCAATATTTACAGAAAATGCTTTGTCAAAAGGACTACCTTTCAATAAAGTTTATCAGTTAAAACTGCAAAATAAGATTTTGCCCCTTTTATCAGTTCAATATTGTTAGTACATAACATTTGCTTAACCTAAAAGCAATATTTTAGCACGGTAATACACTTAGCAAGAAAGTATTATTCAGCATATGTTGCACAGAGCTAAGATACTGAAGTGGAAGGGACGTGCTATTGCCATAGTAAGCTTAAAGTGGAAATTCCAATTTATTCCCTGCTTTATGGTTTATACCATATTCTGAAAAACAAGGAAAAGAGTAGGAGTAAATTAATTTTAGGCAAGAAAGATTAAAGTAGATTTCACAAATACTGTTCTAGTCTACACGCTGGAATAATGGAGGTTGCCCCACACTGCCACTTAACATAAAGGTCCTAGGACATACAAACCATGTGAGCGAGGATCCAGTCACCTCAACCGAGGATCCAGTCACCTCTACTCCAGCATAGAGCCAACCTACAGAACTGCAGGGCTGTTCACAAGAGTCAATTTCACACAAATGTAGTAGAACATTTTATATTTAAAAAAAACAAAGGTGTCAAATGTGTGTTGATTTTTGCCCTACAAAATATATCTACACTGCAATTAGACAACTGTGGCTGGCCTGTGCCAGCTGGCTTGGGCTAAGCAGCTATTTAATTGCGGTTTAAGAAGTTTGGGCTTGGGCTGTAGCTTGAGCTCAGGGACCCTCCAACCACCTAGAGCCCAGGCTCCAGCCCAAGCTTGAACATCTACACAGCAATTAAACAGCCCCAGGTCCCAAGCTCAAGTCAGCTGCCACTGGCCCATCATAGGTTTTTAATTGAAGTGTAAACATACCCATAGACACCTACCCAATAGGAAACTGACTGAGACCACCAATTCGGTTCACACTGGGTGCTCAGCCACCATAATATAGTGTTAATTTTCTTGTTACTACCACTACCTACCAGACAAACAATGATTAGGGCCATGAGGAAATTTTCTTATGAAAAACTGGTAGTTTACTTGGGAGGGGAAGTTGATAAGGGGCATAACGGTTTACAAAATAATGTAAATTGGTGTGAATTGGTCACTTCTATTCAACTTTGCATAATCTAAGAATAAGGAGCTCACAGCAATTGAAAGGTGGCAAATTTTAAATTGATAAAAACATCTCTTCCATTCCAAGTACAATTAGCCTGTGAAACTTGTAGCCTCATGATTTTATTGATACTAAGAGTTTAGTGGGATTCAAAAGAGGACTAAATATGCATATATATCCAGAGATGCAGTAGTAAAGACATTATTTTAGAAAAACACACCAAAAAACAGAGTTTTGGGAGGGTACAAAAGTTGCTTTTTGAGGGCATGAGCCAGTTTCTAACTGATAGGGGTTACGAAAAAGGCTTCCCTATACACCTACGTGCATAACTGGGTTTCTTGAACCTTCAGTATTGACCACTGTCAGATACTGGATCAAATGAACCACTGGTCTGTTCCTGCATGGCACTTTCTACGTAACCTGGGCTGGATTTGAAAATAAATCAACTAGATAAGAATACTCTATATTATCAGAGTCTAATCTCATCCTTTAAAACCATTCACACCACTTGTAAACCAGCCTTGAAAATTATAAAAGAACCATTAATAGAGAGCCTAAGTAACAATTTTACTGTATTTCAGAATCATAAACCAGTGTATTGGGTCAGGGCTGTTGCGATCTACCTACAACTTTAAGTCGGCTCTGCTCAAGGTGTTTTGATATTTTTAAAATAAAGAACTTAGATAGCTTATGCATAAAATGGCTGTGGTACTGAGCCAGGGAGGGTTTGGCAACCAGCAGGCTAAGCAACCCCAAATCAACTTTTAAGGACATAAAGAAGTATTGAAATGGTAAATAGGGCCATTCCTTGTAGATAGTTATCAAAGTCATGTTAAACAGATGAGAGGTCATATTGTTAGAGAATTAGACTAACTGTATTTGTCTGTGCTTACCTATATCTGTCGGAAATTTAACAACGTGATCTAATTATCTTGTAGATGCTAAACTTCTGTTCAGCTGATATTTCATCACTATATTATATTGAGTGAGAGATCAAAAGGGGATATCAACATTTAGATTAAACTTGTGGTGTAATAATATCATCGTCTTTATTTCTCTTTGACATTTGTAGCAAACAACCTATGAACCACTAGAATGTTAATTGCCTTATGCTAATCAAAGCAACTACAGTAGACTCTCAATTACCCAGGATGATAGGGAAAAAATTAATCCTGATTAATAAAATCCTGGATAATCACCATCCATAGGAAATATGGGTGGGGGGTTGTTTCACCAGCCACCCTGCGCAGGGGGAGAAGGGGTGTTGGTTCACTGGCTGCCCTGCGCCCTGGTGGGGTATGAGATGGGGTTTTTTTTCATTTTGTTTTGTTTGTGCTTGGGGTGGCAACAAAGCCAGAGCCGGCCCTGTGAGTTACACTTATTTTATTTTATTTTTTTTGACATCCTGGTTAACCCAATCCTGGATAATCGAGAGTCTACTGTAGTTATCAGTGTATGCCTAGGGGATTTCCTTCCCAGCAACAATGTATATTACCCATTCTTCCAAATGTCCTGCTATGACAAGAGGCTTCTCAGCCTGCTTGGAAACTGTAAAGGTGGTCTTGGACCTAATCTTTTTTTTATCTAAGATCTACTTAAACATTTCCAGGGGAAGTTCAAGTCACAAGACTGAGATGATCAGGTGTGCCCTGGACTAACCCCTACAAATTCTCATGGAAAGAATCTGAAAAAACGCTACACATGGACTGTCTATTGGACTATAACCTATTGAACTGATCCTGGAAGGAGTTTTACAAATCAGCAGCATGTCACCTCTTCTATGAAATTGACCCAAGAATTTTATTCTTATCTGTATGTATAACGATCTTTTATTTAAGAAAGAAAAGAAAAAATACTATAGTTAAATCTTAGATTAGTTAACAAGAATTGTCTGTAAGTGTGTATTTGGGTAAGATCTGAATATTAACTGACCTGGGGGGTAACGTGTCTGATTTACTGGCACTAGTAGGCTATCATAAAATCTTATTCATCTTATAAGTACTCCTCTCTATATTAGACTTGGCTGTCTGGGTGGGAGCCAAAGGCTGGATTGCTTAAGAGGAACAGTATTTTAGCTTCTTGGAAACCAGGATGGCATTACAGAAGCTGTTTCAACACTGACTTGGTAAAATCTAATTACAGAACAAACCACCATTTGCAAATCAACTGCCCTAGTCTTTGCAGTTTGCCCTGACTTGGGCATTCTCAGTGTGGCCCCTCTAGTGACCATGGCCACAGTGGCCTCACATCAGTAAAAGATTTTCTTTTCCCAGCTCTACAATACAAGAGGTAGGAAGAATCATGTGCATTATGCTGAAAATAGAATTCAAGAAAGCCGTATCTCAGCACATTCAGGCTAGACACAGCCAAGTACAGATGTTTTGGAAATACTGCTTTTGGCCCATGCTGTAGTGTAGACTGAATGACTAAAGCAGCCACTACAACTTCTGCAGATTCTTATACCCTAAAAATATGACATGACATTTAAAAAAATATTTTACAGCTGTTTCATATGCAGCCCAGTTGTCTCAAATCTACACTGATCTAATTTTATAAATATGTATTTACACAAAATCCTAAAAAGTAGTATCACTCAATCACAAGAAAAAAAATTACAAATTAACAGAGAAATTACGTATGTTTCTAACATGACAGAATTTCTCTATTTCTGAAAGAAGTTCCCTCTATTTCTGGAGTACAAAGATATTTGATTGACAATTACATAATATACAAAAAACTACATTTTAAATTTGTTAAAATTGCAAAGTCAACTACCCAAGTTACAAAATGTCAAATTTACAGTTGTTCAACCTTAGTTTTGCTCACTTGTGCATCCATCCTGTGAACTGAATGAGAGAAGGGTCTTGTGGAAAACAGACGATGTGATCAAGTAATCAGACTACCTTAACATATATATATGCATAAAAGGGAAGAATTAAAGTTGGACACCCATAAACTGGGCATTTTCTAACTTTCAAATGGCTTGTCCTAAATAACCTCTATTCTAATGATTTTTTTTAATATGCAGTTTCCTAGGTAGGCTTCATACATACTCATTCTAAACCTTCAGCATTGCACAACAAACTTTTCCCACTTGAGCTACAGAACTAACTAGCTGACAAGAGCAGAAGGCTATTATTCCAGAGGAGGAAAGCACCGTAGATCCAGGGATAGATGTGGAGAACCGCAGCTCTCTTTCCTCCGGGAGTTGGGGGAGCTCTGGATCCATATGATGCCCCTGAACGTGCAGGAGAGATAGAGGGAAAACCCATGGCAGCTCCACCTACCCAACAAGGAACTGGGAAGGAAGTAGCAGTCTCTCAGGCACTAGTAGTGACAGTCAGGGACTGAATCCGAATGATAGAAATAAAACAAGTAAGGTTCTACCATACCTTTCCCATCGAGGAGGGACAGGCAAAGTGTAAAAGCTGTAGACCAGACCATGAATTTGAGATAGGTGCTTTGGTGATTCCCTCCCCCCAACCAAAGGGTAGGGAGAGAAGTACCACAAACACGTTGTTATGCATGGAGAACTCACTGACAAACATTCAATACCGCCAATGGATTTATTTTTCTAAAGCCTAATTTAAAAAAAAAATTGGATTGAAGTTTTTAAATTTCAGTGAGTCCTTAGGAACTAACTTTAAAATTAAACCACTTAGGATTATCTCCCTAATTAACCACAAATACAAAAAATTCTCCCCTGACAAAACATACATGACAGATTTCTGGTGGAACACCAGGTGTTATGTGCACATATGGAGACAGAAGTCAAAACAGAGACCATAAAAGTTATATCCTTAATTGCAGCACAATATCCAGGGCTTGAAAACGCTCTAACACTGACAGAGTAAAGAGCCAACAATGTATGAATTTCTTCATAATTTAATTGTTCACTATAAAAGAAATTAACTTTCTAGACTTTCAATTGCAAAAATTACCCTTTGAATGTGACAAGTGTAAGATAATGCAGTGCTGTTTTCTTGAGTCTCCAGACAACTCCAGTTAACACAGCTGCTGCTCACAGGTTTGCCCAAATTTTGAGCAGTTGAGTGACAGTGAATGCTAGAAATTTCCACTCCTGCCCAAAGGAACATAAAGCATCAATGAAATACATGAGCCTTGTCAATTTCATTCTGCATTTCAAAACTATTAGCAGTAGTAAAGGTAGACCCTGAAGCCATTCAGTAAAACAAAGTTCTACACTGCATCAGACAATTGGTCCATCTAGTCCAGTATCTTGCCTCCTACAGCGGCTAGTACTACTTGTTTTTAAATAGCTACTACAACTCCTCTTGATTTTCTTGTTATCCACGTAGGCACCTAATCTCTTTCTGAATCCCACTTAAACTATTCACTTTAGCTAGTGAGCAGCAGTGAGTGCTACAAGCTGTGTTGTATGAAAAAGTACATCTATGTTTTTGATTTGCCATCTTTAATTTAATTAAATGTCCCCTTGATCTTATGTTATGAGGAATGAAAAAGAAAAGTTTGCTATCTTTTCAGTAACAGGCAAATAACCTAAAAAACACAGACTGGTGGGATCCACAGAGTAACAGCACCTCAACCCACACCCTCACAGCAACCAAGGCAGCAGTGAGAGAGGAAGAGCAGTAGAAAATTGTTTGCATTACACACAAAAATTTTCTATGTTGCACTGTACACAGAGTCACATTCTATATAAACAATACCTAAAACCTTAAATATGTTGGGGCTCAACAAAATTTTGACACAGTGAAACCAATTTTTAATTTCTCATTCTTTGCTTATTGACATATATAGAAATATTTAAAGCTAAGTTTGGTATGCCTTGGATGCTTGTGGAACAGATCAATCTTCTCAAATCATGCATTAAGGAACTCCCAACCAGAAGCATCCAGCACTGAGCAGTTTGGCTGAAAAGCTGTGAGAATTCCAGTACTGCCTGCTCAGCTGGAAAAAAGAGTATTTGGAAACTATTTATTTATAAATCACTGCATAATTCTCTTGAGTTTTGGGCATTCTAAGAAATTACTTTTGAAGTATCTACTGACTATTAGGTACATCCATGCTCCAAAGAAAACAATGAGAATGATTTTTAAAATGTGCCTTGTGATTTCTGGGCCCTGTGTGTGATCAATCAGTATTTTTAAGTGATATCAAAGTGATTAGACATATTATTTACAATTTGCACTAGTAAATTGCAGTGCACTGATACAGATTATACAGGTGAAGTCTGTAAAATAATATAACTACTTTGAAACTAATCTACCAACAAGAAGGGATAAAAATTCCAGTTAGGGAGTTAAGATGCTGCCCTTTCTGCATCTGTAACCATATAGCATATGTTTCACCCACTTAACTATGAAATGTTATTGACAATGAAGTTCAATAATTCTTTAGAACCATCATGGAAATTAATGTTACGTTTTAAATTTATATTTACAGTAATTCATGAAACTATATCTAAATCGCAAACTTTACCTATGGACAAAATACACTATGCATACACATTGCATGCATATGAATTATAGAAGTTTCATATAGCACAAATTTCATATACCCAGTATTGGGGATGACCTGCCTCACAAGCTAAAGGTTGGAGAGAAAGAGAGAAGCAACACACAGAAAACTCTTACGGGCAGAAGGTGAAAGCAGGAAAAAGCTTATTCTCTCTTCCAAGACATTGAAGGGGGTAGACTTCACATTTACAAGAGCAATACTAGCTAAAGGCTGATATGAAAGATGGAGCATTTCAGATAGACATTTTAGCATCATCTTCTTTCCCAGCAGTCAGAGCATTTATGAGCCTCCCAAGTTTTAAAATGAATGTGTTGTTACCTAGATCTTAATAATGGAATTTCCACTCCCCTTTGTGTTTTATACCCTTTCCTAGCTAATACGTTTAGCCCAGTGAGTGATAAATTTTAAGCCCTCTAAGATATTAAAATGAGCCTAATGAAATAAGCTTTTGGTTGCTGTCAGTTGTTATCACTTCCCCACCCTCATACAACCATGAGACCAAGACATACATTCAAATCAAAACACCTAGCTACCCCTCTAGCCACAATCCACATGGGAATCAGTGTAAACATCTATAATGTACACTCTCATTAACTCTACTTCTATTAATTATAGGTTGGAGATTAGATAATCTAATGGTTAACTGCTAAAAATCACTAGATATAGCAGTTTAATTGAGGACTGCCAATACTGTACTACAGAGGTCAGCAACCTTTCAGAAATGGTGTGCCAAATCTTCGTTTATTCACTGTAATGTAAGGTTTCGCATGCCAGTAATACATTTTAACATTTTTAGAAGGTCTCTTTCTATGTCTATAATATATAACTAAACTATTGTTGTATGTAAAGTAAATAAGGTTTTAAAAATATTTAAGAAGTTTCATTTAAAATTAAATTAAATACAGAGCCCCTCGGACCGGTGGCCAGGACTCGGCCAGTGTGTCACTAAAGATCAGCTTGCATGCCGCCTTTGGTGCCTGTGCCATAGGTTGCCTACCCCTGCTGTACTACAGTAGTGCACTTACCTTTAATACTTAGTACAAAAGGTATATAACTTTACCTCTAGTACTTTTGTTCACACAAAATATCATAACAAAAAAGCACAAGTACATACTGTCCTATCTGAACTGAAATTTATGTATTTCCTCATCAGCAGCAGCACAGTTCTTTTCACAGAAAGATATCCTGCTATCTTCAAGCAGTCAATATGCTCAAGACTATCACTGGTCTCCAGTTTATAGCAGCAACTATTTCCCCCACGCTACCCATCCTGACATTCCCCATTTGGATTACCGCAGGTAATGTACAGGCCATAAAAATGGCACGTTCATAATCTGCTGAAATGTGCTGATGCACTGCACTTCAGTACAGGAAGCTCTATTAATACCTTGTTTCCGTATTGTAATTTTAGAATGAAACAGACCGAGTTCAGACATTCACAAGAGACGCCTCTACCAGAACTATGCTGAGATTTCTGACTTGCTACTGATGCACACTGCAATATTTCTTTCGGCGTGTCTGCAGCGTTTATCTGCTTTCGCCCTTGAGGGAGGGGGAGACACGCACCGGACTCAGTACACACAGGAGATGGTAAAACTATTTCAGTGAATTGTGTGTTATCCTCCGCGGGCCCGCGAGGGGTGGCCCCGCTCCGCTCCGCTCCGCGCGCGCAGGGAGGGCCCGCGTGGCGAGCGCCCCAGCAGCCTCCCGCCGCCGCCGCCTCCTCCTACCCCGGCCCCCAGAGACTCACTTGTCCCCCCCGCCTCCGGCGAGCTCCTGGCCGCCGTTGTGGTTGTTGTTGTTGCCGCTGTCGGCGGGCGCCGCCCTGGCGGACAGCGGCGGCCCCTTGCCCGGCTCCTGCAGGGCCCCCTCCGAGCGGGTGCAGACGCTGCGGGCGGGGAGCGGCGGCAGCCCCGGCCGGGGGCTGGGGAACGAGCCGGCGCCCCAGACGGCCGCAGCGAAAGGGGCTGGCGGCCGCCTGAGCGCGGAGCCTCCGGCCCCACCGGGCTGGCTGAGCCGCAGCAGCTCCCTGAACAGCGCAGAGCTCCAGAGCCGCATCCTGCCGCGCTGCCTCCCTCCGCCGACTGCTGCGCTCCAGCCGCTGCCGCGCCCGCTAGCCAGCTCGGAGGAGTCCGCTTCGCCTCGCCCCGCCCCGCGCCCTCCCTGTTGGCTGCCGCCGCCTAGCTCTCAGGCGCTTTGCCAGGCTATTGGTCGCAGGAGACGCCACTCACAATCTGCCCCGCCCCCGCAGAAACCAGACCCGACGCTGTGGCGCACTTGGAGTCTGAGGTCGCTCCGTTCAAGTCAACGGTAGAGCCCGGGAGGCAGGGAGGGTAGAGCCCGGCCCAGCGGGGGGAGGGGCGGAGGAGGGAGCGGGCCGGGCCCGGCCCGGGAAAAGAAGGGGTGTGGCGGGGGCTGCCGGGCACGGAGAGGGTGGCGCAACCCCGGGAAAGCGGGGGGGGGGGGGGTCTCGGCCCCACGCCCGAGCAGCTCGCCACGTAGAGCCCAGCCGCCCTGCGCCGAGGCTCGCCCCTTGGCGAGCGCGATGGCGCGATCCCTTTCCCCGGCTGAGGGGGCCGGACCCTGCGATCCGTCTGGGCGCTGCCTTCGCCAACAGCAGCAGGTTAAAACTGATGGAGCGCCGAGCGCCTCTGCAAAAACACCCATGAAAGCGCAGGCGGGAGCCGCCCCGCAGGACGGTCTGGGAAGGGCAGACGAGCGGCGGCACGAGGGGCAGCGAGCTTTATACAGAGCAAACTTTACCAGCTGCATCAGCCTTCTCCTCCCCCGACCCCCCTAAAACAGCTCAGCGAAGGGACGTTTACAGTCAGAGGGGAGAGGTTTCCCCTGTAGCCGTAGCAGGCAGTAAAGAGTTAATGACGTTACGATGACACTGGTTGCAGCACTTTCTATTCCCGTTTCTTTTACGATGTGTCAGACATGGACACTATGAGCGTAGCCAAGACCGAGCGAGAAGCTTCTAGGCGCTAGAAGCCGCGTGGAGTTATGTAATGTCACATGGCCCTTACCAGAGGTATAAATGACTTCCTGAAATACCAGCTGTACCGCCCCCCGAGGGAGGAGAGAAGACAGAATCCTTGGCAAATCGACTGACATTTATTACAGACTCACCATAGTACCAAAACATATTGAGTGCCTTTAGACTAATTTTTTTTGTCAACTGCCTAATTTAATTATTCAATTAGGTTTCAGTGCTTTTCAGGAAGCCTTTTTTCTAGACACTTACTATGATCAGTTGTATAAAGCTTATGCTGAAATAAACTGGTTAGCCTCTGAGGTGCTGCACAGTCTTCCTCGTCTTATTTACGAATACAGACTAACACGACTGCTAATAATACAGGAATTTCTATGAAAATATTAAGAGTGATTAAAACAAAAAAGTAGTATAGGAAGTGATTAAAAATTAAGTTATAAAAGCTATAGACTGAGTAGTAAAGTACTTTGCATCTCTAAAGGCATATGTTTGGTCTGTCATCCTAGAAATTTATTCTACTTGAAGCAAAATTTTTATTCTCCTGCATGCTAAACCAGCTCTGGATTCATTTATAATAGTAAATGGGTTGTAATAGGAGTTAATACTTTTTCTAAATTTATGGACATAAAAATCTAGATTCAGAGGTGGTACAAGCAGGTGTAATTACACAGACATCTCCAGATATGTATATCAACTCAAATGTCTAAATATACTAGACACTGCATGGTGGAAGTCTCAGTAAACAGCAATACAAAAATAGTACGTAGACACTGTACTTACTTAAGTTTGTTATGAAGGCCAAGACCATAACAGGGTTCAAAAAAGAACTAGATAAATTCATGGAGGGATGGGTTCATCGATGGCTATTAGCCAGGATGAGCAGGGATGGTGTCCCTAGCTGCTGTTGCCAGAAGCTGGGAATGGGCGACAAGCAGGGCTGGCGTCAGGTATTTTGCCACTTTAGGCGGCAAGCGCAGGAGGGGATGCTGGCGGCGGAGCGTCCTAGCATCTGCCAAGTTGTTGAGCTGCCGCCGAAGCGGCTGCAGTGATTCGGCACCAGCTCTCCACGCCCCCGTCATTTCGGCGGAAGTTTGGTGGACACTAGGACAGCGGGCAAGCCGTTGAGCTGCTGCCAAATTGCCACCGGGGGGTGGGGGAGAAAAGCCACCGTCCAAATTCCGCTGTCCCAGGCGACCGCCTAGGTCGCCTAATGGGTAGCGCCAGCCCTGGGGACAAGAGATGGATCACTTGATGATTACCTGGTCTGTTCATTCCCTCTGAAACTCCTCGCATTGGCCACTGCCGAAAGACAGGATACTGGGCTAGATGGACCTTTTGTCTGACCCATTATGGCTGTTCTGATGTTCTTAAGTACAGTATTCTGTTTATATTGAATCTATGAAATAAGAGTCCAGGATTACTCTGTATGGGAATCTGAAGCCTGTTACGTTTGAGGAGATGGAAACAGCTAACCAGGGTTGTGGACTCTTTATGTTCAGGATATCACCAGATTCAATCATCTCTGGGGGAGCTGCAGTCTGTTACCATCCAATTTCTTTATCAGTCAGCCATTTTCAACGTAGTTTTTTAAACACAGATGCCTTTATGAAATACTCGTGCCACAGCATGGGCTTTCAGCTACAAGTGAATGTGTATTTTTCAGAAACTACTGAGAGAAGAATAAAACTTCCCAATATCTGTCAATTTCAAACCAAAATTCAAGCCAAAGCAATCTGGAGTTGGTGACAGGACTGTTGTTCAGAGGCCCATATGCTAAGTTGTCCAAGGTATCAAAAGTCCAGCTCATACTATTATATAGAATTGTTTAGGAAAAGGTATAGAAGGGAGACAGACTGAATTACAGCCAACAAAAAGATATAGTGATGACGCCCAAGGAGTGTGTTGATATCATGAATAGTGAACATAAGGAGAAGGAAATTAACGGTGGGTCAGAAATTAGGTCTAATTAGTATGCAAAATAATCACAGGAAGTACTATTCTACTTATCATCTCCTTTTGGGGGTCCTTAAAAGAGTTTTTGGAAGGGAAATAATGCACCGGAGTACATGTGAATTTAAAGAATTCCAAGAAGCCCATCAGGCTGAAACACCACAATCCACCTTGAGAGCAGTAGACTATCAGTGTCCTGACCAGCCTGAGACAGGGACAGGAAACAGATGACATCACCGCCTCCACTGGCTTCAGCTAAGTATTGCACAATTCCTGAAATGTAAAAATTGCATTCCTTTTGTCACCCCTTCCCTTATGTGTCCTTTCCCTTCCCCATCTTATTTTTTATCTTTCTCATTTTGCCTTTTGTTTAATAAGAATCTGGCTTAGCTAGCCATGGTTGCATGTTTTCTGAGAGAGCTGTGACCAGAGACAGATAAAAAGCAGTGGCCTAAACAGCCCAATGCTTGAATAAGTTTGCCAAGTCTTGGAGTAGCTAATCAGACCATGTGCTATGCCCGTATTTCTCTTGCAGTGAGGTTGCAAGTAGTCAGAAACAGATGCTGCATTTACTGTACTCTATTTGCTATTTTTTCTCTTTTTGTGTGTTTGTCTTGAAGATAATGGGATTGGACAAAACAGTTAAAGCCTATCACATCTAACTTCTTTTTGGGGGGAAAAAGAAGACAATTACCACCTAGACTAGACAGCTATGTGTTGATGGCCCATTAAAAACACTTCACTCTAACATCCTAGATTATCTTAACTTTCTCTATCACCCCTCAGCAGTAGCTCAAGCTCCTGACCAAGGCCTCCTCTGCTCTTTATCTTCTCCCCAGTCAACTGGCATCTCAACTGCTATGAAATTCTCCTGTCCATTTTTATTCTGGTCCCTAAAGGAGCATCAAAAATCTTTCTGTGTTTAAACCATTCTAACTTATAGGCAAGACATATATCAGAAAGAGAGGCATTATATACCCTTTTGTATTCTCTCCACAGGATCTCCTACTTCAAGGTCGCAGTCGTGGATAACATTTCCAGTATGTGCATTTGATCGCTAAATGTGTATAAGGTTCTATAGACAATGACAAAATTCCCCATTGACTTCTATTGTCAAGGTAACATCTCTGTGGCAGCTGCACTCTTTTGCAAACCAGCTGCTGAACAGCAAATGAGGTTGAAAGACTTGTCTACATCATCACTTCTTTTACTATATGTTGAAAGAAAGTGAGATGTTGCGCAGGAAACAGCGTGGGCTGAGGGATGTGCTGGCCATTGCTTACCACAGCTCCCATTGGCCTGGAATGGCACAGTGGTAGCTGCCATCATCCGAACCTGCAGACACAGCAGGTAAACAAACCTGCCTGCCAGGGGGCTTACCCTGGTGGGCCGTGTGCCAAAGGTTGCCGATCCCTAGTGTAACAGATCCCTTTGCTGCTGCCTAGGCCATCGTCCTTTGTTCCTGTGAGGCTGGGCTGGGTTTGTCCCATACATGCTCAGATGAGGTGTAAACTGCCTCTTTGCTTTTGGAGAGTTCTTGCCTGGTCTTATTTTAAGCCCTGAGGATACATTTTCAGCCTCATAACTACATACACGAAATTATAATGTATAACGTTACTGTAACAACAGTGCTCAGTATATCATGTGCCTTCCAAAGAGACTCAACATGACAAAATTTGCAGCGGATACCACACAGTCATTTTATAAGGATGAACGTGGGGGCCCTGGGTGTACTCTGAGGTACAGAGTATCACAATCCGGTCCCTCCTCAGTCTTCTTTTCTCAACTCTACACACACACAATATGTTTTTGTTAGTTAACCTTGCCTCAGAGGACAGGTTTGCTAAACTTTTTTCATTTTTGTTGCTCTCCGCTTGACTCTCTCCAAATTTGTCCACATCCTTCCTAAAGTGTGATGCCCAGAACTAAACACAGTACTCCAGCTGAGGCCTCACGACTTCTGAGTAGAGCAGGACAGTTACATCCCATGTCTTACACACAGCATTCCTGTTAATACACCCGAGAATGATATTAGCCTCTTTCATGGCTGCAACACATTGCGGACACATTTTTGACCCACTATCACCAACAGATCCTTTTCAGCAGTACTGCTGCCTAGCCAGTTGTTCCCCATTTTGTAGTTGTGCATTTTACTTTTCTTAAGTGTAGGCTTTACACTTACTTGTCTTTATTGAATTTCACCTTATTGATTTCAAACCAATTCTCCAAATTGTTAAACTTGTTTTGAACTCTCCTCCTCGCCTCCAAAGTGCATGCAATCCCTCCCACCTTGGTGTCCTCCACAGATTTATAAGCACACTCTTCACTCCATTTTCCAAGTTATTAATGAAAATATTGACAAGTACCAGACCCAGGACAGACCCCATGGGATGCCACTAGATAAGTCTCCCCAATTTGATAGTGAATCATTAGTAACTACTCTTGATATGATCCTTCAACCACTTTTGCACCCAATGTGATCCTAAGAATTCACCAGTGCCAACTGGCAAAGGGTTCACTGTTCTGTCAGCAGCTTCTATGAAACCCAACAAACTCACTACACCAAACACATTGCTGACAGCATTTATCTATAAAGAATGTCATGTGAGGTATCAAATGAAAGCTGGTGACACACTGGTCATTAACATCATTGTGAAGTGCATGTATTAACACTATATAAGGAATTATGTATACCTACTAATATTAGGCTTTAAAGTCTGTAATCAAACAAAAGGGGAAACAGGTTTCTTCCAGACTAGAAGGAATCTGTCGCATGTAGATTAAGCGGTGTGAAACAAGAACAATGGGAGCTACATTTGCACATAAAATTGAAACAGGTTGGTGGGGGAATGGGAACTCAGCATGGTACCAACACAGAGGAAACAAAACAACAGGAATGCATTTCAAAAGACAACAAGGAAATCACCCCATTATCCATTTCACTGAGGAACAATGTTGGTAGAAAGGAGTGATTCATGAAAGAATGGATCCTGCAGCTCTGCAGAAAGTATTTGAGGGTGAGAAACTACTAATAGACAAGGGTTGTAGTCTACTAAGTCTTAGTCTCTAAAAAGCGCATTATACTTTTATTTTGTGGGTAACTATTTCTGTTTCCATTATTCTCATTCATTACTCACTTGAATCTGTTCTTTGTTAATAAACTCATATTTGTTTTCACTAAAAATAGATTACAGTACTGTGATGATATAGAGTACCTGAAATCTGAGTTGTAACCCTCCAGCTGAGTATATATTACCTCTTTGCGAGGAAACTTACCTGGTAAAATCTGTGAGTGTCCAGTGACAGGGACTTAGATGCTACAGGGGAATGCTCTTCAAACAGGGTTCAGGGACTGGACTGCACGTAGTGTTAACCTGCAAAGCAAAACAGAACTGATAGTCCTGAGAAGAGTGTATGAGAACTACTGATAGACTCCCTCATGCCGGAGGTGGGGGACAAATTGAACCACAATCTGGATGCCCAGAGGAAGCCTCACACCCACTTTATAGTAATCTGATCTAGACCACATTTCCCTAGTTTGCTTATATGAATGTCATGAGGAACTGTCAAAAGCCTTACTAAAATCAAGAAATCTCATCTACTGCTCCCCGCATCCACTATGCTGAGGCCATCTGCTATAATATTATGTGTTTAGCATAATATCCCAAGGGAAGCATAAGCAAGTGAGCCACAAAAATGGTTTGCAGCAATGTACAAAAAATTTGAAATTAAAATTTATTGTGGTTTTTATTTTCAGAGACAGTTGCCTAAGCAGCTGATGGTAAACCTGAGCAAAATTATTATTAATTTCCACTATTATAATTTGTATTACAGTAGCAGCCCTGTTCTGCTAGGCTCTGTGGAAATACAGGAAGACAGTCTCTGCATCCAAAAACCAAATGCAGACATTTTAAGTGGATCTCATATGACATATTGGTATCACTTTTTATTATTTGACTCACTAGCCTGTACTTAACTGGAAAACATAGTATCAAAATGTACAGAATACTTCCTTGCAATTAATATATATTTCAGATATTGTTTTTCCTTTTTGCAAAGGGCTGTGTGCTCTCTGTGCTAAACCCATAAGAAAAAGAAGGTTTTCCCAGTTCAAGCACATACATCCATAACGGTTTACGGAAGGGCTAACGCCACCCCCACCCCGGCCCCATCAGATCTGCAGGACAGATCTCAGATAAGCTCCTGAAATGAAGGATTATCTTGACTATGACATGGAAATGTTTACTTCAATAATTTAAATGTCTGTGTTAGCTTCACATTATTTGTCATTGCGCACACGACTCTCCAGAAGGGGACTAAGGACATGATACTGAAACCCTTACTCCCAGGAGAAATTCATATTCACTCAAGTAATTCTATTGACTCCAGCGGCACTAGTTGCACAAGTAAGGTTTACTCATGATTAAAGGCTGGAGAATCAGGAATGTAGTGTTATGCAAAAGGAATGTTTCTAGGCCAACATGCTACACATTTGGATTATATTCTGACATTGATTAAAACAAAAGACCAATGACATTCCTTTTTTTAGGTGGAATATGTGATACACAATAGATTCCTCCATGGATAGAAATATAAGCAGTAAATAAAGCAGGGGTGGGCAAACTTTTTGGCCCGAGAGCCACACGAGGGTTCAAAATTTTGTGGAGGGCTGGGTAGGGAAGGCTGTTCCTCCCCAAACAGCCTGGCCCCGCCCCCATCCGACCCCCACCCACTTCCCACCCCGAGTGCCACTTCAGCGCCACCGACCCATCCAACCCCCTGTCTTTGTCCCGTGATTGCCCCCTCCAGAGACCCAAACACACACTAACTGCCCCCCAGGACTCCAACCCCTATCTAAGCCCCCCTGCTCTTTGTTCCCTTACTGCCCCATCCTGAAACCCACCCACCCACCCTAACCAGTACCCCCAGGGACCCCACCCCCTAAGTCCCCTGCTCTTTGTTCCCCAACTGCCCTCTGCCCAGACCCCCAACCTACCCTAACCACCACCCAAGCCGCCCTCCGCCCCCTTCTTGCTTACCTTGCTCGGCTGGGCTCTGGCTGCTCTCGGCCTGGCCCCCCCTGGCCTGCATCTGGGAGCGCGGCCCCACGAGCTAGGCCCAGCACCCCAGACGGGAGCGCTGGGCCCTGCGGCTCCACCCGGCACCCGGGGCGGGGAGCGCCAGGCCTGCGGCTTGGCCCTGACACCCAGGGAGGGGAGCACGGGGTCCCGTGGCTCCCCAGGGCTAGGCCCGGCACCCCAGATGGGGGCGCGGGGCCCCGCGGCTCGACCTGGCACCCGGGGAGGAGAGCGCAGGCCCCACGGATCCCGTGGCTCTGCTCGCCACCTGGGGGCGGGGAGCGCAGGCCCCGCGGCTCTCTGTGGCTTAGCTGGGCACCCGGGGAGGGAAGCGTGGGGTGCCACCGCTCCCTGCAGCTCAACCCAGCACCCGGACGTGGGGAGAGCAGGGCTCCGCAGCTCCCACGACTCAGCTCGACACCCTGGGAGGGGAGCACGGGGCCCTGCAGCTCCCTGCAGCTCAGCCCAGCACCTGGGGAGGGGAGCACGGGGCCCCAAGGCCCCTCCCAGCTCAGCCCGCTCCGGGCGGGAGCGCAAGGCCCCAACTCCTGGCTCTTGTCCAGCCCCTGGGCGGCGAGGAGGGGCCACTGGCACCGCTCCCCCGGCTCAGCTCGTGGGCCAGATAAAAATGGCCAGCGGGCCACATGTGGCCCGCAGGCCGTAGTTTGCCCACCCCTGAAATAAAGTGTCATTTAACCAAGAATAATGCAGGTTAAAATATGTGAAGATAGTAGTCTGAAAGCCCAGGAGGAAGGAATTCTTGGAAAGCAGCAATTCAGAGAAAGAGAGACCTGAAATTATAGCAAATTAGAGATTATTTTATAATGTCGGAAAGATAATGGCAAAAAATGCCAATGCCATGTTATGATTCATATGCAGAGATTATCTACACTTTCCCCCCCAACTACAATGAAACATTAGGTGCTTATTTTGGAACAGGTTAGGAATGTAATTAATTGTCAAACCTATTTTCCACCAGCTCTGTGCAGTATGTTCTTTGCTTGTCATTCTCTGAGTATCCTTTAGTGAGGCAGTACACTCACTCTTCACGCAGAATGCTGCCTATAAAACTTGGAATGTTACTCTCATGTTAAATTCCTTACATGCCAGAACCCTCACCTCATGAAGTAACTAACCCACCTAATCAGAAGTCTTTCTTGATGCATCAAACACTGTCCACATTATCTGCTCTAAAACATATTTCTAAAACATAGTATTATGATCACCATGCAGTTTAGCCACAAATATTGCTTTTAATAAGCACATTCAGCATACTTTTCAAAAATCAGCATCTGTTCATGATACTATGGTTTTGCTTCATATTAGAAAATACTTATTGCTATCTTATCACATTATACGAGGTAGCATACAAACATGGAATAAAGTATAAAATACATCCAGAATTGCTTACATTCTATTTAAGACAAAATGCAATAAACACATAAAAGATCCATTTTGTTGAGGAGCGATATACCCAGACTGACACAGTGATCAGCCACTTAACACTGGGTAGGCCTCATCTCGAGAAGATCATCCCTAGGCCTGTGGGGGTTTGTGGTTATTACACTTTGGCAGCACTTCTATGGTTTGTTATGACGATCGTGCCTGTGTCCTGGAGATAGCAGCACTACTCCTGTAGTGACCTTTTCTAGGGTTGTCTTGATCAGCCACACAAAGATCAGACATATTGTTTGCAAATGACTGAAAAATTAATTCCTCTTTTTCTCATCTTTCCATGGATACAGGATGACCTAGCCTAAAGATCTGGCCCCAAGCAAGTTTGGCGAAATCTAGGATTAGGAGCAGGGAGTGGCTGGGCTGTCCCTCCACTGGGGAAGTGAGGGAGACACCTTCTAAGGTAGCCTCGAACAGGGGCTTAAACCCCTTTAGCTAGAATGCCAGCAGCCTGCACAAGGATATTCAAGTCTGGGAATTCATAGAAGAAGAATTGTTAGAGTGCAGAGAATAACACCAGTACCAATAAAAAATTGTCCCTAAATGGCAGACTAATGTGACCAGGTGAAACTGGGAAATTATTTTTATGCTGTTATATTGGGAAGCTGAAGCTCCTATGAAGGATAAATTAATGCCAGTTGTTCTACCAAAGATTGTGTTCTACCAAAGATTGTGTTTCATATATTTTTATGTTGAATTGCTGAAGGAGGAAGAATTGATGCTGCTTAGCTGACTAAGGGTTCCATCCTCCCATTGCAAGAACCAGTGAAACTCCTCTTGACTTCAAAAGGAGCAAGCCCATAGAGACAAAATAAAGCAATGGCTTTTTAATAGAACAGTGCTGTAATCCTGAGTGAGGAAAAAATTGTTCTCTTTATCTGTTAATCTCTTAAGAATATTTATATCTTTTTAGAGAGATAAAATAAAATAATCTGAAAAAAACCACACACAAACACACATGACCAACCCATGGGCGCATTTAACTTTATGTTTCTAGTGAGGACAGGCTCAACTAGCATCATCAACTAGAGTGCCATGCAATGTTCCCTTATAACCCAAGATCATTTACTATTTGAACAAGATTATCATCTTTGAACACTTCCAAAACATTGATAATTTCTAATGAGAATTAAACATTTATGACACTGAGTTAAGATACAAGAAGAAGAAATAATCAGGGTGGCAACCCAGCACTGACTGCTGACAAGAACTAGTGAATATTTTATTGCTAACGATGTAAACATGTCAAACCAAGCCACTGAGCATGCACTCTAAGTGTATCTATTTAGACCTAGCTGTATGCTCATAATTTATGATTGCACAAATATGACTCTTATCCAAAGGGGAGTGCTGGCATAGAACTGTGTGTTCTCAGTTAGGGAGGTGTGTTTAATTACACCACCTTTTCAAACACTTATTGTAGTGAAGCAACTTCCACTGGAGTCAATGGATTTTGCATAAAATCTGAAGTATTCAAAACACAAGACAGAGTACCAACCTTTTAATTTAACATTGCTCTTGCTCATGTTGATGTTTCCTCTCCCAATAATATAATATGGTTTCCAGTTATATGCGTTAGTAACTTGCCTGATTTCAGGTTTTGTTACCAACTTGAAACTCAGCCCACGCTGGCAGACCTTTTCTGAAAACTGGGCCTACTTTGGGGAGAAAAAGGCTCAGGTTCCATGTTTAATCCACCTCTACACAGGATCTTGCCCCCTCTCAATAGATTCCCAATCCATTTTCCTACTTAGGGGCTGGCTTCTGGACACAGTTACCATCCCTCCTCACATCTGGTGTCTACACAGGCAGACAGCTGATCCCATCTCACCTTATAAGATCTTCAAGCAGTGTCAGGCTCCCCCCTGCTTCTCTATCTTTTGTGTATTTTAAAGGGAACAGGTTGCCTGCCTTCTCAGCCTCATTCAGCAGCAGTGAGACCCAAAAGGCTCTGTTGGTTTCTATTGCTGCAATAGCCATTTGCCACATGCTATGGCCTGATATATCCCAGATTGCACCACTTTATGGACTCCCCAAAACAGCTGTTTTTGCCACTGTACTTTTACATTTCATATAATAGAATTAAAATGGCAGTGGATATCAAGTTTATATTAATTATTCTCTTCCCAGAGGAAGGATGTATTATATTCAAGATGGCTTTGAATTGTAGAGGTATATAGGATGGTTCGGAGGGACAATATGAACAAGGATTCTCAATAAGTTTGTTTCTATTTGTAAACTTGGTACTGTACCAGTGGGAGGGGATACTATGAAGTCTGATCTCTTGGCACTTTTCACCAATAACCTTAAAATGATGGGCAAAAGTGGTAGGGGATTTTGAATGTGTGGATATAGTTTCACTTAGTAGCTCTATAAAATCACTTCAACAACCGTTGCTTTAGGCAATTAAGTTTCTTGTGACAAAATTAGAAGCTTTTCTGTGTGGATAAAATCATTTTTACAAGATTAATTTTAAGGAGAAATATAAACAATTTCCAAAATTCATAGAACTTTCTTCTGTCACAAAGAAAAAGCTTACCACACTCCACAGTCATCATCTTAGACATGATGGGCTGAATATAGCAGCAAGTTTAGTAAAATCTATCAGGAGTCTAATTGCTGTAACTTACACCTTCTTCCAAACTGCTCAACATACAGGTGACTGTAACTTCAACTCTCCATTGACATAATGCACTTTGATTCTGTTAACACTGAAGTCAATAGAGTTATTCTGCTGTTAAACCTGAGTAGCTGAGATCAGAATATTACCCTTTATGGATAATATTTTTCTCTGATTTTAGTAGGTGTGACCGAGTCAGACCAGAAGGGTATAGGAGAGTGCTGGAAGACAGGTATATCAGCCTCAGGATGTGCAGGTCCCTGTTCCCTGGATAGCCAAACAAAGGCTACTCCAGGCCAATCAGGAAGCTTCTACAAAGGAGTACAAATAGCTAGCCTGATTGGGACACCTAAAGCCAATCAAGCACTGGCTGAAACCAGATAAAAACCTCCCAGTTAGTCAGGTGGGCTGTGGGTGTTAGGAGCTGTGGGAGGAAGTTATGCTGTTGGTGAGACTGAGTGGTGGACAATATATCGTACGCAAGGAAGGAGGCCCTGAGGTAAGGGTGAAGTGGAGTTTGAAGAAGTGGGGACTGCTGTGGGGAAGTAGCCCAGGGAATTGTATTGTGTTTTGTGGATAAAAGGTCAGCCATCTTAGCTGATACTATTAGGGTCCCTGGGCTGGAGCCCGGAGTAGAGGGAGGGCACAGGCTCCCCCCTTTTCTGCCTCCCTTAATTAGTTACTGAGAAAGGGAGGTCACCCTGGGCCTAGATGAGTTTCTGGGGCCCCTAAATCTGCCAGGAAGCGCAGGACCCACAAATACAGACTCGGAACTTTGTCACATAGGTTAAGAGAAAACATATATGCAAAATGAATTGTGGACCATATTTTGGATCAAGATATGTATAAATAAGAGGTACCTGCATATCACTATGCATCCTTATTTTGATCATCACCCATCCATACTCCAAATTTCTCACCTATTGTTTTTAGCTCTTACTTGTTCTATCCTGTCTGCCATTAGATTTCAACAGGGGCTATTAACACTCTGCGGGGACTAGAGATAATGGATGCAAAAACTGGTTAGAGAAGAATCACACCATATTTTATTTATTTATTTTCAACTCCATAAGAAGATCAAGACATTTTTACAAATTGCATACATCTCCAAAAATTCTAGGGCCTCTTTGTAACCTCAATTACATAACGTGCAAATCAGGACAAAAATCCAGTAAATTCAATAGAGTTATCCCGGTGTGAGTGAAATCAGAATGAGGTTTCTATAGAATATCATCATTCACTAAAGGTTGACAGAGACACTACTAGGAATCTTTTTACGACAGAATATTTTTTGAGTCTATATTGGATGCTACATTTGAAATTCTGGTGATAATTAATAGGTATTTTGGGATCCCAATGCATTTTTTGTTAAATCTGAAGTGTCTGCAAGGGAACATTCGCTTAGTTTAGCTATTGTATGGAGGCAAGACTATAAATATAAAGCCCAGTTCTTAAGTAAGAACTGTGCACATGGAATGTCACTGGCAGATTCCCACCAAAGTCAACAGAACTGCATTTATGACCAAGAGTCTGTGCTAACTAACCAAGTTGAAAGACTGGGACCTTAGTTTATAGGAAGCACCTACTTTTCTACCAACTGAGGAGAAACAACCTAGTTTTGGACTTACAGGTAACTCTACATTGTAGATGAAAGTAATCTGATTTTCTTTTTTAAACAAATCCTTTTTTGTTGGAGGTGACAGTTGTCATAATACAGAGATATAAACAATAATAGTCCCAACATTTGTAATATTTATTATGCTAGGCTGTGGTATTGTACTAAAAGACAACAATATGTGGTCTTATGAAGCTAAAGATTCTAGATAATTATAAACACAAAGGAAAAGGATTATGTTTGGAAAAATACTGACGATGAAGATGACAAAGAAAAAAAATCAGCTATAATTGAATTCTTAAGCAATTGTTTTGTTTTATAAACAAGAAAGTTGTTTTTTTCCCTTGACCTTTGTCATGTGTGCATATATGTACTCATTTAAGTATCACTTGTCCATTTAGGACCTAGTAACTTAACTTTTATATATCTGCATGTTTAACCTTTGACCATCCATCTTCTAATTTTTATTACAGTTTCAGGGTCTTCTGACTGATAGTCTTTATTGGGGAAAAGTGTAGATCTTAAATGGATCACCATTTGTGATAGTGATTCATTTTTTTTTACTTTAGATGTTACTTATTTTGATCGGTTGAAACTGATCAACATTTTCCAGTGTGGGAAAAGCATGAGCAATTTAATGTACTACTCTGCTATACAGTAATATCTTTGCAAGAGATAAGCAGTTTCAGTAGTCATTACCTTTAACTTACCTTGAAGTAAAGCCAGCTAAATTCCACTCTTTGAAATAAAAACATCATAATAAAAACAACAAGCAGTAATATAAGTACAACCAGAACTGAAAACAATCAATAGAAAATACATGTGCTAGTGATTATCAGTCTTACTCTGATAAGACTCTGAGCTAATTCTACAAACACACTGAGAACAGAGATAATGTCCTTTATTTTGACAACTAATTTAGAAATATTTATTTACATATAAATACTTACATAACAAGCAATTAGCTTCTAAAGTTAATGAACTGATATATCTTCAGGATCAATCCAGATACTGAGAGTATTTCAGCAAAAACAGAAGAGTGATACGTGTTACAGCAATTACTGAAATTCAGTAGAGTTGAAATTAAACAAAATTGTTGCTAAAAATGATCTTGCCATTTAGGGCTCAGTTTTGCATTATTTGTGGACCCCTAACTCTCATTGGATCAAATTCTGCTTTCATTTACACCAACATCAAATTTAGTAATTCATTTTTCAATGAGAAAATAACCAAGAGTATGTTCACCCATCTATCAGAAGCCCTTATTAAGAGAAATTGTACAGCATCATTTACAACCCTCCAATCAATTGAGCACTTAAACATTAACAGGAGGAAAGAAATAGTATATCCTTTAGCGCTGATTTGTTATAGAAGAGAAATCTTTATTTTGTTGTACTTTCTCTTCCTCTGTGCATTGCTATTGTTTTTGACATTGTTTATGGGCATATTGAGACTTAAAAAAAACCACCACAAACATTGAACACATCAGATCAAGTAGACCCATTGTACCTAACTAGGGTGACCAGTTGTCCTGATTTTATAGGGTGACCAGATGTCTCAATTTTATATTTGGGGCTTTGTCTTATAAAGGCTCCTATTACCTCCAACTCCCTGTCCCAATTTTTCACACTTGCTGTCTGGTCACCTGTAGCGGGGTGATCACCCCGCTCTCGCTCTGAAGGGGTTAAAAGCAGCCCAGCAGAGCGCTGCAGCTAGGGAAAAGCAGACCAGCAGAGGGCTGCAGATGAGAAAGCAGCTGAGTGCGTAGCAGCCACAGCTCTGGCTGGGTCAATTAGGGCCCAGCAGGCCCTTATAAAATGGCTGTGAGCCAGGCGCTCAAACAGTCTTTCTCCAGGCTGGGAGGGAGCAGGGCCTGGCTGCTTGTGGGACAGGGTACTGAGAGTGGAGCAGTGCTGGGGAAGGGGCAGGCTGAGCTGGGAAGCTCAGGCCTGGCGACCTTCCAGGCTGCATGCCTGATATCAAGGGCTGAAAAGGTACTGGGGGTTAGGCAAAGGCAGCTGGCCCAAAACCCTCTTGCATGTGATGACTGGCTCTTACAGTCTGCCCCAGGGAGTGGGGGTTTGATGATGACTGGCAGTAACCCATAGACTGAAGCAAGGTGGGGATAGTGGGCTGGGGTTCCCCAAGGAGGGGAGACCCAGAGGCAGAGTGTGGGAGTTGCCAGGGGGCAGCACCCCAGGTAAAAGGGCACCGGGGTCTGGGAGGGACATGGGGCCAGCAACGGGCAAAACACCGCCTGCAGAGGGCACATTGGAGCTGGTAAACAAGCTAATTCCCTGGACAACCAGCAGGAGGCACTGCAGGGGTGAGTCATCACTCCATCACCTCACCCTATACCTAACAGCCATAAACTGAAGTTCACTGCTAGGCTTTAGTAACATTCAGTCCTCTTAATTTTATGAAGCCAGGCACAGATCCAAAATGAATTACATCTCTTGGCTGGAACTTGATTCTAGCAGGACTAAGCTAGTTTCTCTGTACCTTTGTTGTCTAATGTTTTTCTCTGTTCAAGGACATGGGTAATATACAGCTATGCCAAAGGAGCCGAAGATGTAACCTTGGAGTGCATACTTTAGAGTTCACTTATAAAGTCAGCCTGCCTATGACAGCTGGGATAGTTTAACTTTCAACTATTAGCGTGTTTTAGTTCTGATCTGCAAATAAAGATTGTGGATAGATTCTTTTTAAACGATTTAGCAGCCTGTTCTATATTATCTCATTGGAGTGGGCAGATGGATAGTAAGAAGCTCCGTCCTCTACATTACATAACAACTGATATATCTAGAAAACAGCAGATACGTTGCTTATGTGCAAAAGCTGCTGCAAATCTTTCAAAGGGGAAAAGCGATGCATGAAGAAGGATGCTGCTTACCTAAGGGCCTGATCCTCTGAAAGGTGCTGAGCACTCTCAACTACCATTAAAGTCAGTAGGAGTTTAGGATGAGCAACACTTTTCAGGATTAGGCCCCACGTTATATTTATACTTCTGTATGCTTCACTCTCACCACCCTCCAAGCGTTAGCTAATGGGCAGATGTCACCACAACCACATAATGGTATGACGACCATGGGAATAATTTAGAGATGTAGACTGCTGGTCATGATAGCCACAGAGTATGTAACGTTTAATAACACCGTTAACTAGACTTGTTATTATGCACTGAAAACAGTATTCCTAGTCTGTACTGATTATAAATTATACTTTGTTTTAATTCTTACACAAGTGAATGGTGTCCTTTTCCTAAAGAGCAGTCTCCAAAGTCTAAGGGTATGTCTACACTACAAAATTAGGTCGATTTTATAGAAGTCGATTTTTAGAAAGCGATTTTATACAGTCGATTGTATGTGTCCCTACTAAGCACATTAAGTCGACAGAAGTGCATCCTCAGCCAGAGGGAGACTGCCCATAGCTCACTGCCCTGTTATAAGGCCCAGCTGGGCCCTAATTGATCCAGCCACAGCTGTGGCTGCTATGCCGTCAGCCTGGGAGCTGCTTGCCCCAAGCCACAGCCCTGTTTACCCAAGAGTGGGGCAGCCTCCCCACTACAGTCCTACAATGGAGGACGGAATAAGGCAGCCCTCTCCAGAAACCTTCTGCAAAGTCTTTCAGAGCACCTCCAGGAGATTTTCATGGAGATGTCCCTGGAGGATTCCCGCTCCATCCCCAGTCACGTTAACAGACTTTTCCAGTAGTTGTACTGGCCGCGAACGCATTCCAAGTCTTCAGGGCAAATAAAACATTCAACACAATTGCTTTTAAACCCTGTAGTGTATTTACAAAGGTGAACTCACCAGAGGTGCCTTCTCCAGTTTCAGGGCCCGGGAACCTGCCTTGGGAAGGTACTGGCTCCAGGGTGATGAAAAGGTCCTGGCTGTAGGGAGAACAGATTCTCTGCTTGGCTGCTGTGCATTCTCCTCCTCCTCCTCCTCCACAAAATCCTCATCCCTATTGCATGAGACTCCTCCATTGCAGGTATCCATGGACAGTGGTGGGGTAGTGGTAGGGTCACCCCCTAGAATGGTATGCAGTTGATCATAGAAGCGGCATGTATAGTGCTCTGACTCAGAACGACCATTTGCCTCCTTTGTCTTTTGGTAGGCTTGCCTGAGCTCCTTAATTTTCACACAGCCCTGCCGTGTGTCCCTGCTGTAGCCTCCGTCCAACATGCCCTGTGCAATTTTGGCATATATATTAGCATTTCTTCTTTTTGATCAGAGTTTGGACTGCACGGATTCTTCTCCCCATACAGCAATCAGATGGAGTGTCTCCCGTTCGGTCCATGCTGGAGCTCGTTTGCAATTCTGGGTCTGCATGCTCTCCTGTGCTGTTGAGCTCACCACACTAACCAAACAGGAAATGAAATTCAAAATTTCCCAGGGCTTTTCATGTGTACCTGGCTAGTGCATCTGAGTTGAAAGTGTTGTCCAGAGCAGTCACAGTGGAGCACTCTGGGATAGCTCCCGGAGACCAATACCATCAAATTGTGTCTACACTACCCCAAATTCGACCCAGCAAGGTTGATTTTAGCGCTACTCCCCTTGCCAGGAAGGAGTACAGCAGTCGATTTTAAGAGCCCTTTAGGTTGATGGAACAGGATTGGTTGTGTAAGCACAGTGATTATAAAATCGACTTAACACGGCTAAATTCAACCTAACCTTGTAGTATAGACTAGGGCTAAGTGTGGTTTTACTTAAAAGAATGACTATTTTAAAATGACATCGTCTTATTCAACAGATTTGCCCTGGGTGTATTATTCAGAATCATGACTCTGCTTATTATAGATGACAAAAATAATGTATTTAGTACTTTTTAGTCCTAGCAGTATAGCAGCTCCTAAACAGCTATGATTTTACACATTCTTAAGCATCTTTAACAGAATTGTTAGTAAGCAGATTGTATTGTATTGCCAATCAGCTGTGCCATTCTCTCACATGGCAAAAGAGTAACTGAAGGTATAATATAAAGACAATGAGTGTGTCACAGGTATGACAGAGAAGAGTAGACAGGCTAAATTTTACTACTGGTGATTGTGTGAGAGAAGGAAATAATCCAGGTTTATTTTCATAACCCAGGACAAGTCTGCAGAGCAAACAATTAGGAAAATATACCTTTACTTGTATACTGAGCAAATTGGATTTAGAATTCATTGAAACAACAAACCTGGAAACTAATAGGCCATTTTTACAATCACCTTTCAGAGCTAACCTGATTTGAAGCAACTGTTCTGATGTTCAGAACAATCAGACTCTTATATTGAAGTAAACTCAGCTATCATGAAACCGGGAGGAGCAGGTTTCACTGGAATTTCTCTCTTTGGATTGGTTCTAAAACTTCACTGACTTAAAAACTGTGTCCCCAGTCAAATGAATCCTTGAAAGAAATGGCCATCAGTGTCCAGGAGCTGAAAACTGTTGAAGGCAGCTGTTTGCTAACAGCCCCTGGATTTCCCTGGTCCCTAGATGTATCTGTTATGGCTGTTTGCTCTTTAGTTTTTCTCCAAATTCACTTGATACTCTGCATATACAGCCATACTAAAACTGGCTGCCAGCCTGTTTCACAACCCCCATGCACATCTTCAGTGGCTAGCAGGAATTACCCGGAGAGACCCAGAAGTTCAAATCCCACTTGGCAGTACGAAAGCACTAGTTACGGTGTGTTTGGATTATCATGCAGCAGGGTTCATTCAATCACACAGCAAAGGAAAGGATTTCTGAGCTCATCTCCTGACAGCATTGCATGTAGTAGCGCACACTGAGGATATAGCAATAAATAGAAACACAACAGCTTGTACAACAAAATTGTCTTATTGCTGTTCATGGAACAACTATTAGTGACCTCTTCCCAACCTACTGAGCTGTCCGTCTCCTAAGCAACTTAACAGGAACAGCCTCTCTGTAGGCAGGCATGACATACTGATGTAATGCAGAAATGCTCACAATTAGCTGGTGTGATGCTTCTCCCCAATCCTCTGGTCAGTGCACTCCAATCAATATCTACTCACTTAGTCTATGCACATCATAAAAGGTGCAAGATACACTGAGTTCTTATGATAAGTTTGTCACGCTGCCTGGTATGGGACACAGCTAAGAAAGCCCATCTTAGATCAGACTGCCAGAAAGCAGGGCATATACTCCAAACTGGAGGGATATTCTATTATAAGACTTCACCAAGCCAGTAACAAATGTGTGCTTCCAAAATATATTTATTATGAAGCCATTGACAATCCCTTTCAGGCACTCTAGCCCCTTATGTACCACCCAGACAAACCACACTTCTGTGATAAATGATTATTAAAACCCAAGAGTCAGATATATTAGGTTCTTCCACTTCCAAAGAACCAGACATATGCCCAAGGTCAAATGCAATTCAGATCTTACCGAAAAATCATGCCGGTAGCCAATCCTTTAGTAACTAAAAACAGTGGATTTATTAATATAAGAAAAAAGAAAAGAGTTATGAAGAAGGGGCTCTATGACAGTAACAGAGGGCAGCTGTTATCTTTTGCAATCAAGTCAGTGCATCTTAATGTTTGAAAACTGGCTCTAAGACATAGCTCAATATGTCATATAGCTCACATACCTGGCATTCAGGTAGACCTATTGCAAATGCTCAGCATGATTCTCTCCCTTGCTCTTCCACTGAACTGGAGTTCACACTGCAAAACATACAATCAAGTCAACATGGTAAACTAAATGAAAGACTGCATTAGGGCTCACCATGCACCACCCTCTAGGACAGCAACATGAATATAGACTTTGCAAAGGTACCTGAGAGGAGACACCTATGGCAGAACACAGCCTAAAGCTGCCCAGAAAGGTCACATCAATAACTACTTCAGCTAAGTGATCCCATTGCGTGTGTATATGAGTTAGGCGACCAAGAGACTGTTTGAACGTTGGCACAAACTAAAGCTACAGTGGTGTGCATACAGTATTATAGCCTCAACCTCCTAAGGCAACATGGTGTGCATCTCATGGCAATTGCTTATTATAATGTATACCCTTTATCAGATTCCTTCACCTAAACACAGGAGGCTTGATTTACATAATTATGGCATTAGCACATCACTGAGCCCCAATATCAACCAGGTGTTCATTCAGAATAATTACAATCATACAGTGACGGTTCCACTCTACGAAGCTAAGTTCCATTACTTCTTGAGTTGGCAGATATTGTGTTTGAGGTCATGGCCAGCAGCAGCAACCCACAGGCCAAATGAAGGCAGCAGGGAATTCCACCACTGGAGTTTAGTACATAAAGATGATGGAGACCACATAGATCATAGATATATATATATATAGGCATAAATCTCAGGGCAGTAGTTCTGGTGGCAGGAGACAAAGCAGAAATGCTCCTGGACAAGAAAATGCAGGTGAAACGTCCAAAAAAAGTAACTGAAGTTCCCCAGATAGAGCTAGTGCTCATAGCAGACAGACAAAAATCAGTGCTATGGGTCCAGAAAAACTGAATATATCCTAAAAATGACTGTAAAAGAAAGTTAAAAATCTCAGTGCTAATACACTCTGTGTCTGTAACTAAAACATGGGGGAGACAGGCAAAAAATAAAACAGTAAAAGTCAAGGAACAGGATGCTGATCATAGCAGGAAAGTGGGAGAGTATCACCAGAAATGAATTCCTCCCCATCCAACCTGCTGGTGCTGATTAGCCTGGGGAGAAAATTGGCCTCACTGACAGAAGGAAAGGTGTCTCAATGGAGGCCAATGAGTGCATCATTTGTAAGTGTAACCACTACATAAAAGTTATGTTGATAAATGGCAAGCAGCCCACTATAAACAGAAAGCCACGGATAATAGACAATGACTCCTCTTTCTCAGCTAGACAGGTGAAGTCTTATTACATTTAAACAGCCTGGAAGCCCCCGTGTAGTACACTACATATTCTTAAGATAGCCTTGAGACCCCTGCTCCAAACATTTGTGAGTAAAACGCAGAACAACTCCTTCATTCTGCTACTCTGTGTGCTTTCCCCACTAGTGAAGGTACATCTACACCTCAGAACTACATACTCCAAAATGTGCGATCTCCAGTTGTCTGGCCTTTGCATGATACTGCTCCTGGGGTGGGTGTGGGTGGGTGGATGTGAGAAAGATCCTATGCACTCATTCTTGGGTCAGGGAACATTACTTGTCTCCTTCAATGGGTACTGGCACTGTATTGTTAGTACCTGAATTTGCAAATAAAAGTACTTGAATATGCAAAATATCCATCACCAAAACCTGTGATATGATCACTCTGAAGACTTTTTTGTTTTGTTTTCTATAGCCCCAGGTCATGGTCAGCCTGAAATTTCACCACCAACATGGGTTTAAAAATTTCTCTTTTTCCAACCAGAGTAACACAATGTAATATATTGTCAATGAATACATATAATCTTCTAACCTTAAAAGCCTTAATCCTGGATGATGAACTGCAAAATGAGCAAAGTTGTTACGCTCCAGCACAAAATGTACATATAGGTTATGGATGATACAAGTAAGATTAGTGCTAAGCATGGTCCTTGCCACTGAGTAGAAGTAAATCTCAAGCACTCTGCATGCTCCGTTATGGTTGAGAGTTGAAAGGGGAATGGCACTGCTGTAATAGGGGCATGCCAGAAAAGATACAAATTCCTGCAGGATCATCATAATGCTAATGAGACATTTACCTTCAAACTCCCTTCTCAGGCCATTCTTCTGATTCTAGGCAGGAGAAACATGGCAGACACATAGCATCAGGTACCAGATGAGGATCCACTGCTAAAAGGAAGAGGGTATGATGTCAAAGGTCTGTGAGGCCCACTTGAATAAATTATGATATGCCACTTGCTATTATTAATCATCTATTGTTTGTTTCCAGTTGTGTCCACAGTGTGCTTAGCACAGTACAAAACACAGAAGGGAAACATAGCCACTGCCTCAAAGAACCTACTCTCCAAAAAGTAAGGTTAGATGAAGAAGAGCAGTATACAAGTGATCGGCCATATCCTTATGATGATGGTCTATAATAATAGATATAATAAATTAATAAAATAAAATAATAATAATCTCCAGATGCCCTCCAACATCTCCATAATCTGCTAGTCAATTTTATATAATTGTCATATTAGTGGGGAGTCTTTAGGAAGAACCTGAATCTGGAAAGCACAGTAGCTTTGCATCCCAGCCCAGGAAGGGTGTTCCATAGACATAGCATGGCATGTTTACTCTACTGAAGCTGCCATGTTTCAAAGCACATAATGGGTGTGCTACCAAACATACAGCAGAAAAACCCAGGGCAGTGCATCATACCATTGGTGATTTTAGGTCTTTGTGACCTATGTGGTCACTTGGCACTTTGCTGTTCCAGGAACTCTGCATACATCTGACACTATCCAGCTCAACTTTTAAACCTGTCAGTACGTGGCTGAAGCAATCAAAATGTGTGACGAGTGACCACAACATGGAAAACCTATATTTTGTTACATGGAATATCATCAATCACAGATTATAATGGCCTTTAATGATAATACATGCTTCAAGTACTTTACCCAGTGTGTGAATTAAATTAACATTAAAAAAAGGAAAATTGGAAACCAATTCCCTCATGCAACCATAAGAAACTCTTCCATGGATCAAACCTGGGACCTCAAGATCTTGATACTGACGGACAATATTTGAGCTAAAGGAGTAGTGTTATTTCCTAGGAAGAACCAACCACAAAAGGGGCTTGCAACATATTTTGCCAGTGGGATACGTAGTAATTTGCTAGAAAGCAGCAGAATGTTGGGTAACAAGTCTCCTGAGTTGCTGTTTCTGACTCTGGGAATGGAGGGTGGTTTCGTGGTTAGAACAGTGACCAGACAGATTTGGCACCATGCAGTCTGAAAGAAATTGAGGATGAGACAAATTCTATTCCCAGCTCTGCCTCATGAGACAGCCTGCAAGGTCTCGCTTTACTTTTTAGTAAAATGGGGGTGAAGGCTCTTTGACTGTCTTCCTTCTGAACAGTCTGAGATCTTGGCGTACACAGAAACAAACTGCAGTCAAAGCTGGGACCAGAACTCATGGTTTCCTGGCTCTCAGCAAAGTTCACTTTCCCCTGTGCTAAAAGGTGTCTCTCCCTGCCTTTTCCCCCTTCCCTTGTGTGAGTCTGCAGAATACTGCCTGACTTAGTGGAACACAACGTGAATTAGCTGAAACACAAAGTCCTGCAAAATCCACTACACTTGAGAGCTATCCTTGATGGTCTGCTTGTCCAACTCTGGCATCAAAAAGCTGGCACAGCCATTACATTCCTTACTGCCTGCCAAAACGCTTTCCTCTGCTCTTCATGTGGCAAAATACATTGTGGTTCTGTCTCTTGGCTTGCTTTCCAGACAGCATATTTATCCAGAAGTCATAGCACTTATTTCTGTCAAGTGCAGGCATCACACAAAGCTACAAGGCATGCAAGCTGATCTGCTGGCATGGCAGGAGCTTCTTTGTCATGTCAGTGCATTACACAAGGGGTGTAGTCTTCTGGCACTCTAGGAGACAGTACTTCTGCCAGACGAAGGAACTAAGCCAACTCCAGTAGATGGCAGAGTAACGCTCAAGTGCTGTCAGAGAGAGGTCCAGCAAGTTAATTTCTCCATCACCATCTTGAATCAGACAAACGTCAGAATCCAGCTGCCTCACCTGCCTGCTTTTGTCCCCACTGACTCTCTCAATCACCCTCCATGAACGGCTAAGACAATAGTCACTGTTCCCCACAACAAAAACATTTTTGATACAGCCCTGGCCTCATTGCCAAGAGATTAAGTTGCTTCTACCTGAATTGTGGGTTGTAAACCTTCACCACAAACAGTCTCTGATGTCAGTTGTCTTACCTGAGAGACACCATGTCTATTCTGGAAAATAAATGGAGTTTTTACTGACAATGGAACCTTGCCAACAGGCTGGAAGAGGTGAGGGAAGAGCCACTGCCTGGGTAGCCAGCTTTGGGAGTGGGGTTCATGTAGAGGTGGAGGGATCCATTGTCCAGAGAGGAGAGCATGAGATGGGGCCCCAGGCTTTTTACTTCACATAAGACCCTATTGCCAGTTTGCATGGAATCCAACAGTAATTCCACATAAGATGTGGGATAGATGCTGGCAAAGACAATACACATATGTAGTATTGCCAACTCCAATAATTCAAAAAAAAAGATTGGCCAAAAAAAGGATGAAATGTTCTTGAGCTGCTTTCTGGTTTTTGAAATTCCCCTGCTCCCCATTTGTGAGAAAATTAGTATTATAAATTTATAGTAAGAAATATAATTTTAGGCCAAGCCCCAAATCAATTAATTTTGTGTCCTCCTGCCCTCACCTCTGCACAAGAAAACTTCCTTCTTTTGAGTGCGTGACTCTGCTGCCTTAATTTTCTTTTAACATAGATTTTGTGAAAAAAATATAACACAGAAAGAGAGTTTGCTATCCCCTCCCAGCTTCATTTGTTTTAATCTGACAGCAGCCAGATCTATCAGACAACCCTGAACAGCATTTCCTGCTTATTCTCTTCATGGATACATGATAAACTCCAGCGTTCAGCCAGTAACTGCAGTCCAGGGGGAAGGGGAGAAAAACAGGGAGCATAAATTGGACTGATTGTGATGGATAATGGTATGTGGACTGATCATGAAGGGTCCCCATTGAGCTAGGACATTGGCTGCATGCCTGGAATTAGGAAGAGGTTTAGAAATATGCTGCTGACTGCCTGCATGGTTGCAAGGAGTGTGTTTTAAGTATAATCTTGTGAAATAAAATATAGCAACAAACAGCATTTTCAATGGGGGTACAATGAAGACTTTACATTGTGTATTCTGGTACATGAATATCTCATGTCTACTGAGAAGAGCTTGTGTAGGAAAGGGCAAAAGATGGATTTTTTTAGTTCACTGGCAATGCCTTTTTTTTAAAAAAAAAAAATTGGTTCCTGTTGAACCAAAAATGAAGTTTTCTGAAATTTTCAGTGAAAAAGTTGAAAGAGATTAGTTTCATGTCAAACAAAAACTTTTCTTTCAACAAAATCCAAACCTCTCATTTCAGTTCTGCCTTTTTTAATGTGTAATTTTATTTTTAAAATCCCAATAAAAAGAAACTTTGAAACTAAGTCATTTCAAACCAAGAAAATCAAAATGTTTAGTATAGAAAATGTCAAAACAAAATATTTTGTCTTTTTTTGACATTTCTTTCCTCCACAACAGGAAAAAAACCTGACAAAAATTGACAAGAATTTGCAAAACATTTAGTGTTGCTGAACCTGCCTTTTTTATCAAAAAAGTTTTGCACAAAAAATTTCATCCAGTTCTACTCTTGGAATGTTGGGAGAATGTAATCCATCCTGTGAAGCATAATTCCACCACAAGATTCTACACAAGTTCCTGTGATGGAAGAAGTAGTTTTAGATACACACGGCATATATGGAGATTTGCAGAGTATCACATGGCTTACATACATAATCAAACCCTCATGCTACAGAGCTGTGGTCATACCGGATACAGTACCCTCACAAGCTATTGAGAAACAGGTGCTATGTGTTCCCAATTTACACGTTGTATATTAATTGTCAAAATCAGAGGGGGTTTGAGGAAACTTACAGACGCTCCTTGACTTACGGAAATCCAAGTTATGGAAATCCACGCTTACGAAAAAAGCTTCGCAAGCAAATAGGCTTTTTTTTTTTTGGCGTAATTGTTGGAGATACATTTCCAATTTATGCAAAATTTGACTTACACAAGACATTCTGGAACAGAATGCTTGCGTAAGTCGGGGAGTGTCTGTAACCTTATTTAATACTTCTTTGCAACTGCTGTTGCTAGGATCACCCTATGACTCTACACTTGTAACCTCGTTTCTTTGTAAGAGCAGAGGAGGAAATGCAGGCCATATGCGTTGCTTGCTTTTCATGCTAGATAAATAATTTATACAATACCTGTCGCAATGGTGCTGTTATAACAAAGATCTCAGTTATAGCTCCAGGCCTTTCTGTGATATAAAGCTAGTACCAGATCCATGACTACCCAATAACTACAGCTGGGTTTTTTATGTCTGTTATTTATGTGCAGTAGCACCCACTATGTGTTAGGACTTTCTAAATGGATAAAGACAGACCCTCCTCTAATCTAATGGATGGGTTCCTGTTGTGGCAAACAAATTTGTGTGATCTAGATTCAGTCACCTGGCTATTGCTGGCATACTTTTCTGTGATCTGGATCTAGGCGTTGCAATCAATTTGTATTAGAGCCATGCCATGGCTACGTTGCGGATTGCTGATGAAAATAATGGTATCCTTGATGGTATGTTATCACTTACATGGGGGCTGTAGTTATGCTGATCTCACACACAGCAGGAGCAATAGGAACAGCGTACAACTGACTTGCCGGTACCCATTTTTGAAAACCAGTTGCAGAGACCAGTCTACATTATAATACTATCACATTCCAGAGAATAGTAAAGCTTTCCTGGTATCTAACACAGCTTGGGGCTTGAAAGAGTTCTAGCCCACTGACAATGAGCCAAGACAAAACTGTAAATCAACAGTTTGTCCCATACAGAGGCAGCTCCAGGCACCAGCGCACCAAGCGGGTGCCTGGGGCAGCAAGCCGCGAGGGTGGGGAGCGGGGGCGGCCAGCCGGTAGCTGTTAGGACAGGAGTCAGACAGCCTTCGGCGGTGTTTCCACGGGAGGTCTGCCAGTCCTGCGGATTCGGCAGCAATTCAGCGGCAGGAACCCACAGAAATGCCGCCGAATCCGTGGGATCAGTGGACCGCTAGCAGAAACACCGCCAAACGCAGCCTGACCGCCGCACTTGGGGCAGCAACACACGTAGAGCCACCCCTGATCCCATGCTTGCAATTTGGTTAGCTATGTTATACTTGTATAGTTCCTTTGATTTCAAAGCACTTTACAAACGATACTATACAATATAGATACAATTTCTGGGGGAAGAAAGGTGAAAACTAAATGGCATATATAGAGTGGAAACATTTTGCTCAAGGATACTGGGATAAACCTCTATTCTTTTTTAAAGAATCACGGGATCTTCAAATGGCCAAAATGAACAGGTTAATGTCTTAAGCAAAAGGCAATGAATGCACGTCCTGCCTAGTTTGTGTGCTAATCTCACCTGGTTGTTAAATCCATATTATAGACTCATCTAAGGCTTAATCTCTTCCGAGAGGGGATTTATTTTAGTTATTTTCACTGAAGTACTTAGCGTACTGGCAAGGGATATAAATGATTAACTTCAGCCAGAAGTTGCAGGGTGCAAGTTAAATCCTTTTGGGGGACACTTTTCATCTTTCTAGATTTGAGGGGTTCTGTTTTGGGCCAGTTGTATTAATTTTGTTGGAATAAAGAGGTCCAAAAAGTCAAAGGTGTTAACAAGACCCTATCACTGTCCAACATTCAAAAATTTAAAGGTTTTGGTATACAGAGATGTCAGCACCATGGCAAATACACCATTAATACACCAATACCACGGCAAATACACCATTAAAAATCCTTTTAACCTTTTAATAAAGATACAGAAAAGAAGGGAAAACAGCTAATATTTTACATTTGAAACGTTTTAAGTATGGCTGTCATAACAACATCTTCCTATGTTTCCTTTCCCTTTAGCTGGAGGGAGTTTTTGAAGGAAAACCCCTTGTTGATCTTTTAGAATTTAGATGGTACCAGTGACACCTGCCTTTTTGGGTGAAAAAGAAGTTAGAGAGACAGGCTGGAGCTGCTGTTATTCCCACTGTTGTGAAAGACTGATCCCATTTCCTAAGAAAACCAACCAAGATAAACAACCCTAAAAAGAACAGCAAAGACAGAAAATGACTCTTCTGTCTCTGGTGTTGCCTCTTCAAACCTCACTGCTGGCAAAAAAATAAAAATAAAAAACCCACAAGTATAGCATAAGGTCTTATCAGTCACTTTGAGCCCTTGCAAACTTGTAACAATGTTGGGCTGTTTAGGGCATTGCTTTAATCAGGGGAAAGCAGTGGATGTGTTGTTCCTTGATTTTAGCAAAGCTTTTGATACGGTCTCCCACAGTAGTCTTGCCAACAAGTCAAAAGAAGTATGGGCTGGATGAATGGACCATAAGGTGGCTAGAAAGCTGGCTAGATTGTCAGGCTCAATGGGTAGTGATCAACAGCTCCATGTCTAGCTGGCATCCGGTATCAAGTGGAGTGCCCCAAGGGTTGGTCCTGGGTCCGGTTTTGTTCAATATCTTCATTAATGATCTGGAGGATGGAGTGGACTGCACCCTCAGCAAGTTTGCAGATGACACTAAACTGGAAGAAATAGTAGATACGCTGGAGGGTAGGTACAGGATACAGAGAGACCTAGACAAATAAGAGGACTGAACCAAAAGAAATCTGATGAGGTTCAACAAGGACAAGCGCAGAGTCCTGCACTTAGGATGGAAGAATACCATGCACTGCTACAGACTAGGGACTGAATGGTTAGGCAGCAGTTCTGCAGAAAAGAACTTAGGGGTTACAGTGGATGAAAAGCTGGCTATGAGACAACAGTGTGCCCTTGTTGCCAAGAAGGCTAACGACATTTTGTTGTATAAGTAGGGGCATTTCCAGCAGACCAGGGAACATGATCATTCCCCTCTATTTGGCATTGGTGAGGCCTCATCTGGAGTAGTGTGTCCAGTTTTGGACCCACTCTACAAGAAGGATGTGGATAAATTGGAAAGAGTCCAGCAGAAGGCAATAAAAATGATTAGGGGGCTGGAGCACATGACTTATGAGAAGAGGCTGATGGAACTGGGATTGTTTAGTGTGTAGAAGAGAAGAATGAGGGGGGATTTGAAAGCTGCTTTCAACTACCTGAAAGGGGTTCCAAAGAGGATGGATCTACACTGTTCTCAGTGGTAGCAGATGACAGAACAAGGAGTAAATGGTCTCAAGTGGCAGTGGGGGGATGTTTAGCTTGGATATTCGGAAAATCTTTTTCACTAGGAGGGTGGTGAAGCACTGGAATGAGTTACCTAGGGAGGTGGTGAAATCTCCTTCCTTAGGGGTTTTTAAGGTCAGGCTTGAAAAAGCCCTGGCTGGGATGATTTAGTTGAGGATTGGTCCTGCTTTGAGCAAGGGCCTGGACTAGATGACCTCCTGAGGTCCCTTTCAACCCTGATATTACAAGATTCTATGAATTTGCCTCTTTCTGGTCACAGGCTTACAGCAGTGTTACAAAATATAGTCTTGGCCAGCTAAGTCAGACTCTTACTAGACAGAAGGAAAAAAGGAAAGAGTTAGGAAAGAGAAGATGTAAGACTGGGAATGAGAAGAACACACAAAAAGGGATGGGGAGGAATGTATGTGAGACAAGGTCTCACATCACAGGTGGTATTTGGGATTTAGATGGAGCTGGTCGAGATGGTGATATCATTTGATTCTCTTGTTCTAACCCATTCTGGTCAGCCAATATGGTGAAACTCATTCCAGTAGCTAGTTTTTCTCCCCAAAGTCTTTTTCTTTAAGAACCCCAAAAGGGAGTGGTAGGTGGAACAGCCCATCCCCCTTTTGTCCACCAATTAAGTTTAATTTCTGACACAGGAATTTTGGTTCATTGATTTCTTTGGTCTCACACGGTCTTGTTTACCAAGCATGATGTTAACACAGTCCTTGAGTTACATCACTTAGCCTCTTTGTTTGGACTAATTCAGTCTCTCTGTCTCCCTCTTTTGCAACTTTTCCCATCAACATTTGCTGTTATAGATTATTGTGGCACTTTGTGAGCTCAGCTGTGAAAACTGAGTAAAATTGTAGGCTCAGTTATTACAACAGGCCCTATTCAAATAGGGGTGGTTGACGTTCTGAAATAACAAAGCCAATCAGAAGACAGGACACAGGATTAAATGTTCGGGAAAAAATAATTAATAGAGGTAGATTTTGCACTGAAAATGGCAAAAAATAAGTTTTATGGAGACTAATGTTATAGAAAAAGGATAATCTAGGGTAGTGAAAAGAGAGAAGGTTAAGATTATGCTAAGATCTCATGTGAAGGAACACAAGGTGTAATGTTTTATACTACTGTTTAATAGGTAACATTTCAATCCCAAATCTGGCAGGCTTACTTCCATGCTTTAACTTTACACATTAAAGTCAGTGGGACTACTCACAGAGTGTAAAAATGAGCACATCTGAGTCTTCCCAAGATCAGGGTCTTAGTTTGGAAAAGACTTATTTGTGCACGGTTCTGTAATTATCTTTGTTATTTTAGTATTTTATATTGTTTTCAACTGTGATTGTTGATATCTGAAGACAAGTGTTTCACAGCTGAAATGAAAAGACAGGATTCTGGACTTTCTCTTTTGTAGATCTTTCCTACACAATATTGTGTCAGTATGTGGCTTGGTAAAGGGTTTTTTAGATTTATAACATATTTGTCACATCAAGATCATTCCATATCCATTCTGTTTTGCTGAGAGAAAATGATGATGTCATCTGCCATTGTTAAAAAACTTCTAATTTTGGATGTGGTCACAGGAAGATTATTGTATAAATTGTAGTTAACTAGAAAAACAGTGCATTCTCTGAGAGGAGTGAGGTGCTTCTTTTAATAATGACAGCCACTTGACATCATTGTCCAGGGGTTCTCAAACTGGGGGTCATGACTCCGCAGGGAGAGAGGAGGTTATTATGTGCAGGGCGTGAGCTGTCAGCCTCCACCTCAAACCGCGCTTCATCTCCAGCATTTATAATAGTGCTAAATATTTTAAAATGTGTTTTTAATTTATAAGGGAGGGTTGCAGTCAGAGCCTTGCTGTGTGAAAGGGATCACCAATACAAAAGTTAGAAAACCACTGCCATTGCCCCTTAAAAAAAAAAGTATTAGCTGTTCTATTGCCTATAGATGTATGACAAATGGCTAACACCTATATATGCTCCTATGGACATATTCTGACCTGAACCTGTTCTTTCTGAAACGAGGAGCAAAGTTCCAAGTCACAAAATGGGAGTGACTTTGGCACTGCATGATGAATCAGAGGTAAATGTATAAGGAAGAATACCACTTGAAAACAAAATCTAGCCTTTACCTCCCAAACAGTGGGACTGACTTGAGTCCATTGCACAAAAGAACATTACACAGTGGGAAACACTAAATATATATATATACACCGATAAAATAAGGTAAGCAAACAAGTGCTCGTATCAAGAAATAATTGGAATTTGCCACAAACTAATCTCCAAAGAAAGAGTCTAGCTTAATTTTATCAACTGTCAGCTAATTGTAAAAGGATATATTGTAATACTTGCAGGGATAACAAATTTTTTGAATGTCTGACATTCAAAAAAACCCCAACAACAAAGCACACGGTCACTTTCTCAACTGAATGGAGGAACTGCCATATGGATGAGTTAATTTGTAAGTCCTGCATCTGTCTGCCAATAGGTTTTTTCTTGGCTTCCAGTCACAGCATCTGAGGGTGCATATTAAATCCCTGGTTGGGACCGTTGCCATAATTTTGTGCTTTCGGAATGCTGCCTTATCCCACGCACACAGGGACATATTCTCTTATGCTGGAGGGTCAATTTGATTAAATCTTGACTCAGTGAATGTTCAAAAAACAAAATAACCACACAATTGAAACACAGAAGTCCAGCAAAGTCATATGACTACATAATGAATATTAACAGTTCCATTTATATTAATGTACACTTCAAACAAATTAATTCACATCTATCATTTAAAACATTACATGTAATGTATAGTTTGTTTTTTTACAAGATTTACCATACAGATCACAATGTGGTTGTGTGTGCAATAAGCTTGGATTTAATTCACTAGTGACCTGGTTAATAACCTGGATGGTTAATAACCTGATCTCACAACAGTGGACTTTAGTCATCTTGAATGGGTGACTTTCCCCTTTCATAATTACTTCCATCTTTCGCTCCAAAACATTTCACATTATTTGCTGAATTTCACAGCAGCATTACTAAGTGTTTACTTTAATGTCATACATGGACCTTTCACTGACGTCAAGTTCATGAACAGGCTCCAGAAATCTGTAAAGCTCATGAACTTGCTGAGTTATGGTTCTTGTGCATTTCTTACTGCAATCAGTCCCTTCATAGTGGCACATTTCTAATAAAAGACAGAGCAGTGCATCACCACTGTTCATTTTGGAACTTTTTTCCCAGTGGAGACAGTTTTTCAGATTGCTGGAACTTCTGCCATTTATCAGAAAGGAGAAACTTAAGCGAGAATGCAAACTTGGTTCTTTTAAAAAGGTACAAATTTAAGAGCAAGTGCTAGTCTGAAGATATTTTACAACTATTTTCACAAATGTACCTGATTTAGCTCAGACACTCCAGAAAGTGGCTTTTTGTCCATTTGCCCCAGCGCTGAAATACCTTATTAGGAACTAATAACACTTTTTATAGACAATAAAGACACAACATTATACTTAACAAAAACAGTAAGTATATTTGGCTGCCTTTGTATGGTTGCACATTCCCTCTAGGCATGATCCTACATCATACTGAAATAGGACTCCTCACACCGTACACTTCCAGAAGAACCACCCCTGCTTTGGCTCGCTGTACCTAGTGCATACTGTACTTTTCCACTGCTAGATATCAAATACTGTAGGCCAGATTCTGGTCTCAGTTACAACAATGCAGCCCCATTGATGTTGTCCATTGGCAGTACTGCTGACCTTACAGATTATTGTTGAGGAAATGCAGGTATTGCTTAGGGGGATGCCAATTTCTTCAGTTCCCCGCCGACATCCTGCAAAACTCTCACTGCCTCCATCTTCTTTCCGTTAAACAAACCATTTTACTGTTGCTAAACCAATACTTCAGTTGCAGAAGAGATACTAGACGTAAGTGCACTGTTTGCACATCCTTAGTAGATCTGTTTTTCAGTGTTCCAAGTGGCAAACCACCACGTGCCACTGGCAATAGCTACAGGATGCCTGTGGTGTACTGAAGACTGCACTGGAATTGCAAGCTATCAGTTTAAGAGTGGAAGGATGGGCTTCCTTGGTCCTGCTTGCAAGCTAAGGGGCTCTGTCGTGAAGCACGCAATCTAGGAGCAGAAGTCAGACTGGAAAAACCCAGCCTAGAACAAGGTGGGGTGATTTGGGCCTCCCTGGTTTATTGCTTTCTGGTTTTGGTTATTACATATTATCTTCTGGATTCTAAGAATACGTGCTTGTCCACCCTGAGCATTAGTGTGCACCAGCTGGGCAGGAAATTCTAGCATGCACCATGTGTGGCAAACTAACCATCCCTGTGGACCGTACTTGTGCTCACTAAAAGCTCCCTAGTGCACATTGATGTAGTACTGCTTTGACAATGTCAACACACACTAGAGCAGTGTTTCCCAAACTTTAACAACATGTGAACCCCTTTCACTAAAATGTGAAATCTCATGAACCCCCTCCTAAAAATGAATATTTCCAGAGATTTTCTTCTTTACCCGAGTATAAATTACAAAATCAGTGATCTTGGAAATATAAAATTTGTTTTGATGACATGTTTATTACACACTATTGATTATTATTTATCATTACAGTATTTTTATTACATTATGAAAACAACAACACTCTTCCAAGATCTCACTTTCACAGCTTGTATCACTTTGAATAAGCCTGTTATAAGACAAGGCTCCTATGTTTCATCAAGAAGTATCAGATGTGAAACAGTATGAAGGCATTTAAGAAGCCAATTCAAATCATCCCTCCTACACAAGCATTCAGGTCTTGAGCAGTATAGGCAAACAAACAAAGCTTAAACTTGTTCTTCTTAATCATTTGAAAAACAACACTAGCTGCCTATTTAATTTTAAAAACAGCAAAAAACAGCAAAAACTTCAAGACTTCTTCTAAGAAGTCTTGAAGTTCAATCTCCTCAGTGTGATAGAGATGCTTGCTTTGATCTGCTTAGCTTTTGGAAGTCTAGGTTGCTGGCCCCATGCTACTCAGGGTCCCCAGAGACAGCTCTGTCCTCCATTAGGGAATTTTTTCTCAAGAACCCCCTGTAACATTTCGCGAACCCCCAGGGGATCACAAACCCCAGTTTGGGAAACACTGCACTAGAGAAAACTTTTAGAGCATGCCAGCAGGGTCCACAAGGACTTTTAGTGCACACCAGCATACCACACACTAGAAATTACACCAGGCTGGCATGCACTAATGTACCACATAGATGAGCTCTAAAGTAGTGTTACATTATAACCGTTGAGAAAGAGTATTCAATGTTTTTTTCTAACTTCTCTGTTGCATGCCATGAACATGCCCTCCAGCATAAATGACCTATAACTGCATGCTAGATATGCCAACAAGTATGAAAACACACACAAAAAACAGTGTCCCATAGCAAGGCCTCAGAACAATCACTAACCAAGCAGTAAAGCAGCAATCACAGTTACAGAAGTCACAGCAGCTGAAAGAATGTGAAAAACTTGTGCAAATCCCATCTAACAATGATCCTGACCAGCACACCCCAAGAGTCCAACACACAACAGCATCAATCTCGTGGTTATGAAAAGAACTGGAGTTCTTAGATTTTAGAGCTGGAAGGGACCAGTCTGCATAGCACAGGCCTTAGAACCTCACATGGCAGTTCTGACATCAACTGTATCATCATCTTGTACCTTCACTGGGATTAAACCCAGGATCTCTGACCAGGCCCCATCTATCAGAAACAAACCCCTGTATCACTGAACCAGGGCACACTGTGCAACCTTGTCCCAGCTCTCCCCTGCCTGCCTCCAGCTCTATGCTAGACACCATTTTCAAACACATAAATCACTCCGCGTGATCCTTTTAGATCACACGGCAAGTTATGACTGCTCGGAGTTAACCCATACTTGAGGAGCGCTTTGTCCCATATTTTTCAGTCAGTTTGTATTTACGTTTCCCCTTTCCTCCGAGGAACCCAAAGCACTTTACAAACATTAACAAATTACCCCTCACCTCACCACACCTCTGAGGAGGGCAGTATGCTCCTTCCCATTGTAGCCCACACCACACCACAGTTAAGCGGTGTGTTGTTAGTGTGTGGCTCTAATTATTATTATATAAGGCTGCCTTTTGGGGTTGAATGCTTGTGGCATTCACATCCTTACTCGAGATTTACTGCTGCCTTTTAGGTTACCTTTAAACTTGCTTCTCCTCTCTGCTGCATACTGTACAGGAAGGAAGCACATGACCTCAGGATAGTTACATGCAACCGAGATTACGGAGTGAAAGCCCTACAGAGGGATTTGCGAGATTACGTGGGTTGCCAAAAAAACAGAGATTATGACATAACCTCCTGCATTTTCCTGCAGAAAAGATTCTTACTGAAGAACTGCACATTTCAGCAGTTACCACATATGGTAAAGCTCTGTGTACAGCATTGCTTAGCAATTCCCACACTCCATATTCTCTGTTACGAAAATAGATCTAGACTACAGTTTCTCCAGTACCAGAGCCAAAATGGAAACAAGAGAAACATGTTCTGTTAAATAGCCATTTAGCACAACAATTGATGAGAACTAGCATATAAAATAATGATGTGGAAAATGCAATGTAAATTTTTTAGGAGTACAGGATGCTTTAATGCTTGCACAATCAATTCTGCACAGCAGCAATATGTCAAACTCTTCAGAGCAGGGACTCTCTATCTCATTTATTCAGGCCTAGCACAATGAGGCCCTGACCCAGTCCTGTGATCTCTAGGCACTACTATAATAAATTTACTCATGGGGAAAATCTATGCCACTGCGCAATGCAGAATTTTGTAGAAATTAATGTTGGACATGCAGAATTTCCTTCCCTCCCCCATAGAAATGAACTGCAGAGATGTTAGAAACCACAATGGGCCATTGGATATGGCACAGCCCCATTTGCAAATAGAAGACAAGGCTAAGGGGAAGGGGAGGGAACTGAGGGTTCCCACCAGCTGCAGTTCCCCACAAGCCATGAAGTAAGGAGGCAGCAACAAGCAGGAAACTTCATGCAAGCCAGAGACCCAGCATCAGGCTGTTTCTCCCTCTGGATCCCTGGGCTGTAGGAAAGTAGGGTCTGCAAGTGTCTAGGCTGGGGAGAGGGCACAACTGGGCATTATGGGGTAGGGGGTGAGAGTGTCTGGGCTTGGGGGGACCCATGGCTGGGCTCTGGGGGGCAGAGGGGTGTCGGAGCTGGGGGCGGGGGCGCGCAGGGAACGTGAGTGTCTGGCCTCCTGGTTGGGCTCTGTGTGTTTGGGGGAAGAGGATAGAGAACAGGAACTGAGCTGTCATAAGGGTTTCTTTACATCTCTACTCCTGGGTCTTTTTGAAATAAATTACCAAAATAATTGAAACTGGAATGATTATATAGCATTATTTTGACAGATACAATTTGTAGAATTTTAAAATATTGTGTGCAGATTTTTTAATTTTTGGTGCAGAATTCCCCGATGAGTATATAATAAAAATAATAAAAATATGGAAAATAGTTAAATCCCTGCAAATCAATTCCCTGTGATTTAGTGGCAGAGATGAAAAGGCATCTCTAGAATGAAGAAACAAATGGATTATATCACTTCAGCAAACTCCAGTGTCAGCACTAAAGTGAAGTTCATACACAATTCCACAGGGAATTTGAAATGCACAAAAGGGCAAAAATAAATCCCAACCCAGTGGCTGCATTCAGTATTCCCATTTGACCAGATTATTAGGAAATCTGCTATGATCAATGCAAGAAAAGGTAAAGGTCTGTCTAGAGCTTGGGATATATTACACACCAATCTAAGTGCAGTACATGGTATCTTAACATATACAGTATACCATCACAAGTATTCAAGGAACAGAGGATGCTGATGCAGAGAGTACTGAAATATTAGGCCTACAGCTTTTCTTTCACCAGCTTTTAAAATGTTATTTCAGATTTACATTCATGTAAGCCAGTAGTATCAGGCCAACTCCTTTCTCAACTGCAACTTCAGGTTCCAGATGGTGCACAGTAGTAATTAAGGAACCGAAAAGCAAGGAAAGGGTTAGTTTTCTGCAGGGGTTCCAGAAGGCTGCACTGGGAAAGGGGCCCAGGCAGGGCTGGTCTTAGGGAAAATGGCACCCTGTGTGAAGGTGCATTTTGGTGCCCCTGGCCCCCTGGGCGTGGTGACCCCATTGCCCCGGCCTCCCTGGGCTCCCCAGCTTCCCCTTCCCTCCCTTTGCCTGAAAGACATGCTTCCCCTCGTGTGTCCCTAATCCTTGCATCTCCTTCCCTCCTAACTCCTGCAACCCCCTCCTGCACTCATGAGGGGAAACTGACTTGGATGCACGAAGCAGCTGGCATTGCTCCTTGCCCTCCCACCCACCCCAGACTGCTGCTCCTCTGCCCCACACACCCCTTGGGAACTGAGGTCAACTTACATCCTTACATCCAGGTCTCCTTACATCCAGGTAACTTTCCCACCAGTGTAAGGAGAGGGCATGAGAGCTGAAGCTCCTGATGCCTCACAGTACAGTCCAGGTGGGGAAAGTGACCTGGATACAGGGAGCCTCACCCGGTGTGGGGAAGAGGAAGGGAAGGAAGGAAGACTGTGTGAAGGAAACTATGTGTGTGAGTGTATATGCATGAGTAAAAACAGCTAACCAAGGCCAAAGCTGGCCAAAACACCAGCCATGTGCTGCTCCCAGTAAAAGGGAACCATCACACTATCTCATCCTTCACATTTCTCATATGAAAGACCAGGGCTTAAATTCAATTTTTGTATGAATAGGAGGCGAATTTAAAAATTGTTTAAAATGTTTTAAAAATAAAATTATGGAAAACTTAAATATATTTAAAGTGTCATTATTTATACTAGTCTTCCCCCCCCCCCCCCACCGCCCCAGGCAGAGAGGCACAGAGGCTATGATCAGGACCAGCTGTGCCCCCAAAAGATCAAACCCAAATTCCTCCCCAGACCAAACCAGACCAGACCCGCATCCCTCCCCAGACCAGCGGCACTGGTGGGGGGATGGGGAAAGGGGGCACTGAATCTTCCTCAGCGGTGCTGGGGTGGGGAGGCGAAGGGATTCCAGTTGCTCTGCGGGGCCCATGCCAAGGGGGCTTATTTGGAGCAAGGAGCACGCACTGGTCAGGGTGTCCATCCACTGGGTGCTGATGCCACCTCCTGCCCAGCATGGCCCAGGACCGCCCACTCTCCCTGAGCTCTTCATTCGAATAATGGAGGGGCTGTGGCAGGCACATGGGGTGGAGGGAAGCTGCATGCTTAGCACCCTGCCACCCGCGCTGCCCCAGGCCTGTCAGGGGACCAAGAGCCACCCAGGGAGGAGGCAGAGGCCACACCAATGGGGAGCCCAATTGTCCACAGCGCACGGCAGCCAGAAACCCCCAGACCTGCTACCCAGCCTCTCTCTTCCTCTCCACTCACTTCACCAAGTGGTATGAGCCTCTGGGGGGAGGAGGTGGGGCTGGAGCAGAACGGCAGCAGCTGAGGACTCCTCTTAGTCCTTGTCACTGGCAGGAGCCCTCAAGTGGCAGCCTGCCAGCCAAGAGGAGCAAGTGGGTGGGTAGGGGGGAAGGGTTAGGGGGCAGGGAGACGGTAGCCCTTGGCCCACCAGCCAAGAGGAATCAGGGAGCAGAGGCTGGGTTGGGTGGAGAGGAACCAGTGCAGCAGCCACTTGGCCACAGCACGCAAGTGGAGCACTGGGCCGGGCCAGCATACAGTGCCCTCTTTAGCAGGCCACCCTGGGCGGCCACCCCGGCTGCCCACCCCAAAGGCCGGCCCTGATTGCTTTCTATAAATACATCAGAGGGAGAAATACCAGGAAGGAAGTAGAGTTATTTAAGTGAAGCGCCAGTGTGGACACAAGAACAAATGGATATAAACTGGCCATCAACAAGCTTAGGCTTGAAATTCAACAAAGATTTCTAACCACCATAGGAGTGAAGTTCTGGAACAGCCTTCCAAAGGGAGCAGTGGGGGCAAATAACCTAACTGGCTTCACGAGTCAGGTGGCTAAGTTTATGGTGAGGATGGTATGATGAGACTGCCCACAATGGCATGTAGCCAGTCCATGAGTGCTAGTAGCTAATGTCCCCAGTGGCCGGTGATGGGACACCAGATGGAGAAGGCTCTGAGTTTCTATAGAGAATTCTTTCGTGGGTGTCTGGCTGGTGGGTCTTGCCCCCGTTATTTGTGGGGGAATTCTGTGCCACTGGGCAATGCAGAATTTTGTAGACATTAATGTTGGGCACACAGAATTTCCTTCCCCCCTCTCCCCGCAAAAAGAAAGAAATGGGCTGCAGAGATGTTGGCCACCACTAGGGTCGCTGGACCTGGCAGACCCCAGCTTGCAAATAGAGGACAAGGCCAGGGGGAGGGAACTGGAGGGTTCCCAGCATGCCCTGAAGGAAGGAGGTAGCGGTGCACAGGAAACACCGTGCAAGCCCAGGACCCAGCATCAGTCTGTTTCTCCCTCTGGATCCCTGGGCTCTAGGAGGGTAGGGTCTGTGAGTATCTGGGCTGGGAGGACCCTGCAGCTGGTGGTCTGTGCAGGGGAAAGGGGTCTGAGTGTCAATATCAGGGCCAGGGAAGGCCCCACAGCTGGCCTTGGGGGCACGGGAAGAGGATGTGAGTGTTTGGAGCCCCCAGCTGGGCTCTGTGGGGATAGAGGGAAGAGAAGCTGAACCTGGGTTCTTATAGGGGCTTCTTTAACTCTCTACTCCTCGGGGAATTTTTATGTGTGTTTACATTGTTACAGACATACTTGCTGACAGGTATTTTAAAATAAATTACCAAAATAATTGAAATTCTTGTGATTACATAGTGTTATTTTGACAAATTTACAGAATTTTGCAGAATTTTTAATTTTTTTGCCACAGAATTCCCCCCGGAAGTACCATATGCTTAGGGTCCAACTGGTTGCCATATCTGAGTCAGGATTCCCCTGGGTCAGATTGGCAGAGACCCAGGGGGTTTTTCACTTCCTCTGCAGCCATAGGTCACTTGCAGGTTTAAACTAGTGCAAATGGTAGATTCTCTGTAACTTGAAGTCTTTAAATCATGATTTGAGGAGATCAGTAACTCAGCCAGAGATTATGGGTCTATTACAGCAGTGGGTGGGTGAGCTTCTGTGACCTGCAATGTGCAGGAAGTCAGATTAGATGATCACAGTGGTCCTTTCTGGCCTTAAAGTCTATCAGTCTATGAGCAACAGATGGGAGAACAGCAAATAATATCCCTTCCAGCAATCTCCTTCCCATACCAAAATTAATAATGGAAGTAATAACACTAGCACTTAACATAACAGCTCTATTATTTGCTTCCCTTCCTCTGTGCAGCTGCTTACATTGTAAATGCCTCAGGGCAAGGACCTACCTTCCATGTCTGAAGTGCCTAGTGCACTGTTGGCATTAAAATAATAATAAAATATACCCAAGTATGTGTCTGTGTAAATTATTTATACATGTTTTTGATTCTTATTTGGCTATTTTGCCAAAGCTGCCTTTACCACATATTCCAAATTAATTATTACCATTATAGTGTTATACAAAGTTAGAGGTATGTTATCAACAAAAGGATGTAAATTAAACTTGTCAGACATATTACATAAAGTAAATACAATTTGTAACAAGAGGAAGAAAATTCTAGCAAGAAGTCTGTCATATAATGTAAAAGAAAAAAATAGATTAGGAGCATCTACGTAGAAAACCTGTCCACAGGCACAATCTAGTGGTAGACAGTGATATTGCAATGCAAGTACTGGTGCTTAAAGAGCATGTTCATTTTGAATCTATATGCTTTAAATGAATAACTTGTATCATTTTTAGGGAGGCAGCACGGACTATGGAATAGGACACTAGAAAAGAGATCTATTTCCAGCTTTGCCAATGATTTGCTGTGTGAATGGGAGCAAATTACTTCATCTTTCCATGCCTCTTCTCTTTCTACCTTTCATCTGTCTTGTCTCTTTAGATTATAACCTTGGTGGGTCAGCGACTGTCTCTATGTCTTTGTACAGCACCTAGTACGATAGGGTGCCCCAAACTTGGTCCAGGCCTCTAGGAGCTACCATAACATCAATAATAGTAATTAATGCTATTAATAGATAACACTGCTCCCCAAAGATGACTTGTGCTTGCTGATAGTGGAGGAGGGGACAGAGTGAGGGAAGCCGGCTTCAGCAGTGTTTCTGAGCATGCTCAATACAAGCCAAGCAGCAAATTGGGGTGGGAGGGGACTGTGACCCCATATGTCTCACCTCATGCACTTCTGCTGCTCCCTGTGTGAAACGAAGAAGAAATAATAATTATGCCTGTGAGGTGGTGGATAACATGCAAGGGAAATCATGCATGATACAGATTGAGATTAAACAATATTAGTGAAAAACATGGTAACAAATGAAATAGGAGCTGCCTTCTAACATGCAAGACCAATGCAGTCAATAACTCTCTAGGAGGAGAAGCTTCTATATTTGCCCTGAATCAAGGGCAAAGACATTTAGCTCACTTCAGACCTATGCTATGTAAATAGGTGCCATTGTACTCAGTTTATGTATGTAAAAAGTTCCCAGGTTTACTCTGAAGCGACGTGTCTTAAGTTACAGGAGATGAAAAGCTCTTTGCTCAGGAAAGTGGGTCCTCTTCGTTACTAAATAAAATTGGTCATATACTCTTCCTAATACATTGGCTTCCCAGTGCATTGTATCATCTATGCCAGTTTAGCAGTCACCAGGTAATGGCGTTCATACCTAGACTTCAAAGGAAATAAATCGTATAGGAGACAGACCCTTAGAAAAGGGCATTGGTGCAGAGCTTAGCCTACAGTTATGACCTCAAGCACAAGGATTTTGAGATAAAGGCAGAACCCATGATAGATGGAGAGACAGACACAGAATGCTAGAAATGTAATCTCTCATTTACTAGTACTGTAACTATAAGATTTAATCTACCTCACTTGGGTGTTCCCTACCCTCTATGCTAAGCATGATATTATTCCATTTACCTTTGATTTAGTTAGATTTACTAATAAACTTTGGTTTACTTCAGATTTTTCTTCCTCTGATGGTATCCAAGTATACCAGAATAGTCACTATGGAGCATTCTTGAAAGCAAATGTCTGATCTCAGGCAAGATATAAAAGGAAGTTGAGAGGTAACTGACCTGCAGGGTTCACACCAAGGTAAAGTTGTGTAGACAGACTAACTGAAGTTAGCCAGGAGCGTGGGGGAAGGCTAGTGATCAAGAGGAGCGGGGAAATGAAAGTTACATTGATGTGTATATTAATCACATTTTTTACCTTAAAACATTTGGATCCTTTTCCTGGCAGAGTAAACTTAGCAATATCATCATGACTTCAAGTGGTCAGGAAAATTTGTTGTTTGGGGAAAAATCAGTGAGAATAAATAAAAACTAGACTACAAATATGTACACTGTTAAACAGGGATAGTAAATGGAAGAAGCAAAATGTAGCTTAACTCCAAGATGTAGCAGAGTTTCCAAAGAGCTCCAGCTAACAGATTTGTATTCTGGCCAACAGCCTTTTGGATACTCTCTTCTCTCTCAAATTCTGTTCCAATAGTCTCTAGCAGTGAAAGATCCCAAACCAAACCCCATACACACTGATTGCTTTGCAACACAAAAAGAAGCCTATCTGATTTCAGGTATTAATGACCCTTCCTCCTGATACAAGGGCTCAAGAGCCTATATTTTTAGAGTAACTAGTAATATGGGTTACCTCAATTCTGATACCTTAAAAGGGTCTGATTTTCATGAGTACACAGCACTTTCTGAAAATCAGGCATCCAAAAGATGTCTCAAACTGGGCACCCAAAAGTCACTAGTCACTTTTGAAACCGTAGAACTCAACAAGTCTGAAGAGATATTCTTCTCATTCACTTAACTCAGATTGTTACTAAATTCTTGTCTACACTGGGAAATCGTCTGGATTAGCTATTGCAGAACCAACTATTATGGAATAGCTCCCTGTGTGTGCACACTATTCCAGAATAAAAGGGGGGTAAACTTGCGGCGGCTTTCAATGCTGCTGAGGTGAGGTATGGAGATGTGTCCTATTTTTTATAATTAATTATTTTCACATCTCAGCCAGTTTAACTAGAACAATTAATTGTTTCCCCTATATAATTAAGGTCTCATGGTCATACAGGCAACGGATTTTCAAAAAGGACTGCAGTTTGGTCTAAGTCTGTTGCCAGTAGACTCAATGATAAAACTCTCATTGACTTTAACAAGAGCAGAGAGTTAAGTTAACTCTCAGCTCAGCACTTTTGAAAATGCCCTGATTATTACACAGTGACTTCTGTCTATAATCAAGGTTTTGTCAAGGGAAAGAACAAAAAAGAGAAATACATAAAAAAAAGTAGTTAATACGGAAGCCATGAAAAAGGTAGGGCGATTTCCATCTTATGTCAATACACAAATGTATAAGTACTTTTGCATTATCACTAAAATACCAGCAGGCTGTGCTTGTGGACCAGTTTTCTAGCTCACACATAACTAATCTTAACTTTAATTTTAAGTGATGCCAATTGTGCTTTTTCATTAAAACTGTGATTACAAAAAAAATACGCAGCCAACTAGTTTAATTCATAACCTTTGCTGCTTACATACTCCTCAACCCTCTAAAGTATTATAATTAAGATAATGCTACACCCTCACAAGATAAAAATGAGAAGTACGTGAAGAGACTGGAACATCCTCTGTTTTTCTAATAAATGTAAAATACAGTTAAATTTCTACTAAGAATGATCAGGGACTAGCAGGATTGGTTTGACAGACTTGACCACGGTGATCTACAGAACTTCAGTCCTACGTAGGGGAGGAAAGTTTTGAAGCCACACTCTGTAGGAACTCCAGCAGTTACAGAATTCAGATGCCTGCCTGCCTTCTGCCAATAAAGAACACTTAATTCTGCTATACCAATAAATTCACTGGCTACTCCTCAAATACTAGATATAGGGTAGAGTCCTGGTTCTGATCTTCAGGCTGTTTTACCTCTTGATATCTCATAAGCCAATCAGAGAGCTCCAGGAAAACTAAGTTTCTTCAGCCGGATAGGAGATAAAATGAACAGTAGCATAGCTCTTAAAGGAGCACACACAGAAAGTCTTTCTTACAAGCTGCCATCTCACTGAGCCATAGGTTCAGTGACTGACCAGTTTTGAACTCTGACATTTAATAGGTGCTGTAGCACAGAAAAAGTCACCACCAATTCACAAAGCCGCTGTACTGACACCACAAGAGTGGTCAGTGGACCGTCTCAGAATCTACCTCTTCCCGCTGCAGCCAAGACAGTCCACAACAGCAATGATCCTTCTGAAAAATGGCGCTCCCAAAAACAAGAGACAGACTAGTAACAGCTGGAGAAAGCATCTTTTCAGCCTATGGCCAAACTTCCTGTAGAATGTTCCTTCCACAAGAGTTACGAATACTCATAACATGGCCATCTTCTGACCCATTGCTTTTCCATAATAATCTATGAAAGAGAAAAAGACACTCTTGTCCTACTCCTAGCAAAGGGGAAAAGAAGAGACATGTCAGCTTCTAAAGAATTTGTTCATTCACCATGTGGATGGTGTACACCAGAACTGAGAAAATGTTCTGTTCAAAAGACATGAAAGAGTAGTAGTTTAGATTTAGAACAGCCTGGTGTTGCTAAAAAGGGGATATCTGGTTTGCCTGTGTAATGATTTTAGTTGTCGATGTGCTTCTCTGAAGCACTGTACGTTACAGTATCCTTCATGTTGTCCTGTAAACGCACATCCACTGACCCAAAAGAAATAAAGCTGGCAATAAATCTATTTTTGACACTAATGGAAAAAAAAGTGTATTTTTCTTCTCCCAAGCTGTCCTGGATGATCACATACTGCCATCTGCTCTTTGAAGCTGAAATGCCATCAATTCATAAAATGGGGCCAAGATTTTCAAAAATAGTAAGCCTAAAGTTAGACTCCTAAATCCATCTTTGGGCATTTATTTGATCTTCAAAAGCACTGGGCACCCACTGGCTCCAACTGACCTCACCTTTTAGTGAAGTTGAGGATATTAAGCACCTAGCTACCTTACAAAATCTCCTTTCAGGGTCCAAATTTTCAAAAGTATCTAGTGATTCTGGATTTCTTAGTTTTTGGATATAAAACTCAAGACTCAGCACCATCCTGCAGGAAAAAAAAAAAGTCAAGCTCCATTACACTGTCCAACTGGGCACCCCAAATTTAAAGGAACCAAAAATCACTAGTTATTTTTAGAAATTTGGGCCAGTGCCTAAGTTTACCATCCTGCTTTTTAAAACTCTGGCTTGAAATTTTAATTTCTTCTTTATGAACATAACAAAAGAGAAACCTAATTTCTGAGTGCTACAGCATTGAAAATAATTTTTAGAAAGCATCAGAACTCTTTACATAGTTTTATAGGGGTGCATTAAAGACTTTCAGCAGTAAGCACGAATCTCTCTTACAGCACGTTATTGATATACAACATTCATTTTAACTTCAAGTGGATACGAAAAATACATTCTCCTATCAACTGTGTACGTAGCAAATATGTCCATAAAGACATTTTTTACCCTACTGGATAGTTGTGTTTATATAATACCCTAGTAATAAAATATAAAAACCTGCAAAGTATACAAGATGTTTTCCCTGTATTAGTGACTATCATTTTGATGTGAAACCCACTTTAATGACTACCTGACAAAGAAAACTTTTAAAAGGAATGATTTTCCTTGACATGAATGCATTCATCTACTGTTTGTTGAGTGATATCTTCTTAAGCAGCTAGCAAAAGAACACAATAAATCAGTGGCTCACCACCCTTGTAGCACTGAAGGTTGTAATGGCAACCTGTCAGCAGCCTGAGGGTGGCACTTAAGTTGCAAATAAGTTTACATAAATAGATATGTGCATATAAGATGTTGTTTATATTGTTTTAACTATGTCTATATTAAAAGTCCTTTAACACTGCCGAATGACAACATATGCCTTGAGGGCTTTAGGGCTTTGCTTCAGTCAAAGCAGGGCCCCAAACATCCAGCTCCTGTTGAGATGGCCACACATTCTATGGAATGAAGTTCTGAGACTGTTAAGTGATTGCAATGTTTGGATTTGTGCAGAGGTCCGTTCACAAATATGTAAATATTGCCAAGATCCACTAGCAGCCCTCATACCAAACTCTAGATTCATCCCTCCCTTGACAGACCTTTATACAAATTCAGCACATTTCATTCACAAAATGCTAACCGAGGTGGACAGAAGCATCATGAGCTAGATGACATGACTGGGCACAGTTCCATTGAGTTACGCCATCCTCTGACCAGGAATCAATAATTCTCGCTGTACTTCAGCTCCACTTCTTCAGACTGAGCTGAAGACCAGGGTGCGGACAAGCTGAACAGGGCTGTCACTCATATTGCTTGAGCTTTGGTTGGCAAGTCAGGCAGAAGTTCATTTGTCTGAAGCTGCTCAGAATAACATACTGCTGCAAGGACAGGCCTCTACTGTACTGGCATCTGCAGACAATGGTATCAGATCCCTTGGGCTCCCAAAGCAAAAAGCACCAACCCACTCCAGCCCACTAGCTAAGACCTGCAAGCAAAGGACCCTCTGCAACTTCTGCTCTCCCAGCAAAAGTCCCACTAACCCAAAACTTCCTCTTTTCAAACTCCTAAAACTAATATTTTGGCAGAGTCTGGTAGCCACGAAGCAGATTCAGACTTGCAGAGGGCTCCCTTAGCCTTGCAGGGAATAGCAAGCCCTACTGCAGAGGGAGCCTTCTACAAGCTACCTTGGCTGGCTGCTAGCAAACTCCCAGAATCTCACACACAGAGATATGGCACTTAAGTATCATATTTATATTTGAAATAGGATTTTGCACTCTCTTCTCTAATATTAAAACTATAAATATCTGATTTATGTCCATATAGACCTTGGACAGTTTTTTTTAATATAACTATCAGTAGATATGAGTATTGAAATTATCTTGTAACTTTAATGGAAGTTATTTCAGGTGAAACCCTTTTCTTATCACTTCAGACCCAATCCTGAATTCTTTGCACACCGAAAACTCCCATCAGCACCTGCAGAAGTTTAGAGTGCACAAGGATTACAACGTCAGGCCTTATCATAATGTAGCAATATTGCCTAAAATAAAAATGAAAATAAAGTGAAAGATCTAAATAATGATCAGAGTCAGGCCTTATCATAATGTAACAATAATGATCAAAGTCAGGCCTTATCATAATGTAACAATATTGCCTAAGATAAAAATGAAAATAAAATGGAAGATCTAAATAATGACCGGTACCTGGGCACAATTGTGATTGGCTCAATAGAAACACATATAGTAAAACCTCAAAATTACGAGCACCAGAGTTACAAACTGACATGTCAACCACACACCTCATTTGGAACCAGAAGCATGCAATCAGGCAGCAGCAGAGAAGAATAAACGCAAATACATATAATACTATGTTAAACATAAACTACTAACAAATAAAGGGCAAGTTTAAAAAAAATATTTGACAGGGCAAGGAAACTGTTTCTGTGCCTGTTTCGTTTAAATTAAGACAGCTAAAAGTAGCATTTTTCTTCTTCATAGTAAAGTTTCAAAGCTGTATTAAGTCAATATTCAGTTGTAAACTTTTGAAAGAACGACCATAATATTTTTTCAGATTTATGAACCACCTCCATTCCTGAGGTGTTCGTAACTCTGAGGTTTTCCTGTAACTGGCCAATATAGTATATATTGAAGGGTTTATTTTTTGAACATGACACTTTCACATTTCAAGCTACTCAGATTTACAAAGTAAGTGACCCTTTACAAGTTGTGAATTAGCTCTTTATGCAACAGCAGCTCAACATATAGTAGACTAAAATTTTTAGCATCATCCTCTTTGAAGTTAAGGACATCCATGCCATTTCGATATGACTGAGATCTTTCAACAGTAGCTTTTAGTTAATGAGCATCCTTGGGGCCAAAGTCTGTGTTGACTCATGCCCCACTCAACACCATGGACTTCGGCCGCATACGTTAATTCAGAATCTAATCTGCTTTGATAGGTTCCAGTAATCAGATCTTAATTGTTTTTTTTTAAAATGTGTTGTGAACAGCTTGTGCTGTTTAATTAACAATAGCCGGCAAATTCCTGGAGAGACATATGCTGATAAGGAGGAAGGATGGTCCTGTGATTCAGTTACAGGAGTGGGAATCCCCAGATCTGGGTTCTTTCCCCTACCTCTGTCAGCATCTTCCTGTGTGACCTTCAGCAAGACTCAGCCTCTTGGTGCCTAAGTCTCCTCATTTGTAAGAAGCAGGTAATAATACCTCCCAATCCCAGAGGAGTGATGTGAGGTTAATTCATTAATGTTTGTAAGACTCTGATTTCCTTGGACAGAAGGAACGATATATTTATGAAACAGAGGCCCACTGATGGTTCACTATTGTCTCAGCAACTCTTGGGAGACCTGACCCACTCACTATAGCTAACACACTGTTGTTATGATATGTATCCAGAAGGTAATATATCACTGGAAAACGTATAACCCACTGATCATGAATATTCTTGCATGATGTATGCGCAGAGTGTGTTATCAGTTTCTGCTAGAATACTTGCTTGTCTGACCAGCTAGGTTGTCAGGTAGATACAAGGAAGGTACATTTACCTAAAAGGCAAACAAGCGATCAACCTAACACGATGGAGAGATAGCCTCAACTGCCATGATGAGGGGTGGGGAAAGGAGATGACAAAAATCAACCTGGAGTCAGCCCCTTGGTGGACACAGCACACTGAGCCCCCAGGAAGGCTTCCTAAAGCAAGGTCACGGAACTTCAGAAGGTCATTTTGGCATCCTTCACCTGAGTGGCTAAAGGTGCCAGAGCTCTTGAAATCACAGAAAGTTGGATCCTTCAACACCAGGGGTTGAAGTCTCTAGGAACTGACTATAGGTGAGAAACCTGCTTAGGCAAAAGGTTGGAACTTGATGAAATTAAGTTTTAGTCCTTAGAAGTGTATTTTTACTTTGGTTGGTTTGTAACTATTTCTATCACTTAAACCTATGACCGGTTCAATAAACTTGTTTTACTTTTACTATAAACCAATTCAATGCTTTGACTGAAATAAAAGTGTTTATCAAACTCTGATTAATGAGCTGCCATTTACTGTTTCTTTAAAGGAGCAGTAAACGATAGCTTTGAGAGTGTTCCAGGAGAGGGATGCACACTGCTGGGAAAAGTCTCTGGGGAAATTAGGGACTGGTGTGGTGTTTAGATCACCCTTGTAACTTGGCAGTGGAAGCCAGGGTCTGACATGCATACTTGTAAGGCCGGCTGGTGGTGTCAGGGCTGTGGGCCACAGCAGCATAGCATTGAAGGCATCCAGTGCTGCAGGGCAGGCTGTAACACCCCACTCCCCAGTCTGGGTTGAACCTCAAAGCCTCACAGAATTATATACGGATAATTATCAAACCATATGCTCCCATTTAACATGGGCACACACTGCCTTTTTAAAACATCCCATCAGCCTGGAAGTGGGGAAGAGTCACCATTAGACCCAAACGTTGGCTGCTACTGTTGATAAAGACTGAAGTTCTGTTGAACCTTCCTGAGCATTGCTACATCAGTAACAAGCACTTTTCAGGTCTTGCAGTTGCTTCAGACTTATGCATTTGTTTCAGCCATGCCATGGGAGAAATGGGTATGTAGTGTTGTGTCTTTTAAAGACCCAGTAGAGCCTGTTTTTTGTTCAATTCCTTAGAATAAAAATGTTAGGTTAAAATGCTTCATAGTAGCATACCAAGCAATTCTGTACTTGGAAGAGAAGCACCTATCCATGGACAACATTCATATGTATAGCTATGTGTGTATGTACACGTGTCTGCCTGCATACCAAAACGCAGAATTCATCTTGTACCGACATGAAAATAACCCTTGGAAATATACATCACTATTCCAAAAGAGTTTAAGCTATTTATTTCTTTTGCCAAACCAAGCCAGGGTGGAAATGAGACCAGGATTTCAAACAAACACACGCCACCACACAGCAGAAGTTTCCTGCTGAAATTAGATTGACAGAGCTTTAAAAAACAGACACACACACACACAAATCAGGCCAACCCTAATTGCTCATTATAGAGGATGGAGATGGGAAAGGATGATGAAAGGAAATTTAAGTGTCTGACACTACTTCTTTGTCATATATTTACACCTTTATTTTTGTTTCACAATTTCAGTTAGACACTATTAACACAACCTTGAATTTCCTGGCTTTGTTGTTGAGTGTATTGTGCCCCCTGCTGTATTACTTTTCAGGAGAGGGTCAGGAAACAGAGAGTCACTGCTCCCCCACAAGCAGCATGGCAGTTTCTTTCCATCATGCAAATACAGTACTAGAAGAGAGAACCAGCCAGCCTCCAACATGTACTACTTCCCCCAGGGGACAAGATCTGTGGGTTGGAAGTGTGTGGCACTTCCATTAACTATCATGTGTGCTGCTGTCGTTAAGAAGTACTAGCTGAGATGCGCACTTCACAGTGAGCCCCACACAGTCCTACTTGTCGGCTCCTGTATTTGATCTGATTCAGCAAAGTACTGAAAGTAGAGTTAATTGGAAGGAAAAGAAAGGAAGACAAGGGGGGAAATAACATCAGTAATAAAGGTTCTCTGTCTGAATGGGCACTGCTGCTAATGTTCAGCTGAAAAGGAGAGCAACACTGAATCTGCCATTTACACTGTATTTTGACATGTTTTTGCAATTGCACATTACAGCATGATTTTTATGGAGAGCAATACCATTTGAGACATTATCAAATTTATTCATTGTGCAGAGCCAGATGCTCCTCTCCACTTAAGCTAATAGAGGGAGACAAACCAAGAAAGTGGGTATAGGCACGGAAGGGGGCAGCAGAAGCTCTGTGGAGATGTAGCCCTTCTGCCACCACCTTTGAAAACTTGGATGGGGAGGGGCTGTCGGGGCCAGTGCCTGTCACTGTCAGGATATTCGACTAGATTAGCCACGGCTCTGATGTTGTCTGGCAATTCCTATGTAAATCTGAAAATAGTGCAGCTGGGGAGAATAGAGGGTGTGTTTTGCTCTCATCCTTGCTTCCCATCTCTCTTGCAGGGAGGCCAGAATGCAGATGCACAAGAACACTGTTGCCTTAGCATAAGTGAAAGACTTCTTTACCGACCAAAACTACTAAGTGCCAAAATTTGTCCCTTATGGCTTAATTAAAAATTACTTAATATATCATCCTACTCTTTTCCTCCCTAAAGGATGCTTATCTGCCCTATCAGAAAACATTAATAGAAGTAAGGCACATTTTTATAAACCTTTCAAACAATTACTTGCAAAAATCCTGCATTATCCTCATGATCATGCAAGTGTCACTGCTTCTCTCTCTCTGACACAGGATGTGAACTGCCAGGAATTTAAGAAACTGAGCTAGTCACTCATTCCCAGCTTGGTCTAGAAAACAAGCTGCTTCCAATATTACCTAGGACCCCGATATAAAGAATTTATGCACATGCTGAACTCAGAGCACACACAGGCCCATTAACTCCTTCAGTGGAACCACTCATATGCTTCAATTCAGCACACGTTTTGCTGAAGTGAAGTTTAATTGCTTCGATAAATCAGGCCTCTGTGAGTATTTGTTATCAAACTGTATGACTGTGATGTCGTGGCCTGAGATTTGCACTTTTTTCCTTGTTCATGTCAGCATCACTGTTGAATTACAAGTGTTGCAAACAGAACAAACATATTGATTTCCCCCATCCCGGCCCCACTAGAGGTTAATTTACAGGTACATCCAAACATACAGGTGGCAGTATTGTACCTTAGAAGTGTGCCCACGCACTGTCTCTCTCAGAAGCACAGAAGGGAGAGGAATCATAGATGTGCTATTCTTCCTTCCTCACATATGTAGCCTGCACAAGGTGCAGCTTGTGGATTCATCTGAGCACTTAACCAGACAGTGCTGACCAAACAAACAGCAGACACCTTGATCTGAAAAAGATGAGATGTTTCAATCTGTACTAAGTAGCCACTGCCCTTAATGATTTTAAAAATAAAACAAAAATAAATGAAACATATCAACTATTAATATTGTCACATTATGCCATCACTAGTAGTGGATAATATAATGTGTACTGTTACTACTGACAAGTCATGAAATATTGTAAAAATAATACAACTATTAAAATGACAATCAAATCTGAAACATTTTGAAATTCTGAAAACAATCCAAAATTAACTTTCTTTTGAAACTGGAAAGAATATTTTTTTACTTTAAATTTCCAGGAGAGAAGGACATTTGATCAGAATCAAGATGATATCACAAAAATATCAAGGTTAGTCAAGACAGAGTTTTCCAGTGGAATCATGTTTCAATGAAAATTTTCCAAACTACTGCTCGAATTCCAACATATCAGGAGCTACACTGGAACATCTTGGCTATCAGTAAATTACATGTGTTGGCAGCTCATAACTATACAATGACAGCAAAACAAACTAATTTCCTCCTGCTCCAGAACCACAGGCCTCTCTCAAATTTCCATGAGCTGTTAGCAGAATGGAGTTCTTAGGGTGACCAGACAGCAAGTGTGAAAAACTGGGACAGGGGATTGGGGATAATAGGAGCCTGTATAAGAAAAAGACCCAAAAATCAGGACTGTCCCTATAGAATTGGGACATCTGGTCACCCCAGGGGTTCTAGGACACAAATGAGCAATTCTGATTTCATCCAATGACAGGGAGTGATGCACAATTACAGTGTTTTTCAAAGGTGAGGAATGCCTTTCATCTTGAAAGATAAAAGCATCTGAACTACATACAGGCCATGCAATGTTTAAATGCAGCCAAATCCAGGGTGGCGATTGATTCCCAACTGGTTGACATCACTGCACAATTGAACATTTAGTCAAAAATGTGTGTCCTGAAAGCTTTAGTTCAATAAACACTAAACAACTATCTCCCTTGGAAAGATGAAGTGACCCTGCTAAGGCTTGGATTTATCATGGTCACAAAGAGCCCAGGGCATTCAAAGGCCCCTAAGAGTCCCTCTGATCGCACAGCATGCAATAAGGGTGGGAGGGGAACAATAGTCAGCTAGAAAAAAGACTGTACCTTTCAAACGTCCAGGGTGATTAACAGAAACAATGCACAAAATATTTTTTTAAAATTCTGAAATACACCACAAGAGTCCTTTTAAAAAGTGAGCAGCAGCAGAGCAGCAAATAGCAGTGTGTAAGGGCACTCAGGAAGGGGGATGACTCAGTGTGACCAAGCAGGGCGAGGGCTGTGAGTAGGACTGGCTGAGAGCAAATGGACGTGGGTGGTTATGACTGAGTATCACCGTAGAGGAGCAAATTAGCGAGACTTCATTCCAGTGACTGTTGGAGGGGGAGTCATACAGCAGCAAATTCATCCTTTAAATCTTTTAGAAATAAATACATTTTCTTCAATTAGCAAAACAATAAAAATAAAGCTGATTTTATACAAAGATACCAACCAGAATGCTCTAGTCATTAAAAACCCTGGCGTTATATCATGTGATCTTTACTCAAGTACTGATCTATGGAAATCTTTGGTATGCCTTCACTGCAGTTACCCCAGCTTTTTACCTGGGCTTCAACCCTAACTCCCCTACTGTTCACACAGAAAAATCTTTTAATAAGGGGTTCTGTGTGCTTTGAAACCAAGCTTGTTTACCCCATGGGGAATAGAGGTTAGAGGTTTCACTTTAACATGATCTCCTACCTATCTACTTAGCAGTGTGCAGGCTGTAGCCTGGTTTACAGAACTCAGGTGCTGATAGTCCTCCAATGCCCTCCCACTCTCCTTTGTGGGCTGGGTTTCCCTGGTGTTTTATCTAGTGCATTGTTCAAAAACACAGGACAGGCCACTCCTAGAGCCTAACCTGAGTTACTGCAGTGCCAGTGTGGGCATATCTACGTGGGTGTGACTTGAGTATTGTCTAGCTGGGTGGAAGGTCACACCTGGATTTGGCTAATCCCGGTGCCCAGATCTGGGTATACTCTGCAATGAAGACATACTCTTTGCTTGAGTAAAATAGTATGGCAGATGCCACAGTGAAGGGAGATACAAATCCTGAACTCCTTTCAAGAGCAATTCAAAGCCTGTCATCAGAATTTACTGCTATGAACAGCCTTAAGAGATGACTGGATTTCAATTTTGCAAAAGCCCTACATGCAGAACCACAGAGAAATCATTTGAGGGAAAAAAGGGCTGCAAACACACAGTCTTCATGGGACTGTAAATAGCTTTCCAGAGTGAGCAATCATAATTAAAATGGAGCCAAGTGACATGGAAGAGCAGTTGATAAATTACAGGTCTGAGAGTTGGGGAGAAGAGCATATCTGGCTACATGACAATCAAAAATAGTAAATTAAATTTTGAGCTCCAATACACTTTAATCATATCCAAAACAGAAAACAAGGATGAAATGTGAACATGCATCTAAAAATCTTGTCAACTTAATGTCTATTTTTTAAAAAATTTGAATTATAATCAGGGAGTAATACCTGTACACACCAAGATTTCTCCAAAGCATATAGCAGAAACAAAAACAAGATGCTCCCACAGACCTTCATGGAAACAACAAAAATAGAAGTCAGATTCTCCTGATCCGAAAACCACAGGTTTTCCTTCATTTGCACTAAAGGACAAGCTTCATTAGCTACCAGCAGTATGTCATTTGTGCCTCTGATACACTTGAGCCATTCTGATCTTCTTCAGTAGAGGGCAGTATCGCATATATTTGTTGTAATTAAATGGGTAGAGTGTATTATATTGGAAAAGCACTTACATATTGTACAATTAATTTTTTTAAAAAGTCACCTACATGCTGCTTCAATATATTTTCAGACTCAACACCTCTCTCTATCTGCAAAAGCGTGCTGAGTTTGTTAATCCACATCTGGAATAATCCAAATCTCCCCCTTTTTGCATGGAACTTCTCTAAGAAAAATACTTCATTAGAAAATCCCTCCCCTTCACAGACTAGCTTCCTGCTGAAAGGTAGGAAAAGATCCAGGAGCACAGATCTGAGCAGGACACACTGGGCCTGGGGGATGTTTTGCCAAGTGACATGTTGAAAGGAATTAACAGAAGCCCTTTGTTACAATTCTAACAACAAATTGAAGGGAAGGTTGAGTTGATTGTCTTGCCTGGAGGAGCTCGCTCCCTCTCTGGAACCTAGTAAATCACCCCCAGTGCTTATAACATTATTACTGAAGAACAAGGTTTTTTTACAGTTGGAATTTGCCAAGTGTCAGATATTTTAATAATAATTTTCTGGGGCATAATAACCACAGACCTCTCTCTCCAAGGTCCTTACCCACCACCATTTGAAAATAGCACAGCATAGTGTTAAGCATGTGTATCAGAACTCTTCAGAGCATTTTTCAAGAACAAAAGTGTAAAAGCCATATGTCCAGCAAGTGCACTGAAGGGAAGTTTTGTTTGCTACAGGGTGTTGCCTTCCCTTCAAATTAGATAATCACACATGCCCCTTCTGTCTTTATCTTCTCTGAATTAGGGATAATGTGGTGGGGGGTGAGTGGGAGAATTAATAGGATTCCCCAACATCTCACCATTCCCTTCTTCCAGCCCAGTTTCATGCGTTCAACAGTGGGTACTGTGAACTAGGAAAGGAGGGGGACTTCACTGGAACCACTTGTTAAAATTTGCTAAGATATCATTGACTGGTTCTTTGGTTGCCTAAAATATTTATCCACAAATCTTTGATCCTAGGGGCTGGTTTGATGCCATGCACTTCGCTACCATTGACACAGGGAGCTACTTAGTTCCAACAGCAGATGATCAGGAAGAATCCTAGCACATCAGATGCATAGAACATATAATTCTGAAACATTATAAAAAAATCAGGTAAGACAGATATTGGGATAATAGTGAGGACTTCAGCAGAAAGTGTCTTCCCTTCCACCTCAGCAATTTTTCAGAATGGACCATTGGGGATACGATTTTTCCCCCCAAATCACTAAACACAAATTGAAATAGAATAAAATAAGTGTGATGTTACCAATTACATCTGCTCCACTGCTACATTTAGACAAAATTAAGCAAAGCACAGTCAGTAAGATTGTATGCAACGACAGTGATGAAACCAGAAGGAACAGGGCACTTTATCCCAGACCAGCCTTCTTAAGAAGAGGACGGGAGTGGAGGGACTAAATTCTGTCTTCAGATTTGCAGAAGTGACAAAGAGTCCTGTGGCACCTTAAAGACTAACTGAAATTTTTTCAGAGCATGAGCTTTCGTGGGCTAATACCCACTTCGTCGGATGCATGCAGTGGAAG